>CM022702.1:22217650-22679835 GCA_012295165.1 Asparagus setaceus
TTAGATTAGTTTAGAATTTTTCTTTTCTTTTTATTTTCTTTCTTTTTCTATTTGTTTGAATTTCCCAAGATGTTGAACTAAACTCTTGTGGGGATCTAGGTTGCATGAAACTAGTCTAATCTCTTTTGTGTTTATGAATCATCTCTCTTATGCTTAAAAGATCATGTTTAGGTTAATCAACTAGAGAACTAATCGATAGAAGAATTTGATAGTTTATGCTTTCCTTAAGTGGTTTGATAGGCTATGCTTATGAATTCTAGGATTATTATCTTGTTATTACTCTCTTCATGAGTTTGAATTTCAATTAGGTGATAATTTGATAAGTTATGCTTTCCTTAAGTGGTTTGATATCTTATGCTTAATAAATCTAATATGAGATGTGGTAAAGAGAATTTTTAGTAGATTATAATTTGAGTTAGCTAGTGGATTCAATTCTAGATTCCTTCATCTCTATTGAATTCTCATCTTTTTAATTGTGATTCCTTTCACACACAATCCAAATCCACTCTCATCACTTCATCATATTTTCATATTATCTTGAATAAAACCCTAATTGTCACATAATTTGAGAACCGAACTTGAATCAAACACTTCCTATTTCCCGTTCCTCGGGGATCGACAATCTTAAATACTATAACTTGACAATGGTTGTGCACTTGCGACTATAAAAGGTAAACACTTGTTTTGCCCATCAAGTTTTAGTAGTTCTTGCGGAACGGTGTTAAGTAGGAATTTTTCTTAGTTCTTTAAATTGTGTGTTTGTCTATTGTGAATGACAAAGAGCTTGAAGGCAAGGAGTTGAAGATTCGAGATTGAAGGTTGCCTAGCGAGGCTTTGCATTGCTTTTCTTGGGGTAACTCTTCTCTAGTATTTTAATTCCACCATAGGTAGTTCATCACATTAGAGACAATTAGGTTAATAAAAGCGACTTTCTTTCTTTAGCGACCATAATTAAAAAATATATATATTTTTCTTTCTCATCCTTTTAGTTGCTTTTAATTTCTAGAACATTGCATATAATAGTAGGAATTCACCAAAGTGATTTGAGCATTTTGAATTGACACTCACTTGAAATATTTTTAAGGGCAAAACCCATTAATCAAGATAAGGTGGGGTTTTCACCCACCTTCCGCCAAAATCACGATTCTCACTACACAACCCAAGCCTCCTAAAAATTAGGCGTTGGCCTAAGGATTAGAGCTCAATAAGGAACAAGAAATTCTGGTGAACTGGTCTAAGTTTATTTGGATTAATTGGTTTCTAAGGCAAGGTTTAGGGGTTAGCGTAAAGCCACCAAGGCAGTACTTAATTGATCTTTGATCTCTCTCTAGTACTATCCTTACGGCTAATTACCCAATGAACCGGATTTTTCACTTAGGGAGTTTTGGTTAGGTGGTCTAGTGAGTTTAGACTTAACCCTAGAGTTAGGGTGATTGAAAAGTGATTGCCTTGATTTGTTAATTTTCTTTTCCTTCTTCCCTCTTCTTCTCTTTTCACCATCTCACTAACTTCATTTTTTTTTTAATTAAAAAAATATATATATATCTCTGATTTTGGTTCATGCAAACTTGGGTTAGGAATAATACCAATCGTTTAGTTAAGCTCTGATTCAACTTCTCAACCAAGCGAAATGGCTAATCCTCCGTTCTTCAAGATATCACTACAACTAGGAATGCTATCCCTTCATGCATTAAGCTTCCCGAAGCAAATGGAACTAATTCCGAACTCGACCACATTTCATCAACATGCTTCCAAAATTCTTAGAACGGGCCGAAGGCATATATATTTTCATCTCGAATTTGTAGAAGTCTACCTCATGATTAAAATGAAAGACCTAACTAAGGATGCAATTAAGCTTGATTTATTCCTTCACTCTTAAGGACAAAGCAAAAATGGGCATCTGACTTACCCACGGTCGATTTCAACTGGGCTGATTTTGTAAAGTTTTTCTAAAAAATTCTTCCCAATTCACAAAGCGGTCAAGCTTCGAAACTTGACATTCAAAATTTTAGGATTGTCGGGTGAGCCATTCGGAAGTATTTCGATAGGTTTAAGGATCTCCTCATCCAATGTCCTCACCACAGTGCGGAAAAATGGCGATTGTGCCAAATCATTTCTGAAGGATTGGACTATCTGCAAAAACTTCCTTAGAGTCAATGTGTCAAGGGATTTCATGAAGAAAAATGCGATGAAGCTTGGGACTTTTAGAGAATTTATCAGAAAACTATGCAATGGGAACAACGTGATTCATCGATTACCCAATCCGGTTCTAGAGGTCCTTCCTTAGAGTCAAACATAGCCTCGGCTAAGATGGCTACAATTCACAGCGGTTAGAAACTTTAGAAACCAAAGAGCGAGCTCCGCTCAAATCAATCAAGTTTACGCCTCAGTTGTCATAATTGTCTTTCTACGTATGCTTGAGCAATGTCCACTCGTAGAAACACTCAATCTCTAGACGGATGAATCTTGCATTCGACATCCGTTAATGATCCATTTTCTCCAACCTATAATCGGGTTGGAGAAATCATCGAATGCATGGAATCGGGGTAATTTCTCGAGAAATCAAAATTTCACTCCTCTTCAAACCAACAATTCCTAGAGGAACGCAGTTTCTTTCAATTCTCAAACCAATTTCCACACAATCAAATCATTATTTCCAAATCGGTTTCTCATCATCAATCTACAAATCATATTCCTTCAAATGTTGAAGCGTCTTAATGTGTTGGAAAGAGGTTTGGAAGCCTTGATTAAAACCTCTACAGACTAGAACTTGTTGACTCAAACATCTAACACGATGAACTCCTTTATGCAATCAACAGAACAAATTCTCAACTCCACCACTCAAGCCATAGCTAGATTAGAAACCCGGCTTGGTCAACTAGCTAAGCTATAAGTGAAGAGAAAGGATCATTTCGAGTCAACCCGTGACCAATCCAAGAGGCAGGGGTCAAGTTCAACTTTTCAAGATCAAGTGAATGCAATCCATTCACAGTCAGTGTAACGAGGTTAATAATCAAGTCCTTGAGACAGAGAATTATGTTGAATACATGCATCTTGATGCCAACATTTGAAGAACCCTTTGTTAATGAACATAGGTTTGTAGAAAATAGAAAACAACAAGGTTTCATTTTGATGAAATTTTTGTTAATGAATCTAAGTTCAAAAGCATACAACCATTAATACCTACCTTCCATTCTTTGCACACATCACTAAAACTCTGAAATTTTGGAATTTAAGCACATAAATTATATCATTTTGAAATTCTTTAAATTTGAGGTAGAATTTTCGACAATAAGGTAGGAGTTAATGTAGAATGTGAGCTTCTCATGTTTCATCTTTTATTCTACATTTTGTTTTTGTCCCACAATAATAATAAAAAATTATTCTTCTCATGTGAGTTTCTTGTTCTTTAAAAAAAAAATCTTGTAAATCACTATGCATAATCTGAAAAAAAAAACACACAACAACAATTGGTTTTAGTCTCCCCTCGTACTACGAGGTAAATCGAGTTTTTCATTTTTGGTGTTCAGTCATAGAACATCCTGAGTGCTTCCACTCTTCTCCATGTTACTTTCGCATTTACATTGAGGACAATGCAAATTTTAGGTGTGGGGTGGGACTTAGTCAAATTTCTCTGTATTTTAGTCATTTTCATTTTCTCATTTTCATTTTCTTTTTCTTATTCATTTTTCATTTTCTTTTCTAAAATAAATAAATAAATAAATAAAATGTCACTTGCCAACTTAATAGAGTTGATTAATAGTCTTCTAATCTGATTAGTTATACACTCAAGTTTACCTTTTATGATAATTTTATATAAATTTCGAAGAATGATTTTCAAAGTGGTATACTTTACTAAAGTTTAACTTGGATGTTTAATCGAGTGATGAAATTTTTAGTGCTTAACTTAGAGTTGAAAATGATTCTTTAAGTTGCATTAATCCAAATATTTTTCAAGACATATGACATATACACATATATATATTATACTAACTTAACAAAAGAGTCTGAAATGGAAGCAAAATAAATTTCTCTTAAAATCATCGGTAGTTCTTTGTTACTAAACCTAAGTTGACTAAGTAATTAAGCCCAGAAGTATTTTATGTTAATGACCTAAGCCCAATGGGTTGGGATTCATTATTTAAAACTTCGCTAAATGGTCACTTAAGCCCAATTAAAAAGAACAAAACTACCAAAAAAAAAAAGAAAAAAAAAGCTAACCATGTTTTTATATATATGGAAATAATGGTATATGTTCTTGATTTTTCAAAATGGGTTAAGAGACTTGAACATTGTTTGAAACAAAGAGTTAGCATGTTTCCTTCAAACTTTTGAATTAAATCTTTGAGAAAAACTTGGTTTTGTATCACTACAATGGAAGGATTTTCTTAAGAAGTTTACTTTGAAATCATGATAAAAACATTTTCTTGAGTATTAGACTTGTGGAATTTTGAATTATTCAATTAGCTTCTTTAAATTGGCAAGTTATTGAATTTTGTGGGTTATTCACGCAAACCCTCCGAGAGACTACAACTTCGTCCACTAGGAACCTAGGGGTTTAAAGGCTTGTTGTATGCTTAAATACGCATGATTCTACGAAAAGTGAGTTAGGATTTTCTTTCTTTCTTTCATTTTTCTTCCTTGCTAGAGGACTAGCAAAAGTTTAGGTGTGGGGAATTTGATAATCACATTTTAATGACATTTTAATAACCTCATTATCTATTTTATATCAATAAATATGTTACTAATAATATGTTTTATCTTATTTTGCGAGAATAATGGAGTATTAATGAATAAAAGCTCAAATGGCTCAAATGACTCAAATTCTCTGAATTTCTACCAATTTTGAAGCCAAACGAAGACAAGCGAAGGCCGAACCAAGGGAATCCAAGAAGAATTCGTGCAAAATATCAAGAAAAGATAAAATCCGTTGGGAACCAATCGGTTGACCAACCGGTTGGCCAACCGGTTGGTCTTGGCGGCAATTAGAATTAAGGAAAGATTTCTCTTCCTTTTTGGCCAAGTTTGATCCAATGGTTCACATCAACTGTTGGGGTATAAATAGGGGTAGTATCGAGGGTTTAGAGGTGTGAAATATTTTGTAAAACTCCTTTTGGAGAGAAAGGGTTGCTCTTGTTTTAGAGTACCTTTCATTGTAATAATTTTCCTCAATAAATAAATATTTTAAGCCCCTTCAATCCCATCTTCTTCTTGTTCAAGGACCAAAGGAGGATTGATGATGATGATGAGTTGCGGGTTTCTCTTTATTTCTCTTTATTATTTCTTTTTCTTTCTTGTTATTTATTTGCTTTGTAGTTTAGATTTAATAGCTTTTGTAGTTTAGATTTAATTGCTTTGTAGTTAGATTAGTTTAGAATTTTTCTTTTCTTTTTATTTTCTTTCTTTTTCTATTTGTTTGAATTTCCCAAGATGTTGAACTAAACTCTTGTGGGGATCTAGGTTGCATGAAACTAGTCTAATCTCTTTTGTGTTTATGAATCATCTCTCTTATGCTTAAAAGATCATGTTTAGGTTAATCAACTAGAGAACTAATCGATAGAAGAAGAATTTGATAGTTTATGCTTTCCTTAAGTGGTTTGATAGGCTATGCTTATGAATTCTAGGATTATTCTCTTGTTATTACTCTCTTCATGAGTTTGAATTTCAATTAGGTGATAATTTGATAAGTTATGCTTTCCTTAAGTGGTTTGATATCTTATGCTTAATAAATCTAATATGAGATGTGGTAAAAGAGAATTTTTCAGTAGATTATAATTTGAGTTAGCTAGTGGATTCAATTCTAGATTCCTTCATCTCTCTTATTGAATTCTCATCTTTTTAATTGTGATTCCTTTCACACACAATCCAAATCCACTCTCATCACTTCATCATATTTTCATATTATCTTGAATAAAACCTAATTGTCGCATAATTTGAGAACCAGACTTGAATCAAACACTTCCTATTTCCGTTCCTCGTGGGATCGACAATCTTAAATACTATAACTTGACAATGGTTGTGCACTTGCGACTATAAAAGGTAAACACTTGTTTTGCCCATCAAGTTTTAGGCGCCGTTCGTGAACGGTGTTAAGTAGGAATTTTCTTAGTTCTTTAAATTGTGTGTTTGTCTATTGTGAATGACAAAAAGAGCTTGAAGGCAAGAGTTGAAGATTCGAGATTGAAGGTTGCCTACGAGGGCTTTGCATTGCTTTTCTTGTAAGTAACTCTTCTCTCTAGTATTTTTAATTCCACCCATAGGTAGTTCATCACATTAGAGACAATTAGGTTAATAAAAAAAAACGACTTTCTTTCTTGCGACCATAATTAAAATATATATATATTTTTCTTTCTCATCCTTTTTAGTTGCTTTTAATTTCTAGGGTGCATTGCATATAATAGTAGGAATTCACCAAAGTGATTTGAGCATTTTGAATTGACACTCACTGAAAATATTTTTAAGGGCAAAACCATTAATCAAGATAAGGTGAGGATTTCATCACCCTTTCCTTCTCCCAAAATCAGCGATTCCTCACTACACAAATCCAAGCCTCCTAAAAGAATTAGGCGTTGGCCCTATGGATTCGAGCTCAATAAGGAACAAGAAATTCTTGAGTGAGCTGGTCTAAGTTTATTTGGATTAATTGGTGTCTAAGGCAAGGTTTAGGGGTTAGCGTGGCCACCAAGGAACGATGGTATAATTGATCTTTGATCTCCCTCTAGTACTATCCTTACGGCTAATTACCCGTATTTGGATTTTTTTTTTCTTAGGGAGTTTTGGTTAGGGTGGTCTAGTGAGTTTAGGCTTAACCCAGAGTTAGGGTGATTGAAAAGTGATTGCCTTGATTTGTTAATTTTTCTTTTCCTTCTTCCCTCTTCTTCTCTTTTCACCATCTCACTAACTTTTCATTTTTTTAATTAAATATATATATATATATATATCTTGATTTTGGTTCATGCAAACTTGGGTTAGGAATAATACCAATCGTTTAGTTCGCTCGATTCAACTTCTCAACCAAGCGAAATGGCTAATCCTCCGTTCTTCAAGATATCGCTACCCAACTAGGAATGCTATCCCTTCATGCATTAAGCTTCCCGAAGCAAATGGAACTAATTTGAACTCAGACCATTTCATCAACATGCTTCAAAATTCTTAGGAACGGCCGAAGGCATATATTTTCATCTCGAATTTGTAGAAGTGCCTCATGATTAAAATGAAAGACCTAGCGAGGATGCAATTAAGCTTGATTTATTCCCTTCACTCTTAAGGACAAAGCAAAAAATGGTCATGCGACTTACCCACTGGTCGATTTCAACACGGGCGATTTTGTAAAAGTTTTTCTAAAAATTCTTCCCAATTCACAAAGCGGTCAAGCTTCGAAGCGACATTCAAAATTTTAGGATTGTCGGGTGAGAGCCATTCGGAAGTATTTCGATAGGTTTAAGGATCTCCTCATCCAATGTCCTCACCAGTGCGGAAAAATGGCGATTGTGCCAAATCATTTCTGAAGGATTGGACTATCTGCAAAAACTTCCTTAGAGTCAATGTGTCAAGGGGATTTCATGAAGAAAAATCAAGATGAAGCTTGGGACTTTTAGAATTTATCAGAAAACTATGCAATGGGAACAACGTGATTCATCGATTACCCAATCAGTTCTAGAGGTCCTTCCTTAGAGTCAAACATAGCCTCTGAAGCTAAGATGGCTACAATTCTGAGGTTAGAAACTTTAGAAACCAAAGAACGAGCTCAGGCTCAAATCAATCAAGTTACGCCTCGGGTTGTCATAAGCGTCTTTCTGACCCATGCTTGAGCAATGTCCACTCGTGGGAAACACTCAATCTCTAGAACAGATGAATCTTGCATTCCGACATCCGATTAATGATCCATTTTCTCCAACCTATAATCGGGTTGGAGAAATCATCCATTTTGCTTGGAATCGGGTAATTTCTCGAGAAATCAAAATTTCACTCCCTCTTCAAACCAACAATTTCCTAGGGACACGTAGTTTCTTTCAATTCTCAAACCAATTTCCCACAATCAAATGGTCATTTCAAATCAGGTTTCCTCATCATCAATCTACAAATCATATTCCTTCAAATGTTGAAAGCGTCTTAATGTGTTGAAAGAGGTTTGGAAGCCTTGATTAAAACCTCTACAGTTCTGAACTTGTTGACTCAAACATCTAACACGATGAACTCCTTTATGCAATCAACAGGACAAATTCTCAACTCCACCACTCAAGCCATAGCTAGATTAGAAACCCGGCTTGGTCAACTAGCTAGCTATAAGTGAGAGGAACATTTAGTCAACCCGTGACCAATCCAAGGAACGGGGTCAAGTTCAACTTTTCAAGATCAAGTGAATGCAATCCATTCACAAATCGAATAACAGGGTTAATAATCAAGTCCTTGAGCGAGAATTATGTTGAATACATGCATCTTGATGCCAACATTTGAAGAACCCTTTGTTAATGAACATAGGTTTGTAGAAAATAGAAAACAACAAGGTTTCATTTTGATGAAATTTTTGTTAATAATGAATCTAAGTTCAAAAGCATACAACCATTAATACCTACCTTCCATTCTTTTATCACTAAAACTCTGAAATTTTGGAATTTAAGCACATCGATAATTATATCATTTTGAAATTCTTTAAATTTAGGGTAGAATTTTCACAATAAGGTAGGAGTTAATGTAGAATGTGAGCTTCTCATGTTTCATCTTTTATTCTACATTTTTGTTTTTGTCCCACAATAATAATAAAAGAATTTATTCTTCTCTCATGTGAGAGTTTTGTTCTTTAAAAAAAAAAAATCTTGTAAATCACTATGCATAATCTGAAAAAAAAAAAACACAACAACAATTGGTTTTGATCTCCCCTCATTACCTGGGGTAAATCACGGTTTCAATTTTTTTTTGATTGTTCGAGTCATCAGAACATCTGTAAGTGCTTCCACTCTTCTCCATGTTACTTCGCATTTACATTGAGGACAATGCAAATTTTAGGTGTGGGGTGGGACTTAGTCAAATTTCTCTATATTTTAGTCATTTTTCATTTCTCATTTTCATTTTCTTTTTCTTATTCATTTTTCATTTTCTTTTTCTAAAAAAATAAATAAATAAAAATGTCACTTACCAACTTAATAGAGTTGATTAATAGTCTTCTAATCACGAGTTAGTTATACACTCAAGTTTATCTTTTATGATAATTTTAAATAAATTTCGAAGAATGATTTTCAAAGTGGTATACTTTACTAAAGTTTAACTTGGATGTTTAATCAGTGATGAAATTTTTTAGCGTTTAACTTAGAGTTGAAAATGATTCTTTAAGTTGCATTAATCCAAATATTTTTCAAGACATATAGACATATACACATATATATATTATACTAACTTAACAAAAAGAGTGCGAAAAATGGGCACCAAATAAATTTCTCTTAAAATCATCGGTAGTTCTTTGTTACTAAGCCTAAGTTGGTGAGAGTAATTGCAGAGGAGTATTTTATGCTAATGACCTAAGATTGGGTTGGGATTCATTGGCTAAAACTCGCTAAATGGTCACTTAGAAAGCCCAATTAAAAGAACAAAACTACCAAGAAAAAAAAAAAAAAAAAAAAAAGCTAACCATGTTTTTATATATATGGAAATAATGGTATATGTTCTTGATTTTTCAAAATGGGTTAAGAGACTTGAACATTGTTTGAAACAAAGAGTTAGCATGTTTCCTTCAAACTTTTGAATTAAATCTTTGAGAAAACTTGGTTTTGTATCACTACAATGGAAGGATTTTCTTAAAAGTTTACTTTGAAATCATGATAAAAACATTTTCTTGAGTATTAACCGACTTGTGGAATTTTGAATTATTCAATTAGCTTCTTTAAATTGGCAAGTTGGTAATTTTGTGGGTATATTCACTTTGCAAACCCTCACGAGACTACAACTTCGTCCACTAGGGTAACCTAGGGGTTTAAAGGCTTGTTGTATGCTAAATACAGCGATTCTGCGAAAGTGAGTTAGGATTTTCTTTCTTTCTTTTTCATTTTCTTCCTTGCTAGAGGACTAGCAAAAGTTTAGGTGTGGGGGTATTTGATAATCACATTTTAATGACATTTTAATAACCTCATTATCTATTTTATATCAATAAATATGTTACTAATAATATGTTTTATCTTATTTTGCAGAATAATGGAGTATTAATGAATAAAGCTCAAATGGCTCAAATGACTCAAATTCTCGAATTTCTACCAATTTTGAAGCCCAAAGCTGAAGACAAGCGAAGGCCCAAGATACCAAGGAATCCAAGAAAATTCGTGCAAAAATATCAAGAAAAGATAAAATCCGTTGGGAGAATCGGTTGACCAACAGTTGTAACCGGTTAATAACCGGTTGGCCAACGATTATGTAACTTGGCTGATTGATGTGACGGTCGAATTAAGGAAAGATTTCTCTTCCTTTTTGGCCAAGTTTGATCAATGGTTCACATCAACTCGTTTGGGGTATAAATAGGAGTATATCGAGGGTTTAGAGGTGTGAAATATTTTGTAAAACTCCTTTTGGAGAGAAAGGGTTGCTCTTGTTTTAGAGTACCTTTCATTGTAATAATTTTTCCTCAATAAATAAATATTTTAAGCCTTCAATCCCATCTTCTTCTTCTTGTTCAAGGACCAAAAGGAGGATGAATTGATGATGATGAGTTGCAGTTTCTCTTTATTTCTCTTTATTATTTCTTTTTCTTTCTTGTTATTTATTTGCTTTGTAGTTTAGATTTAATAGCTTTTGTAGTTTAGATTTAATTGCTTTGTAGTTAGATTAGTTTAGAATTTTTCTTTTCTTTTTATTTTCTTTCTTTTCTATTTGTTTGAATTTCCCAAGATGTTGAACTAAACTCTTGTGGGGATCTAGGTTGCATGAAACTAGTCTAATCTCTTTTGTGTTTATGAATCATCTCTCTTATGCTTAAAAGATCATGTTTAGGTTAATCAACTAGAGAACTAATCGATAGAAGAAGAATTTGATAGTTTATGCTTTCCTTAAGTGGTTTGATAGGCTATGCTTATGAATTCTAGGATTATTCTCTTGTTATTACTCTCTTCATGAGTTTGAATTTCAATTAGGTGATAATTTGATAAGTTATGCTTTCCTTAAGTGGTTTGATATCTTATGCTTAATAAATCTAATATGAGATGTGGTAAAAGAGAATTTTAAGTAGATTATAATTTGAGTTAGCTAGTGGATTCAATTCTAGATTCCTTCATCTCTCTTATTGAATTCTCATCTTTTTAATTGTGATTCCTTTCACACACAATCCAAATCCACTCTCTCATCACTTCATATTTTCATATTATCTTGAATAAAACCCTAATTGTCCATAATTTGAGAACCGAACTTGAATCAAACACTTCCTATTTCCGTTCCTCGTGGGATCGACAATCTTAAATACTATAACTTGACAATGGTTGTGCACTTGCGACTATAAAAGGTAAACACTTGTTTTGCCCATCAAGTTTTAAGCGCTGTTCTTGAACGCGGTGTTAAGTAGAATTTTTCTTAGTTCTTTAAATTGTGTGTTTGTCTATTGTGAATGACAAAAGAGCTTGAAGGCAAGGAGTTGAAGATTCGAGATTGAAGGTTTACTTGAGGCTTTGCATTGCTTTTGCTTGTGGTAACTCTTCTCTCTAGTATTTTTAATTCCACCCTATAGGTAGTTCATCACATTAGAGACAATTAGGTTAATAAAAAAACTGACTTTCTTTCTTGCGACCATAATTAAAAATATATATATTTTTTCTTTCTCATCCTTTTAGTTGCTTTTAATTTCTAGGGTTTGCATTGCATATAATAGTAGAATTCACCAAAGTGATTTGAGCATTTTGAATTGACACTCACTTGAAAATATGGGCATCAAGATAAGGTGAGGGTTCATCACCCTTTCCTTCTTAAAAATCACGATTCCTCACTACACAATCCAAGCCTCCTAAAAAGAATTAGGCGTTGTATGGATTAAGCTCAATAAGGAACAAGAAATTCTTGAGTGAACTGGTCTAAGTTTATTTGGATTAATTGGTGTCTAAGGCAAGGTTTAGGGGTTAGCGTAAGCATACAAAGAGCGATGGTACTTAATTGATCTTTGATCTCCCTCTAGTACTATCCTTACGGCTAATTACCCACGTGGCTGGATTTTTTTCACTTAGGGTTTTGGTTAGGGTGAGGGTCTAGGCGAGTTTGGAAACCAACTAGAGTTAGGGTGATTGAAAAGTGATTGCCTTGATTTGTTAATTTTTCTTTCCTTCTTCCCTCTTCTTCTCTTTTCACCATCTCACTAACTTTTTTTCATTTTTTTTAATTAAATATATATATATATATATCTTGATTTTGGTTCATGCAAACTTGGGTTAGGAATAATACCAATCGTTTAGTTCGCTCTGATTCAACTTCTCAACCAGCGAAATGGCTAATCCTCCCGTTCTTCAAGATATCGCTACCCAACTAGGAATGCTATCCCTTCATGCATTAAGCTTCCAAAGCAAATGGAACTAATTTGAACTCCGACCACATTTCATCAACATGCTTCCAAAATTCTTAGAACTGGCCGAAGACGATATATTTTCATCTCTGAATTTGTAGAAGTCGCCTCATGATTAAAATGAAAGACCTAGCGAGGATGCAATTAAGCTTGATTTATTCCCTTCACTCTTAAGGACAAAGCAAAAAATGGGCATGACTTACCGGTCGATTTCAACTTTGGTGATTTTGTAAAAGTTTTCTAAAAATTCTTCCCAATTCACAAAGGTCAAGCTCGAAGCGACATTCAAAATTTTAGGATTGTCGGTGAGCCATTCGAGAAGTATTTCGATAGGTTTAAGGATCTCCTCATCCAATGTCCTCACGGATGCGGAAAAATGGCGATTGTGCCAAATCATTTACGAAGGATTGGACTATCCTAAAAACTTCCTTAGAGTCAATGTGTCAAGGATTTCATGAAGAAAATGCGAAGCTTGGGACTTTTAGAAATTTATCGAAAACTATGCTGGGAACACCTGATTCATCGATTACCCAATCCAGTTCTAGAGGTCCTTCCTTAGAGTCAAACATAGCCTCGAAGCTAAGATGGCTACAATTCTGAGTTAGAAACTTTAGAAACCAAAGAACGAACTCGGCTCAAATCAATCAAGTTTCGCCTCGAGGTTGTCATAATTGTCTTTCTACATTATGCTTGAGCAATGTCCACTCGTGGAAACACTCAATCTCTAGAACAGATGAATGCATTCCATCGATTAATGATCCATTTTCTCCAACCTATAATCCGGTTGGAGAAATCATCAATTTTGCTTGGAATCGGGTAATTTCTGGAAATCAAAATTTCACTCCCTCTTCAAACCAACAATTCCCTAGGGGCAGCGTAGTTTCTTTCAATTCTCAAACCAATTTCCCACAATCAAATCACCATTTCAAATCGGTTCCTCATCATCAATCTACAAATCATATTCCTTCAAATGTTGAGAAGCGTCTTAATGTGTTGGAAAGAGGTTTGGAAGCCTTGATTAAAACCTCTACAGTTCTGAACTTGTTGACTCAAACATCTAACACGATGAACTCCTTTATGCAATCAAGGACAAATTCTCAACTCCACTCAAGCCATAGCTAGATTAGAAACCCGGCTATTAACTAGCTAGCTATAAGTGAGAGAGAAAGGATCATTTCGAGTCAACCCGAGTGACCAATCCAAGGAACAGCGGGGTCAAGTTCAACTTTCAAGATCAAGTGAATGCAATCCATTCACAACGGTCGGAATAACGGGTTAATAATCAAGTCCTTGAGCGAGAATTATGTTGAATACATGCATCTTGATGCCAACATTTGAAGAACCCTTTGTTAATGAACATAGGTTTGTAGAAAATAGAAAACAAGGTTTCATTTTTGATGAAATTTTGTTAATAATGAATCTAAGTTCAAAAGCATACAACCATTAATACCTACCTTCCATTCTTTACATCACTAAAAACTCAAAATTTTTGGAATTTAAGCACATCATTAATTATATCATTTTGAAATTCTTTAAATTTGGGTAGAATTTTCACAATAAGGTAGGAGTTAATGTAGAATGTGAGCTTCTCATGTTTCATCTTTTATTCTACATTTTGTTTTTGTCCCACAATAATAATAAAAGAATTTATTCTTCTCTCATGTGAGAGTTTCTTGTTCTTTAAAAAAAAAAAAAATCTTGTAAATCACTATGCATAATAAAAAAAAAAAAACACAACAATTGGTTTCGATCTCCCCTCATTACTGCAATTAATCTGAGTTTCAATTTTTTTTAGGTGTTCGAGTCATCCAGAACATCGTAAGTGCTTCCACTTTCTCCATGTTACTTTCGCATTTACATTGAGGACAATGCAAATTTTAGGTGTGGGGTGGGACTTAGTCAAATTTCTCGTATTTTAGTCATTTTCATTTTCTCATTTTCATTTTCTTTTCTTATTCATTTTTCATTTTCTTTTTCTAAAAAAAAAATAAATAAATAAATAAAATGTCACTTACCAACTTAATAGAGTTGATTAATAGTCTTCTAATCGGAGTTAGTTATACACTCAAGTTTATCTTTATGATAATTTTAAATAAATTCAGAAAGAATGATTTTCAAAGTGGTATACTTTACTAAAGTTTAACTTGGATGTTTAATCGTGATGAAATTTTTTGCGTGTAACTTAGAGTTGAAAATGATTCTTTAAGTTGCATTAATCCAAATATTTTTCAAGACATATAGACATATACACATATATATATTATACTAACTTAACAAAAGAGTCTGAAAAATGGGCACAAATAAATTTCTCTTAAAATCATCGGTAGTTCTTTGTTACTAAGCCTAAGTTGGTGAGTAATTAAGCCGAGGAGTATTTTATGTAATGACCTAAGCCCATTGGGTTGGGATTCATTGGCCAAAACTAAGCTAAATGGTCACTTAGAAAGCCCAATTAAAAAGAACAAAACTACCAAAAAAAAAAAAAAAAAGAAAAAAAAGCTAACCATGTTTTTATATATATGGAAATAATGGTATATGTTCTTGATTTTTCAAAATGGGTTAAGAGACTTGAACATTGTTTGAAACAAAGAGTTAGCATGTTTCCTTCAAACTTTTGAATTAAATCTTTGAGAAAAACTTGGTTTTGTATCACTACAATGGAAGGATTTTCTTAAGAAGTTTACTTTGAAATCATGATAAAAACATTTTCTTGAGTATTAACCGACTTGTGGAATTTTTGAATTATTCAATTAGCTTCTTTAAATTGGCAAGTTGATTTTTGTGGGTTTATTCCTTGCAAACCCTCACGAGACTACAACTCGTCCACTAGGGTAACCTAGGGGTTTAAAGGCTTGTTGTATCGCTAAATACAACCGCGATTCTGAAGTGAGTTAGGATTTTCTTTCTTTCTTTTTCATTTTCTTCCTTGCTAGAGGACTAGCAAAAGTTTAGGTGTGGGGTATTTGATAATCACATTTTAATGACATTTTAATAACCTCATTATCTATTTTATATCAATAAATATGTTACTAATAATATGTTTTATCTTATTTTGAATAATGGAGTATTAATGAATAAAAGCTCAAATGGCTCAAATGACTCAAATTCTGAATTTCTACCAATTTTGATGCCCAAAACGAGACAACGAGAAGGCCAAGATACCAAGGAATCCAAGAAGAATTCGTGCAAAATATCAAGAAAGATAAAATTGGGAACCAATGGTTGACAATAGGTTGGCCAACCGGTTAGCCAACCGGTTATGCGATTGACGATTGGCCAACCGATGGTCTTGACAGAATTCAATTAGGAAAGATTTCTCTTTTGGCCAAGTTTGATCCAATGGTTCACATCAACTCTGTTGGGGTATAAATAGGGGTAGTATCGAGGGTTTAGAGGTGTGAAATATTTTGTAAAACTCCTTTTGGAGAAAGGGTTGCTCTTGTTTTAGAGTACCTTTCATTGTAATAATTTTCCTCAATAAATAAATATTTTAGCCCCTTCAATCCCATCTTCTTCTTCTTGTTCAAGGACCAAAGGAGGATGAATTGATGATGATGAGTTCTTGGGTTTCTCTTTATTTCTCTTTATTATTTCTTTTTCTTTCTTGTTATTTATTTGCTTTGTAGTTTAGATTTAATAGCTTTTGTAGTTTAGATTTAATTGCTTTGTAGTTAGATTAGTTTAGAATTTTCTTTCTTTTTATTTTCTTTCTTTTTCTATTTGTTTGAATTTCCCAAGATGTTGAACTAAACTCTTGTGGGGATCTAGGTTGCATGAAACTAGTCTAATCTCTTTTGTGTTTATGAATCATCTCTCTTATGCTTAAAAGATCATGTTTAGGTTAATCAACTAGAGAACTAATCGATAGAAGAAGAATTTGATAGTTTATGCTTTCCTTAAGTGGTTTGATAGGCTATGCTTATGAATTCTAGGATTATTCTCTTGTTATTACTCTCTTCATGAGTTTGAATTTCAATTAGGTGATAATTTGATAAGTTATGCTTTCCTTAAGTGGTTTGATATCTTATGCTTAATAAATCTAATATGAGATGTGGTAAAAGAAATTTTTTAGATTATAATTTGAGTTAGCTAGTGGATTCAATTCTAGATTCCTTCATCTCTCTTATTGAATTCTCATCTTTTAATTGTGATTCCTTTCACACACAATCCAAATCCACTCTCTCATCACTTCATCATATTTTCATATTATCTTGAATAAAACCCTAATTGTCATAATTTGAGAACCGAACTTGAATCAAACACTTCCTATTTCCCGTTCCTCGTGGGATCGACAATCTTAAATACTATAACTTGACAATGGTTGTGCACTTGCGACTATAAAGGGTAAACACTTGTTTTGCCCATCAAGTTTTAGGCATGGATGCGAGTGTTAAGTAGGAATTTTTCTTAGTTCTTTAAATTGTGTGTTTGTCTATTGTGAATGACAAAAGAGCTTGAAGGCAAGGAGTTGAAGATTCGAGATTGAAGGTTGCCTACAACGAGGCTTTGCATTGCTTTTAGCAGCGGTAACTCTTCTCTCTAGTATTTTTAATTCCACCCTATAGGTAGTTCATCACATTAGAGACAATTAGGTTAATAAAAAACTTTTCTTTCTTGCGACCATAATTAAAAAAATATATATATTTTTCTTTCTCATCCTTTTTAGTTGCTTTTAATTTCTAGGGTTTGCATATAATAGTAGGAATTCACCAAAGTGATTTGAGCATTTTGAATTGACACTCACTTGAAAATATTTTTAAGGGCAAAACCATTAATCAAGATAAGGTGAGGGATTTCATCACTTTCCTTCAAAATCAACGATTCCTCACTACACAAATCCAGCCTCCTAAAAAATTAGACGTTGGCCCTAAGGATTCGAGCTCAATAAGGAACAAGAAATTCTTGAGTGAACTGGTCTAAGTTTATTTGGATTAATGGTGTCTAAAGGTTTAGGGGTTGCGTAAGCGCCCTGCAAGGAACGTGGTACTTAATTGATCTTTGATCTCCCTCTAGTACTATCCTTACCTGGCTAATTACCCACGTAAACTGGATTTTTTTTTCACTTAGGGAGTTTTTGGTTAGGAGCTGGTCTAGCTGAGTTTAGGCTTAACCCTAGAGTTAGGGTGATTGAAAAGTGATTGCCTTGATTTGTTAATTTTTCTTTTCCTTCTTCCCTCTTCTTCTCTTTTCACCATCTCACTAACTTTTTCATTTTTTTTTAATTAAATATATATATATATATATCTTGATTTTGGTTCATGCAAACTTGGGTTAGGAATAATACCAATCGTTTAGTTCGCTCTGATTCAACTTCTCAACCAAACGAAATGGCTAATCCTCCCGTTCTTCAAGATATCTGCTACCCAACTAGGAATGCTATCCCTTCATGCATTAAGCTTCCCGAAGCAAATGGAACTAATTTAACTCAGACCATTTCATCAACATGCTTCCAAAATTCTTAGGAACGGCTGAAGACATATATATTTTCATCTCTGAATTTGTAGAAGTCCGCCTCATGATTAAAATGAAAGACCTAACGAGGGATGCAATTAAGCGATTTATTCCTTCACTCTTAAGGACAAAGCAAAAATGGTAAATACGGCTTACCCACGTCGATTTCAACTTCCGGCTGATTTTGTAAAGTTTTTCTAAAAATTCTTCCCATTCACAAAACGGTCAAGCTCGAAGCAGACATTCAAAATTTTAGGATTGTCCGGTGAGCCATTCGAAGTATTTCGATAGGTTTAAGGATCTCCTCATCCAATGTCCTCACCACGGTGCGAAAAATGGCGATGTGCCAAATCATTTACGAAGGATTGGACTATCCCGCAAAAACTTCCTTAGAGTCAATGTGTCAAGGGGATTTCATGAAGAAAAATGCCGATGAAGCTTGGGACTTTTAGAGAATTTATCAGAAAACTATAAATTGGGAACAACGTGATTCATCGATTACCCAATCCAGTTCTAGAGGTCCTTCCTTAGAGTCAAACATAGCTCTCGAAGCTAAGATGGCTACAATTCTCACGCGGTTAGAAACTTTAGAAACCAAAGAACGAGCTCCTCAAATCAATCAAGTTTCTTCCGAGGTTGTCATAATCGTCTTTCTGACCCATTGCGAGCAATGTCCACTCGTGGAAACACTCAATCTCTAGAACGGATGAATCTTTGCATTCCAACATCCGATTAATGATCCATTTTCTCCAACCTATAATCCAGGTTGGAGAAATCATCCAATTTTGCTTGGAATCGAGGTAATTTCGAAATCAAAATTTCACTCCTCTTCAAACCAACAATTCTAGGGCAGCGTAGTTTCTTTCAATTCTCAAACCAATTTCCACAATCAAATCATTTCCATCGGTTTCTCATCATCAATCTACAAATCATATTCCTTCAAATGTTGAGCGTCTTAATGTGTTGGAAAGAGGTTTGGAAGCCTTGATTAAAACCTCTACGGACTCTGAACTTGTTGACTCAAACATCTAACACGATGAACTCCTTTATGCAATCAACGGGACAAATTCTCAACTCCACCACTCAAGCCATAGCTAGATTAGAAACCCACTTGGTCAACTAGCTAGCTATAAGAAGAGAGAGAAAGGATCATTTCGAGTGCCATTCAATCAAGAGGCGAGGTCAAGTTCAACTTTTCAAGATCAAGTGAATGCAATCAATTCCTTCACAATCAGTGCACTGGTTAATAATCAAGTCCCGAGCGAGAGAATATGTTGAATACATGCATCTTGATGCCAACATTTGAAGAACCCTTTGTTAATGAACATAGGTTTGTAGAAAATAGAAAACAACAAGATTTCATTTTTGATGAAATTTTGTTAATAATGAATCTAAGTTCAAAAGCATACAACCATTAATACCTACCTTCCATTCTTTTATCACTAAAAACCACGAAATTTTTGGAATTTAAGCACATCGATGAATTATATCATTTTGAAATTCTTTAAATTTCGGGTAGAATTTTCAGCAATAAGGTAGGAGTTAATGTAGAATGTGAGCTTCTCATGTTTCATCTTTTATTCTACATTTTTGTTTTTGTCCCACAATAATAATAAAAGAATTTATTCTTCTCTCATGTGAGAGTTTCTTGTTCTTTAAAAAAAAATCTTTTAAATCACTATGCATAATACTAAAAAAAACACAACAACAATTGGTTTCGATCTCCCCTGTTACCACGGGTAAATCACGGTTTTCAATTTTTTTTTTGTTCAGTCATCCAGAACATCTGTAAGTGCTTCCACTCTTCTCCATGTTACTTTCTGCATTTACATTGAGGACAATGCAAATTTTAGGTGTGGGGTGGGACTTAGTCAAATTTCTCACGTATTTTAGTCATTTTTCATTTTCTCATTTTTCATTTTCTTTTTCTTATTCATTTTCATTTTCTTTTCTAAAAAAAATAAATAAATAAAAATGTCACTTGCCAACTTAATAGAGTTGATTAATAGTCTTCTAATCCCGAGTTAGTTATACACTCAAGTTTATCTTTTATGATAATTTTAAATAAATTTCGAAGAATGATTTTCAAAGTGGTATACTTTACTAAAGTTTAACTTGGATGTTTAATCAGTGATGAAATTTTGGTGCTAACTTAGAGTTGAAAATGATTCTTTAAGTTGCATTAATCCAAATATTTTTCAAGACATATAGACATATACACATATATATATTATACTAACTTAACAAAAAGAGTCACGAAAAATGGGCACCAAATAAATTTCTCTTAAAATCATCGGTAGTTCTTTGTTACTAAGCCTAAGTTGGTGAGTAATTAAGCCCGAGGAGTATTTTATGCTTAATGACCTAAGCCCAATTGGGTTGGGATTCATTGGCCAAAACTCGCTAAATGGTCACTTAGAAAGCCCAATTAAAAAGAACAAAACTACCAGAAAAAAAAAAAAAGAAAAAAAAAAGCTAACCATGTTTTTATATATATGGAAATAATGGTATATGTTCTTGATTTTTCAAAATGGGTTAAGAGACTTGAACATTGTTTGAAACAAAGAGTTAGCATGTTTCCTTCAAACTTTTGAATTAAATCTTTGAGAAAAACTTGGTTTTGTATCACTACAATGGAAGGATTTTCTTAAGAAGTTTACTTTGAAATCATGATAAAACATTTTCTTGAGTATTAACCGACTTGTGGAATTTTTGAATTATTCAATTAGCTTCTTTAAATTGGCAAGTTAGTGAATTTTGTGGGTTTATTCATCGCAAACCCTCACGAGACTACAACTCGTCCACTAGGGTAACCTAGGGGTTTAAAGGCTTGTTGTATCGCTAAATACAACCGCGATTCCTGAAAGTGAGTTAGGATTTTTCTTTTCTTTCTTTTTCATTTTTCTTCCTTGCTAGAGGACTAGCAAAAGTTTAGGTGTGGGGTATTTGATAATCACATTTTAATGACATTTTAATAACCTCATTATCTATTTTATATCAATAAATATGTTACTAATAATATGTTTTATCTTATTTTGCGTAATAATGGAGTATTAATGAATAAAAGCTCAAATGACTCAAATTCTCTGAATTTCTACCAATTTTGATGCCCAAACGAAGACAAACGAAGGCCCAAGATACCAAGGAATCCAAGAAGAATTCGTGCAAAATATCAAGAAAAGATAAAATCCGTTGGGAACCAATCGGTTGACCAACCGGTTGGCCACCGGTTAACCCGGTTGGCCAACCGATGGTCTTGTGGCAATTCGAATTAAGGAAAGATTTCTCTTCCTTTTGGCCAAGTTTGATCCAATGGTTCACATCAACTCTGTTGGGGTATAAATAGGGGTAGTATCGAGGGTTTAGAGGTGTGAAATATTTTGTAAAACTCCTTTTGGAGAGAAAGGGTTGCTCTTGTTTTAGAGTACCTTTCATTGTAATAATTTTTCCTCAATAAATAAATATTTTAGCCCCTTCAATCCCATCTTCTTCTTCTTGTTCAAGGACCAAAAGGAGGATGAATTGATGATGATGAGTTGCGTGTTTCTCTTTATTTCTCTTTATTATTTCTTTTTCTTTCTTGTTATTTATTTGCTTTGTAGTTTAGATTTAATAGCTTTTGTAGTTTAGATTTAATTGCTTTGTAGTTAGATTAGTTTAGAATTTTTCTTTTCTTTTTATTTTCTTTTCTTTTTCATTTTTCTTCCTTGCTAGAGGACTAGCAAAAGTTTAGGTGTGGGGGTATTTGATAATCACATTTTAATGACATTTTAATAACCTCATTATCTATTTTATATCAATAAATATGTTACTAATAATATGTTTTATCTTATTTTGCGTAATAATGGAGTATTAATGAATAAAAGCTCAAATGGCTCAAATGACTCAAATTCTCTGAATTTCTACCAATTTTTGATGCCCAAAACTGAAGACAAACGAAGGCCCAAGATACCAAGGGAATCCAAGAAGAATTCGTGCAAAATATCAAGAAAAGATAAAATGTGGGAACCATCGGTTGAAACCGATTAACCTAATAAGCCAATCGTTGGCTAACCTTGGCTAACCGATCACAACCGATTTGCGCAAAGAAATTCAATTAAGGAAAGATTTCTCTTCCTTTTTGGCCAAGTTTGATCCAATGGTTCACATCAACTCTGTTGGGGTATAAATAGGGGTAGTATCTGAGGGTTTAGAGGTGTGAAATATTTTGTAAAACTCCTTTTGGAGAGAAAGGGTTGCTCTTGTTTTAGAGTACCTTTCATTGTAATAATTTTTCCTCAATAAATAAATATTTTAGCCCCTTCAATCCCATCTTCTTCTTCTTGTTCAAGGACCAAAAGGAGGATGAATTGATGATGATGAGTTGCGTGTTTCTCTTTATTTCTCTTTATTATTTCTTTTTCTTTCTTGTTATTTATTTGCTTTGTAGTTTAGATTTAATAGCTTTTGTAGTTTAGATTTAATTGCTTTGTAGTTAGATTAGTTTAGAATTTTTCTTTTCTTTTTATTTTCTTTTCTTTTTCTATTTGTTTGAATTTCCCAAGATGTTGAACTAAACTCTTGTGGGGATCTAGGTTGCATGAAACTAGTCTAATCTCTTTTGTGTTTATGAATCATCTCTCTTATGCTTAAAAGATCATGTTTAGGTTAATCAACTAGAGAACTAATCGATAGAAGAAGAATTTGATAGTTTATGCTTTCCTTAAGTGGTTTGATAGGCTATGCTTATGAATTCTAGGATTATTCTCTTGTTATTACTCTCTTCATGAGTTTGAATTTCAATTAGGTGATAATTTGATAAGTTATGCTTTCCTTAAGTGGTTTGATATCTTATGCTTAATAAATCTAATATGAGATGTGGTAAAAGAGAATTTTTCAGATTATAATTTGAGTTAGCTAGTGGATTCAATTCTAGATTCCTTCATCTCTCTTATTGAATTCTCATCTTTTTAATTGTGATTCCTTTCACACACAATCCAAATCCACTCTCTCATCACTTCATCATATTTTCATATTATCTTGAATAAAACCCTAATTGTCACGCATAATTTGAGAACCGAACTTGAATCAAACACTTCCTATTTCCCGTTCCTCGTGGGATCGACAATCTTAAATACTATAACTTGACAATGGTTGTGCACTTGCGACTATAAAAGGTAAACACTTGTTTTTGCCCATCAAGTTTTTGGCGCCGTTGCCGGGGAACGGTGTTAAGTAGGAATTTTTCTTAGTTCTTTAAATTGTGTGTTTGTCTATTGTGAATGACAAAAAGAGCTTGAAGGCAAGGAGTTGAAGATTCGAGATTGAAGGTTGCCTACAACGAGGCTTTGCATTGCTTTTATGCAGTAACTCTTCTCTCTAGTATTTTTAATTCCACCCTATAGGTAGTTCATCACATTAGAGACAATTAGGTTAATAAAAAAACTGACTTTCTTTCTTCTTGACCATAATTAAAAAATATATATATTTTCTTTCTCATCCTTTTAGTTGCTTTTAATTTCTAGGGTGCATTGCATATAATAGTAGGAATTCACCAAAGTGATTTGAGCATTTTGAATTGACACTCACTTGAAAATATTTTTAGGGCAAAACCCATTAATCAAGATAAGGTGAGGGATTTCATCACCCTTTCCTTCAGCCAAAATCATGATTCCTCACTACACAAATCCAAGCCTCCTAAAAGAATTAGGCGTTGGCCCCTAAGGATTCGAGCTCAATAAGGAACAAGAAATTCTTGAGTGAACTGGTCTAAGTTTATTTGGATTAATTGGTGTCTAAGGCAAGGTTTGGGGTTCGTGCAAAGCTCACAAGGAACGTGGTACTTAATTGATCTTTGATCTCCCTCTAGTACTATCCTTACGGCTAATTACCCACGTGGCTGGATTTTTTTTTCACTTAGGAGTTTTTGGTTAGGGTCGGTCTAGGTGAGTTTAGGCTTAACCCTAGAGTTAGGGTGATTGAAAAGTGATTGCCTTGATTTGTTAATTTTTCTTTTCCTTCTTCCCTCTTCTTCTCTTTTCACCATCTCACTAACTTTTTCATTTTTTTTTTAATTAAATAAATATATATATATATCTCTTGATTTTGGTTCATGCAAACTTGGGTTAGGAATAATACCAATCGTTTAGTTCGCTCCGATTCAACTTCTCAACCAAACGAAATGGCTAATCCTCCGTTCTTCAAGATATCTCTACCCAACTAGGAATGCTATCCCTTCATGCATTAAGCTTCCCAAGCAAATGGAACTAATTTGAACTCGACCACATTTCATCAACATGCTTCCAAAATTCTTAGGAACGGCCGAAGGCATATATTTTCATCTCTCAATTTGTAGAAGTCGCCTCATGATTAAAATGAAAGACCTAACGAGGATGCAATTAAGCTTCGATTTATTCCCTTCACTCTTAAGGACAAAGCAAAAAATGGTCATCTGACTTACCCGATTCGATTTCAACTGGTGATTTTGTAAAAGTTTTCTAAAAAATTCTTCCCAATTCACAAAACGGTCAAGCTCGAAGCAACATTCAAAATTTTAGGATTGTCGGGTGAGCCATTACGGAAGTATTTCGATAGGTTTAAGGATCTCCTCATCCAATGTCCTCACCACATTCGGAAAAATGGCGATTGTGCCAAATCATTTCTGAAGGATTGGACTATCCCGCAAAAACTTCCTTAGAGTCAATGTGTCAAGGGGATTTCATGAAGAAAAATGCCGATGAAGCTTGGGACTTTTAGAGAATTTATCCGAGAAAACTATGCAATTGGGAACAACGTGATTCATCGATTACCCAATCCAGTTCTAGAGGTCCTTCCTTAGAGTCAAACATAGCCTCTGAAGCTAAGATGGCTACAATTCTACGAGTTAGAAACTTTAGAAACCAAAGAACGAGCTCGGCTCAAATCAATCAAGTTTACGCCTCAGGTTGTCATAAGCGTCTTTCTGATGCTTGGGAGCAATGTCCACTCGTAGGAAACACTCAATCTCTAGAATGGATGAATCTTGCATTCCAAAGATCCGATTAATGATCCATTTTCTCCAACCTATAATCCGGGTTGGAGAAATCATCCAATTTTGCTTGGAATCGTGGTAATTTCTCGTGAAATCAAAATTTCACTCCTCTTCAAACCAACAATTCCCTAGGGCAACGTAGTTTCTTTCAATTCTCAAACCAATTTCCCACAATCAAATCACCATTTCCAAATCGGTTTCCTCATCATCAATCTACAAATCATATTCCTTCAAATGTTGAGAAACGTCTTAATGTGTTGGAAGAGGTTTGGAAGCCTTGATTAAAACCTCTACACTTCTGAACTTGTTGACTCAAACATCTAACACGATGAACTCCTTTATGCAATCAACGGGACAAATTCTCAACTCCACCACTCAAGCCATAGCTAGATTAGAAACCCACTTGGTCAACTAGCTAGCTATAAGTGAGAGAGAGAAAGGATCATTTCGAGTCAACCCGTGACCAATCCAAGGAACGGTCAAGTTCAACTTTTCAAGATCAAGTGAATGCAATCCATTCACAACGATCGAATAACGGTTAATAATCAAGTCCTTGAGCAGAGAATTATGTTGAATACATGCATCTTGATGCCAACATTTGAAGAACCCTTTGTTAATGAACATAGGTTTGTAGAAAATAGAAAACAACAAGATTTCATTTTGATGAAATTTTGTTAATAATGAATCTAAGTTCAAAAGCATACAACCATTAATACCTACCTTCCATTCTTTGCACACATCACTAAAAACCACGAAATTTTTGGAATTTAAGCACATCAAGAATTATATCATTTTGAAATTCTTTAAATTTCGGGTAGAATTTTCAGCAATAAGGTAGGAGTTAATGTAGAATGTGAGCTTCTCATGTTTCATCTTTTATTCTACATTTTGTTTTTGTCCCACAATAATAATAAAAGAATTTATTCTTCTCTCATGTGAGAGTTTCTTGTTCTTTAAAAAAAAATCTTTTAAATCCTTGTGCATAATCTGAAAAAAAAAAAAACACAACAACAATTGGTTTCGTCTCCCCATTATGCGTAAATGGGTTTTCATTTTTTTCTGTGTTCAGTCATCAGAACATCGTAAGTGCTTCCACTCTTCTCCATGTTACTTTCGCATTTACATTGAGGACAATGCAAATTTTAGGTGTGGGGGTGGGACTTAGTCAAATTTCTCTGTATTTTAGTCATTTTTCATTTTCTCATTTTTCATTTTCTTTTTCTTATTCATTTTTCATTTTCTTTTCTAAAAAAAAAAAATAAATAAATAAAAAATTTCACTTACCAACTTAATAGAGTTGATTAATAGTCTTCTAATCCTGAGTTAGTTATACACTCAAGTTTACCTTTTATGATAATTTTAAATAAATTTCCGAAAGAATGATTTTCAAAGTGGTATACTTTACTAAAGTTTAACTTGGATGTTTAATCAGAGTGATGAAATTTTTGCGTGCTTAACTTAGAGTTGAAAATGATTCTTTAAGTTGCATTAATCCAAATATTTTTCAAGACATATAGACATATACACATATATATATTATACTAACTTAACAAAAGAGTCACGAAAAATGGGCACCAAATAAATTTCTCTTAAAATCATCGGTAGTTCTTTGTTACTAAGCCTAAGTTGGTGAGTAATTAAGCCCGATGAGTATTTTATGCTTAATGACCTAAGCCCAATTGGGTTGGGATTCATTGGCAAAACTCGCTAAATGGTCACTTAGAAAGCCCAATTAAAAGAACAAGACTACCAAGAAAAAAAAAAAAACTAACCATGTTTTTATATATATGGAAATAATGGTATATGTTCTTGATTTTTCAAAATGGGTTAAGAGACTTGAACATTGTTTGAAACAAAGAGTTAGCATGTTTCCTTCAAACTTTTTGAATTAAATCTTTGAGAAAAACTTGGTTTTGTATCACTACAATGGAAGGATTTTCTTAAGAAGTTTACTTTGAAATCATGATAAAAACGTTTTCTTGAGTATTAACCGACTTGTGGAATTTTTGAATTATTCAATTAGCTTCTTTAAATTGGCAAGTTGACTGAATTTTGTGGGTATATTCACTGCAAACCCTCACGAGACTACAACTCGTCCACTAGGGTAACCTAGGGGTTTAAAGGCTTGTTGTATGCGCTAAAACAACCGCGATTCTCGCAAAGTGAGTTAGGATTTTTCTTTCTTTCTTTTTCATTTTTCTTCCTTGCTAGAGGACTAGCAAAAGTTTAGGTGTGGGGTATTTGATAATCACATTTTAATGACATTTTAATAACCTCATTATCTATTTTATATCAATAAATATGTTACTAATAATATGTTTTATCTTATTTTGCGAGAATAATGGAGTATTAATGAATAAAAGCTCAAATGACTCAAATTCTCTCAATTTCTACCAATTTTGAAGCCCAAAACTGAGACAAACGAAGGCCCAAGATACCAAGGAATCCAAGAAGAATTCGTGCAAAATATCAAGAAAAGACAAAATCTGTTGGGAACCATCGGTTGACCAACCGGTTGGCAATAGGTTAATAACCGGTTGGCCAACCGACAGTCTTGTGACGATTCAATTAAGGAAAGATTTCTCTTCCTTTTGGCCAAGTTTGATCCAATGGTTCACATCAACTCCGTTGGGGTATAAATAGGGTAGTATCCGAGGGTTTAGAGGTGTGAAATATTTTGTAAAACTCCTTTTGGAGAGAAAGGGTTGCTCTTGTTTTAGAGTACCTTTCATTGTAATAATTTTTCCTCAATAAATAAATATTTTCGCCCTTCAATCCCATCTTCTTCTTCTTGTTCAAGGACCAAAAGGAGGATGAGTTGATGATGATGAGTTGCGAGGTTTATCTTTATTTCTCTTTATTATTTCTTTCTTTCTTGTTATTTATTTGCTTTGTAGTTTAGATTTAATAGCTTTTGTAGTTTAGATTTAATTGCTTTGTAGTTAGATTAGTTTAGAATTTTTCTTTCTTTTTATTTTCTTTTCTTTTTCTATTTGTTTGAATTTCCCAAGATGTTGAACTAAACTCTTGTGGGGATCTAGGTTGCATGAAACTAGTCTAATCTCTTTTGTGTTTATGAATCATCTCTCTTATGCTTAAAAGATCATGTTTAGGTTAATCAACTAGAGAACTAATCGATAGAAGAAGAATTTGATAGTTTATGCTTTCCTTAAGTGGTTTGATAGGCTATGCTTATGAATTCTAGGATTATTATCTTGTTATTACTCTCTTCATGAGTTTGAATTTCAATTAGGTGATAATTTGATAAGTTATGCTTTCCTTAAGTGGTTTGATATCTTATGCTTAATAAATCTAATATGAGATGTGGTAAAAGAGAATTTTTCGTAGATTATAATTTGAGTTAGCTAGTGGATTCAATTCTAGATTCCTTCATCTCTCTTATTGAATTCTCATCTTTTAATTGTGATTCCTTTCACACACAATCCAAATCCACTCTCTCATCACTTCATCATATTTTCATATTATCTTGAATAAAACCCTAATTGTCACGCATAATTTGAGAACCGAACTTGAATCAAACACTTCCTATTTCCCGTTCCTCGTGGGATCGACAATCTTAAATACTATAACTTGACAATGGTTGTGCACTTGCGACTATAAAAGGTAAACACTTGTTTTTGCCCATCAGAACACATGTTTTTATTTAAAAAATTAAAAAAGGGGTTTTGGGGTTAACCATTGTTATGAAAATAATTACACCAAGTGTTAATCCTCCTCTTGGAGTCGACACGTGTCCCATATTAGCATTGATTATCAGATCAGTTCACTCCCCAGCCAGGGCGACTCTAGCACCATTGGCACTCGTCTCTTCCCAAGGCAGGCCGAGTCGAGACCAGCTCTCACTCGACCTCATCATTTGAGTCGACCGCCCTTATTTACTCAAGGCCGGGTTGACAACTTGCGAGGCCGATAATAAAGGCGGTACTTGTCGTCCCTCTCATAGAGCCGAGTCGAGAGGCGGTTTGTCCTAGAACTCCTCGCCAACAGCTGGCCAACCTCATCATTTCCTCTACCGCGAGCCTCCATGACTCACCATACTTTGTCAGTGCCACGCCCTCTCAATCATCATACTTCATCAGTGCCATGTCCTCTCAATCAGCATCACGCCCTCTCAATCACCATCACGTCGAGTCAATGGTGACTCAACACATACGCAGTCGACACCTGTATACTATCTGCCAACTCATCTGCCAGTCTGGCCTCGGCCAGAGTTACGCATCTACCCCCCTCCGCTTGGTATAAATATGGGCTCATCGCCTATGCTAAGGAGGGTGGTCTAATCCCCCTCCTGATGGGGGTCAGGTATGCCATTTCTAGCTAGTTAACGTATTTGCACACCTAGAACTGCTTTCAGTTCACTAATCCCCCACTCAAGCTCTATACTGACTTGATCATCGGATGAATCGTCGAAGAACCCAACTCCGGCCCTCTAACATGCCCATTTTGCAGCCATCTTATTCTGAACAGGGAGTCAGCCGTCTAAAGAGATGAGGGGACCCACCTAGTCCGTATCGACCCCAAGCCCCGTCGCTAAATTCGGGATTATCTACTAATCTCGCTGCTGAGTCTCTGGACATCAACAACCATCGATGGTCAAAACTGACCATCGATGATCAACTATCGATGGGCAGATGTAAAAGGGGGAAATTGTTTTACTTTTTATCCTTTTTTTATCCCTCTTTATTTTCTTCAGTCTCCAAAATCTTATTTCCTCCCAATCATCTTGGATTGATCAAGAGATTCGTGCTCTCTCCTTGTGAAGTTTAAGTCAAATGTTTGCATCATCATTAAGATACAATCAAAACCCTAATTTTTGGTTATTTCTATATTTGGGGATCTCTATGCAAACTTCTAATGGAATTGTTTTAAATTTCTGATTTATATGGATAATAGACATGCTTGATGTGATTCGAGAAGAACTGTTGTAAAAGATTGTATGATTTTAGCTCAAAAATTGTTTGTTTCTATCAAGACTATTCGTCAACCATCAATGATCAATGAACACCATCAATGGTCACTTGGATCATCAAAAGCGTATAGTTAACCATCGATGGTCAATAAGCAATTTTGCATAATACACCCTTTTATCATGTTATGTTTTTTCAATTTTATTTATAATTCATTTTATATGATAATTCTCCATATTGGATTAATTTTTTTGTTTATAGAAATATGTCAAGTGCCAAGTGAGCTAAGGTTGATATTTTCTCATCAAGATGTGTACAAGAGAAGTTTGCAAAACTTCTCGTTGTTTATGAGTGGGCTTTTGATACACAACACTTAGATGAGTATAACAACATGGAGGAGTTACTTGAGAATGCAGGGTTAAAACCAATGATGGATAAAAAGCTTGAAAAGGCTATTATCACCTTAGTGCGAGAGTTCTATCTCAACTTTGAGAAAAAACTAAATAAGGATATAGCTACAATCTTGTTAGGGAGAGAGAGAGATTAAGATCATACCTGCGTATATTCGCAAAACCCCCCTTCAAAAGACTTTGATGTCTTTATGTATTCTCCTAATGTCATTGTTGGGTCAAAGGAACATAAGAAAATGATGAATTATTTGTGTGGAAGAGTGCATTCTGGTATCTTCAATTCTTGACATCTTAAACCATAATACATCTTACTCAATCTTTTTCTCAAGTTTGATTTGTATCCCAATGCTACTCACACTATCCTCAACATTCGTGATGTAGTCCTTATGTACTGGATAGCTAAGGGAAAGAAATTTGATCATGCTACATTGATCTTCACCTGGCTGAACAAGATTGTCTTTGCTGCTCGAGAGGTTATTGATAAGAAATCTAGGCAAAAGCCTCGGCTTGTATACCCCTTCCTCATCACTAGTATATGCCAGGATATGTAGATCCTCTTCCTATCTACTGATCGATATGAGACTGCACAGACTACTATGAAGAGTAATGCAGTGAGGGGAAAAGGGAGAGACATCAGCATGACAGTCCTCTGGATCACAGTCATCTGCAACTCAGGCACCAGAGACCTTTTCTACACAGTAGAACATCCAGGCACTTGGTGAGAGGGTGGATGGTCTAAATACTTAGCATGCATACTATGACGCCTCTCTTTAGTTTATCATAGGCACTCTATGCCAGATGGATCCTTCTTTGGGGAGGCAGCCCATTTATGTTGATTATTTCACACTACCATTACAACCTATGGGAGCTCAGCATCCATCCACCAGTCATGAAGCTGAGAGCGCAGATGATGAGGATATGGAGACAGACAGAGAGAGAGAGAGAGAGAGAGAGGATACAAATGCTAATTAGGACTGGGATGAGATTTGCACTATATTTTGGAGGAGGTCGCTTTTTACTTTTCTTCTTTCTTATTTTCTTATATATATATATATATATATATATATATATATATATATATATATATATATATATATATATATATATATATATATATATATATATATATATATATATATATATATATATGATGCATGAGATACTTGGTCTGTGTTAACTATATTAATTGCACTGTAGGATGGTTGGTTTGGTGCTTTCACATATTTTTGTGATGCATCATTGTTTTGTATATATTTTATTTGAATTTGATAATTTTGTTTTTGTTTTTAATTTTGTCTTTTTCTTTTCTTTTCTTTCTTGTTTTTGCTTTCTCTTCAATAGAAAAATGAAAAAATGAAAAAAATTTGGACACCTATGTATGTGGTTTTGTGAGATAATTTTGGATGATACTATTTGTTGTTTATAGGTATGAATATGACACGCACAGTTCACATTTATTTTTAATCCATATATGCATATTCATGTACACAGTGATCGATATATTGGTTCACAAGATACTTCACATGTTATTTGCACACCTTTATCTCATTTTTATCTTGTATACTTTTGTGAAATGGTTGATTGTAGTTTTATACCCGGTTCAGATATATTGGTTTATATAATGTGTTTTGAGTTTTTGACTTGACTAGTGTGCCAATTTTCTTTTTATGTACATACTTATGTGCATCTGTGTCAAAATGTGAGCAAACAATAAGAGTGTATTTATTAAAACATGATTAAAGATCCACCCTCTTGTAAAATCTATGAAAACTGAGTGTATTTATTAAAAGATGGTCAAAGATCCACACTTGTGATTATCGTTTGTGCATTTCTCAATGGATAATCATCTTGTACTAAATATAAAATATATTTAGAGGTGGTGTAAACTGTTCGCGAAGCAATGTCGTTTGTCATTATAACTCCTATATGGCTAAGGTGATAGAGCAACACTTTGGTTTTTAGTTTTAAAGGTTAGGTTAGCTCGAGTCTTTATATCAGCTCATTTATCACATTTTTATAACTAAATATTTCTTATTAACAGGTATAAGTACTTCACTCTCTTTTACACACTTTTACAATGATTTTTTTTATCTTTTCATGTGGGCATATAGCAGTGTTTTTCACGTGTTCATATGCTTTGTGGGTTGATTTTGACTTTTGTGTTACTTTTTCAATACAAAATTCTTTGTGAACGTGTGTGCATATCTCTCCCACAAACTTTTTAGATGGTTTCCTCTGGTGTTATCTTGTATCATATATGTTCATAGATTTGTTTTTTAACTTTTGATAATAATAAGAGGGGGAGAATTGAGTGAAATTTTATTTTCTGCATGAGTTTTTTCTTCTCAAGTATTTTTTAAAAACTCGATGCATTGTTATAGAGGGAGTTTCACAATACCTGTCTTTTCATCACACTTTTCATGTATGCGTGAATGTAGAGGGAGTATTGCATATCATTTCCTATTTCATGAAAGTGGATGTGTGCTTATTTGCTGTCTATATATCTCAAACATTTGTTAATTGCAATATTTTAAGTTTTAAGTTTGTTATTATCAAAAGGGAGACAATAATAGGATGTTATCCATACAATATCTCTTGTTTGAGTAATAAAAAATATTCATTTGAGTCTAATCTATTTTTGAGATGATCTAGTACATGAATATACATGTGTGGAAGAAGAACGAGGCTAAAAATAGAAAATTAGCGCAAAAACTAATTTTAGCACGTGGACCATCGATGGTTCCACATTGACCATTGATGGTGACCACCAGACCATCGACAGTGCCTTAGGTCATAGATCCTGCAAAAGTCCAAAGAGGTTCAGATTATCTATGGGGTCATCGACCATCGATGGTCACTTAGACACCATCGATGGTCGAGAGCCACCATCGATGGTTCAACAGGTAGATTTCTAGATTTGAAGTTTTAATCTTAGTCGTTCATCACGTATCAATTCTAATATTCTCTTACATTTTGGGGTATCTTTTATTGACATAATTGGAGAGAGAGAGAGAGAGAGAGAGAGAGAGAGAGAGAAGACCTAAGATTTGTGATAGTTGATCAAGGAGAACTTTTTTGATCCTCCGGAGCCTCGTCGATTGCTCACTCACTGCTCACAACATCATCCAACTTGTTCACAGCGATGAGAGCCACCCTTGGCGTCCATCATCATCCCCGTTCTTCATCAAGCTTCACTTCAATCATTCAAAGAATGGTTTGCTAAATAAAAGAGCTGTAAGATCATTTTTGTTGTGAGCTTAAGTGTTATTTATTTTTCCTTTATATTGAACTTCGTTGATGACATACTCAACCCAGCGTTGCATTGAGAAATTGGTCACTAGTTAGGGCTAGGGATACTCATTGTGGAGAGTTAGGTTAGATGACTAGTTTTGGGTTAAAACTAGGGTGTGGTCTTGTAAGCCTATCTAAATCAGATTTGTGATTCAGAAGAACTCTTTCATAGTGAGGAAGCCCCTTCGTGATAAGGAAGAGTGAATGTAGGATTATTATCCAAACCATTATAAAAATCTCATATGTTTCTAATTGACTGTTTTGTGATTGGTTATTGCTTATTATTTTGCTTATCATTGTATTTTGTTCTTTTCTGCTGCATATTCTGTGTTTATGCGAAAAACTATAGGCAATCTTATTCACCCCCTCCCCCCACCTCTAGGCTTGCATCTTAGATCCAACAGGTTTTATGGAGAACCCGTAAAAAAATATTAGATAAAGCACTTAGTCTACTTAAGTTTAATCTAGGTTTTCCCCTTCAACGTATATTTTTTATAAGACAAGAAAATGTGTATGAACTCATCCATATCTCAAAGAGTAAAACTTATTATTTGGTAACAAGAAAATGGGTTGCCATGCATTTGATCTGGAGGGGTTTGCGTGGCAAGACCTATGTTGTAGCATATGGATGAGAAAAACACTAACTCAGATGCGTTAGTGATTGTTTTGGTGAGGAACAAGAGGCGTCCTAGAGAAAAATCAGCACAGCTCGTCTTTAGTAAAGCTCTAGCAGATATGACCTGTATGTATGAACAAAAACGTTAGTGCAGCTGAATTTATGTTGCTGCCAAAGCTCTTGTAACATCAAGTTAGAAGATTATAGTTGAAAAGAACAAACTATAGTGATCAAGAGCTTTAAAATCTAATTTGAAATAACTTTTATTGGAGATTGGGTTCATGATAGAGATGAATTTGATCCCATTTTCCTAGTTTATATGTTCTTCTTTCACTCCAAAAGTACATTATAGCGAGAGCTGTATCTTTGCTCTGAGGAAAGGGTTTTGCCTGACGATTGTGATATGATAAGATCATCTTTAACATGACAGGGAAAACAATTGCCCTTGAGTAGATCCTAGAGAGAAGTCTTCTATTACGGTAATGGTGGTAAGGCAAGAGCAACCCTCAATGGACTATTACATGTCTTGTCAAAATATATTTACCAAGCTAACTATAAGATTGGGGCGTCACGTAGAGTGGATTTATCAGGTTGTGAGACCCAGGGGAGGGTACTGATTGATAGTTCTTGAGATACTAGCGCTTATATTTTTAAAGGGTTAATTGCGAATAGATCCCTTGTTCTACTATCACCTTTCCCTTTAGTTCTATTGGCGCAGATAGACCCTTGTAATATTTCCCTAGTGCAAATAGACCCCTTAAGTGAATTTTTTTAACTCTTAAAAGAGTCAAAAAAAAAAGTTCACTCAGTAGTCTATCCGGACTAATAGAACTAGGGGGTAAATGGGGAGGTCTATCTGTACTAATAGAGCTACAAAGAGTCTATTCACAACTGAACTATAGTACAGAGGGTCTATCCTCAATTTACCCTATTTTCAATACCACTTTTATACTCAAGTGAATACCAAAAGATTAAGAGATTTTCCTTTCTTGTGTTACTAATATCTGCGTGCTTTGCATGTGGAGATACTTATTTTATATTTTGAAATTTTTCATTGACCACAAAATGGTGAAGTAATTTATGTATATTGAACTTTTAGAATTTTGTGTTTATTTAATAAATGAAATTGTATAAAACATTATGTATAAAGAATTATGTGAATAACTAGTATAATGTGGATAATTACTACAATTTAATCATAATTTATTTAAATAATTATAATATTAAATATTTAATATTACAATATCTTAATTATTATAATACTAATTACTTTAATTTATTATAATAAATTATTATCCTATTTTACAACTATTACATAACTAATAAATTATTATTTAATATTATAATTATTAAATAGTAATGTAATTCTCACTTTAAGTAATACTATATTGTACTATTTATACTACTAAAATATTTATACAATATTATTATGCTACTTATTAAATAATATTATAATTCTCATAGTATCTATAATGGTATGCTATTTTATTATTATAATTATTAATTATTATTAATCAGTTTTGGTAAAATGAAGAGGTGCATATATATTTAATAAGAGGTTATGAGTTATTAGTGGAGGATTAATTATAGATAAGGGACATAATTGAGAATAATGAAAATTGAAAGGGCAAAATAGACAGCTAAAAGTTTTGACATGTCAAGTAGTAAAAATATAAATAGATTGATAATAAATAAGGTAATTTTTTTTCTTTTTGATACAATCTTTATTCTAATATCAATGTTAAAACTTCAAATAACATTATTCCGAAGTCACAATCTAGAAAATGATCCTCCCTCCCTCCCTCCCTCCCTCCTCCTCATAATTAGGCTTTAGTACTTTTCCCTTGTCTATCCCTAAATAGAACCATATGCAAAAGGAGTTGCTTCACAACTAAAGATCAAAACTAGGGAAATGAGCAGAATAGTCAAAGATTGACCTAACCTCATTTATGATATTATAATATTAATATATCTTATTACTAATCCTGCAATTAATTAAACTAATGAAGAGCACATGATGAGGGAATTAAACCCAAATAAAGGCCCAGGCCCGGTGCACATGGGAGATGGGCTGGGGGATTTGACGACATGACAGCAGAGTCACATGGGGCCATGGTCCCCTCCCTCTGATTTTGTCCACATGATCCAGCCGCTAACCTGTCCCCACCCCTCTCATCATGTGGGTCCCCCAACTAGCTATGGAACCCATAGGCTTTCTCTCCCACCTCTCACAGATTGTAGTTTATTTAGCATCTTAAAATAGTAATTTGCAATTGATTTTTGTATTTGGTTTAATTATCCTGTGTAAGTATTGTTATTGTATTTTATTTTTAATTTTGGGTTGGTTGAAATTCATTACAGATATAAGTATATGGTGGTGATATGGTAAGAGGTGTTTGACAAACCAAACAATAAATTGCAATGTAACTATATTTTCTATAATAATAATAATAATAATCCAAACAACAAATTCAAAGTTGATTTTTGCATTAAATGTTACATGTAATTTTTGCTGTTCTATTAACCATTTATTGCCATTGATTATTGCTACAAACCAAACAATCAAAAGAATTCAGCTTGCAGCCATCCAATCGGGAAAAAACAAAAACAAAAAAACAAAAAACAAAAATCTTTACCAAAAGAAAATCAAAACAAAATTTCTATCTAGTTGCAAATTTTAATTGACCAAATAGTAGAAACAAGCTGGAAAATTGAATATATACATCGAGATTGAAGTTCTATAAATTAAGAGAAACTTGTTAATGAAGAAATCACAAAAAGTCAACCACTTCAATGTGAAGATTGAACATTTTTTTATTACCATAAAACCCAAACAAAAAATTCCACTTAACTAATTATGCTAATAAACAGATCGAAATGGGTTCATTTGCAAAAGCACCCAATTAGATCCAACGACATTTACGCTTCCCGCGCGTACAACGAAAGCGAACCCGTCCACAGATCGGCTTTTTTAACCGCCCACAAAAAATCAATAAAATCGCCGATTTTTCCCCAGCCGTCGCCGATTATTATAGAGCTTGATGTCACCGCACGTCAACTCTGGCGGGAGTCCAGCTAACTATATCGACACGTGTCTCCCTCTAATTGGTCGAATACCATTTATATACTTCGACGCAATGAGCTCGCAAGCTCCCCTTACTAACACTCTTTCTCTCTCTGTATCAAGTATCAACCAAGACTTGAAGCAATTAGTAATAATTAATTTGCTTAATTCGAGACTAAGTATTCGAGCAAAAATTAATGGCGAACGTGGAATTTGAGGCGACGGAGCTCAGACTGGGGTTGCCAGGTGGCGGAGGAGGTGGAGGTGGTGGTGATGAAGGGGTGAAGAATTTGGGGAAGAGAGGGTTTGAGGAGACAATAGATTTGAAGCTGAAGCTTGAGACCACGACGGAGTCAAAGGCGGCGAGTGTAGGTGAAGGAATGAAGAGGGCTCCGAGCCAGAAGAGTTTGGTAACAAATGGTGTTGTTAAGGATCCTGCTAAGCCTTCAGCTCCCAAGTAAGTTATTCTTTTTTCTTTTCTTTTTATTACTTTTTATTTTTGTTTGCGTGTGTTTTATGTTTTTTTCCCCTAATGAGATTATTAGGAAATGTTGATTTGGTTGTTTATATATATCTATTTTATCTGTTAATAAATGTTATGAATTTTCTCCCACTTATTCAAAAAGATTGGCTAATTTGCTACCAAACAATGTGGGAATTCAAGAATGTTTTTCCCCATGTTATAGCCAAGGCCGTATTCTTATCGCAATTGAGTAACAATGTTCGTCCCTTTTTTTTTAATATTTAGGGATGAGGTTATTGTTTTAGAAGGAAGAAAATTCTCTAAATATTGTAGAAGCCGAAATTCTAACTTATGTATCTTTCATGAAGCTTTTATTTTTTTTCCTGAAAAACTAAAAATTAATTTATTTTATACATTTTTCTTTCTTTTCAGTAACGTGAGAAATAATATTTGTTTTCTTGTAGTTTAGAAAGAAGGGTGACAGCAAAGAAAGCTTATTTTTATTTTCTCTTTTATTTATCAATTGATACAAAATTAAAGCAAAAAGATTTTTCTCTATTATCCTATAAAAGAAATTCTATGTTGCCCAGTTTGAATAGTAAACTTTACCTCGTATAAAAATAATTTTTCTTCAAAAACATTAATATCACTTATCTCTGTAGAAACGAGACGAAAAATCTGTCATTCATGGTTTTATATAGTATAATTTTTTGCTGAATTATAAGAAATGGATAAGTTGAAAAACCCATAAAAGAAAATGAAAAACTAGGTAAAAGTATCTTAATTTCTTGTGTAAATTTCCTATTATATATTCACAACAAAGGAAAGAAAAAAACTATAATATATTAATTCAGGAAAAAAGTACAATAGCAATTTGATATTTATTACAAGCATATAGGATGGTATAAACTATAAGGTGCCATTTGGCACTGGGTTAAGTGAGGGGTTAAAAGAGACTTAACCCCTTCTTAACCCGCCAAACACAAAAATATCTATACAATGATTAAAGTGAGTTAACCCTCCATAATTTGCTAAACGTAAAAAATACAGATGGGTTAAGCTAACCCCTCTAGAGAGATTAAAATGAGTTAACCCCTAAAAATGAGGGGTTTATTAATACTCCTATTTAGAAGGATTAAAAGTTAACCCCTCTATTTATAAAGAAAATAGTTAAAATCATTATTAACGTAGAACGTGTTGCGGACATATTCATGGAGAAACGGGACCGTCCTTGTGCCAAACGGACCCCGTGGAAAATAAATTTTACAACGAGAACGGTCGTAACTTTCAAACCGTAAGTCGGATTTGGACGATTTTTTTTAAATCGCGTATTTTTTCGAGACAGAGTCAACCAAACCGACCTACGTTTGATTTGCCACCATCCGTTTTGCCAAATTCCTTCCGGATTGAGATATATCAGGGTTTTTGTTAGTTTTTTACTATTTTTAGTAATGTTTTAGGAATCTGTTTTGATTAGAAAGCAAATCCGGTTTGATTTCAAATTTGACCGAATTACTTCTCTAATCATAGGGAGTCTTTTAAGGATAGTTTTCTTATTTCTATTTTTAGTAAAGTTCGAGTCATAGTAGAAGTCTTGTTTATTTTCTATTTAAACAGAGTCTTGTAAGCCCTAGAGGCATATCTTTTCATCAATAAAATTTTGTTTATTATATTTTCTTCGTGGATTCGAAGCTCTTCGTGGATTCGGAGATCGCTCTTTATGGATTCAGAGAGCAAACCCTTGGTGGATTCCGAGGTTTCAACTTCCGCGCTGCGTTACTTATTATTCCCAAAAACAGTAAAAATGATCATGAGGGCTAAAATATTATTTAACAGATTAATAATTTAGTCCTTCGAATTATCAAATGAGCTAACTATGTTAATCATTCTCCTTAATCCTTCTTCCTTAACTCTTTGCCAAACGGGGCCTAATAAAACATACTTAGCTATATACTTAAAAAAAACATTATCATATCATATGCCACAAGATCCCACATCTATTAATTGAAGGTACATAATGATTGCTTATAAAGCACTTTTCAACTAAATCATAAAATAGTTTTACTTAAAAACACATCCATGCCATTTCATCGAATATTATACTGTTACTTTATACTTTATTAAAGAAAACATGAATAATCTTTTCTTTAATGAATCTGAGTTGCTACACATTATTTTATTTTGGATAAATTGCAGATACATTGATATATTTTCAGTAGTATTCATCATCCATCAACTCATATATAAAGATTTATCGATTACTCAATTCATCTAGAGCAGCTTCTTCTTCTTCTTTTTTCTTTCCTTTCTTTTTTCTTTTTCCGTTGTGGAGCAATCTATCACTCTTAAAAATATCCATCTCAGGGGAGATTAGAACGAATGAATGAGTTTATAAACGGCAATTACTTCTGAAGTTATAATTATGGATAAAAGTGTTATATCCTATTTACACTTTTATTTTGGAGAGAAAGAAAAGAATATTGAAATTGTATTTTGATTATGATCAGGGCACAAGTTGTGGGTTGGCCACCCGTTCGATCTTTCCGAAAGAACATCATGACCGTCCAATCTGAGAAGGGATCCAAGGAGGAGTCCGGCACTCCGACGGCCTTTGTTAAGGTGAGCATGGACGGCGCACCTTATCTCCGTAAGGTAGACCTCAAGATGTACCGCAGCTACCAAGAGCTCTACATGGCACTTGAGAAAATGTTTAGGTCCTTCACTATTGGTAAGCGATCGAAGTAATGGCTTAGTTGGGTTGAACATATTATTATCACATATACAAACTTCTGTACTATTTTGATGTCAATATGTTTTCCCGTTAGTTTTTAAACTCCTATGGGAATCACCTAGATAGATCAAATTTAACGTAAAATAACACTGTCACGGGACCAGATGAAAAGTACAATAAAATAGAATATGGATGATAAATAGTTTTTAACTTACTATCCCTATAGTTTCATTATTGTAGATAGACCCCTAGGTTAACCCTCATATAAATCACCAAATTTACTGAGGAGCTATATCTGTCGAAATTTTAGTAAGGATAAAATAGTCAAAATGACAGTACTAAGGGAGGTATATGTGCTATTATGTAACCCTAGTTAACTAAGAATACTTTTTTTTTTGGGGGGATAAAGAAGATGCATGTTTAAATAACCCTCTTTGATTTTGTGAACGAAAACTGTAGTCCAACCTTAATATAGTAATTTTAACCTCAGGTAATTATTGTAGGGCACACCTTATTGATTTTGAATTTGATACAAGTTAATGATAACTAGTGTAAGTTCAACAGGCATGTACATATATGGCACAAACATTTGTGCACATGTGACTGTCAGAGTTTTATGTGAATTGAATGGGCAGCTGTTCCGCTCGGGTTTAGGGTCAGTTTATGTACCCCACTGAAGCACGGAGACAATATGTCATGCAATCATAATTAATCTAGTGTCTGTACATTTGAATGCATAGGATCAAGCTCAGCTATCTTATTGTCTAAAGATGTACTTTTTTTTGTTTACTTTTGAGTGATTTGATTCTTATTGCTTGATTCTTATCTATTCAAATGGGTATGTAGTAGTTACATGTGTACCTAGTTATAGATAAGTGAACGAGGGCCTCTCACCCATGTGAATATAATTAGACTCTTATTAACATTATATTCCACATGATAAGTATAATACAAAATATACATAAAATAAAATGCTAATTGTAATATTTTTTTAATTCTTACACAATGTTGGGTATATTGAGGAGACATGTAGTTGGTTGATCGATTTCTAACATAGCCCTTTTTACATAATAATATATTAAACGTTTAGAAAATGGTGTAGGCCTTTTTTCCCCTTTAATTCAAGATGTAATTATTACTGTACAATTAAGAAGATGCTCATTGCCGGTTGGTGATGACCTAATAATAAGTCATATTATTGTTCTTTTATACAAACAACTGTATCTTAATTAACTGAATTAATTGACTTACTAACCTTTATTATTATTATTTTTTACTTTTAACATGAAGGAAATTGTGGCTCAAGGAATGAATGAGAGAGATTTCATAAAATAAAATGCTAATTGTAAAAAAATTTATTCTTACACCATGTTGAGACTTGAGTATAATGAGGAGACATGTAGTTGGTTGATTGATTTCTAACATAGTCCTTTTAACAGAATAATATATTAAAAGTTTAAGAACATGGTGTTGGCCTTTTTTATTTCTTTTTTTTTTTTTAATTCAAGATGTAATTATTACTATACAACTAGGAAGATGGTCATTGCCAGTTGGTCATGACCTAATAATAAGGGCCTGTTTGGTGAGGTTATTTTTTGCTTGAAAGTTACTGTAGCTTTCTAGCTATAGTAGAAGCTACAGTAACTTTCACACGTTTACGCTGTTTGGTTATGCAAATAGAAAGCTGATGTGGCAGTAAAAAAACCCAGCTGACCGCCTCTGATCAATTCTCACCAAAATGAACTGTTTTGGGTGGATTTTACTATAGCTGCCAGGTCCAATTGGACAACTGGTTTCCTAGCTACAGTAGCTTGCACGTGGTTTACAAAGAGAACCAAACTGGCCCTAAGTCATATTATCGTTCTTTTATACAAACAACTGTATCTTAATTAACTGAATTAATTGATTTACTAACCTTCTTTTTTTTTTTTTAACTTCTAATATGTAGGAAATTGTGGCTCTCAAGGAATGAATGGGAGAGATTTCATGAATGAGAGTAAGCTTATGGACCTCTTGAATGGTTCAGAGTATGTACCGACTTATGAGGACAAGGATGGAGATTGGATGCTCGTTGGCGATGTACCTTGGGCGTAAGTTTCAATTTTCTAATTATTACTTAATTTTCCAAAAAAAAAAAGGGAGAAATATTACGTTTAAGTCAAAACCAATTAAAATTTTCTTTTCTTGACGTTAAACAGAATGTTCGTTGAATCATGCAAGCGTTTGAGGATCATGAAGGGATCAGAAGCAATTGGACTGGGTAAGTATCTTTAAAATTTAGGGTTAATTACGGATAGATTATTATACTATAACCCCAATTGCGGATAGAATCCCTGAGTTCTATTGTTACAGATAGACTCTGAGTGAAATTTTTTGACTTTTTTATCCTCAGAGAAAGAAAAAATTGTTTCAAGGGTAAAGAGTCAAAAAGTTTTACTAAAGGGCCTATCTAGCTAGACAATAGAACAACAAGGGGATCTATCCGAAATTGGGCGATAGTACAGATGGTCTATCCGCAATTTGAATATATTAAAGGGAGTCTATCTGCAATTAAGCCTAAATTTTGATTAGATTTGGGTTTATTAATTTAGTTCATAGTTTAAAATTTTGATTAAAATTTCTTTTTTCCGTGATATAAGCTCCAAGGGCTGTGGAGAAATGCAAGAGGCGAAGCTAAGTGAAGGAACCATCTATAGCTTGCTCATTCAGGCTCCTGGTCAAAATGCCAACTTTCGGCTCGAGTCCGATCTGAATTGAGCATAGCATTTGATTGTGTGCGCGTTTGTGTTATGTTTTGTTATAGTTTACATATATATGTGCATGAATATATGTTGTTAGTGTAAATGATATGAAAATTTTCTTTTCTTTTTCTTTTTTTTTTTTTTTTTTTTGGACAAAGATGCATTAATTATAAGACTTGTTATGTATGCTAGAATTTGATTTTTATCATGGTGTGCGTCTAATGACCTAATCTGTGTGCCCTGTACATATTGAAATGGATTTGTAGCATGAGATTCTTTTTCATGTGGTAGTTTGGTAGTCTTGTTGCTATTATTTTCTGGTCACCTGTCATTTTCTTTTCAAAATTTGATTGTCAAGTTGTGGAGGGAGCAAACCCTGTGCATAGTGATAGGATCATCTTTGTAACCCATTATTATGTGTTCATTAATGAATTCATGTTTGGTAGTCCGTGGACATATGTGCATGCATGTATACTATTTATATATTGTCAACTAACAACAATTAACGAAAGGGATGGGTTACCTCATTGAATGAGCGTATTTCAGAATTTTTTTTGGATTTTAAATTTTTTTGGTAAATAATTATACTAGTAGAAAATAGAGCATTGGTGACGAGATAATCCGTCACCAATGCTAAGAAATCCATCATCAATGTACATTGGTCACGGGTTGTTAGGCGTTGCCAATAAGTCCATGAGCACCCGCCACCAAATGTTCATTGGTGACGGGTTAGTACCCGTCATCAATACTCAATTGTGATGGGTGCTCCCATCGCCCATGCTTGAAATATTAGTGACGGGTAGACTCGTCACCGATGCTCATTGGTGACTGGTCTACCCATCACCAATGTTATTGATATTGGCGACAGGTTTACCCATCACCAATGCTCATTGGTGACAGGTCGACCCGTCACTAATGTTTATTGGCGTGTAAAAAAAACTAATTTAACCAATTGGGTCCCTGTACACAAATAAATATAATAATCCTGTATACAAATTGAATATCACATCCCCATATTCATCGACAAAGCAATCAAACCATAGTATATAATCGACATTCATACCACATCTCCATATCCAACAATCACATGTAATATATAAATCACATCTCACATATCCATCGACAAACCAATAAAATCACAAACACATACAACAGTCAAATATAAAAATATATCCACATGTCCAAACATGTCAAATACAATCTAAAAGTCCATAAATATCTAATAACATGTACCGGGCCATAAAATACAATATATATAGAAAAAAACTCACTCCTAGTCATCATCGTCGTCTCCATGATTGGTGGCGGCTGCATCAGGATCCGTATCATACTACTGCTTCCTATAGGAGTACATTCTCTAGCTTGAAAAGATGCAAGTCGGCATGAGAATGTTTTTCACAAAATTCGTAACATATACATATATTTAGACGTATTTACCTCTCCATTACTAAATTCGACACTAGACTGTTTAACTGCTACAAAGACAAACTTAGTAATAGTAAGGTATATCTTGGAGAAGAATATCCCTTAATGAAGCATAATTGGTGATACATCGCACAAAATCCCAAGGCATTTCTGCACCCTCTAACTCCCTCGTAATAGTGGGAAGAATATTGAAAGCCACGTCAGGTTCAAGATGGTGGATCACGTACTGTCTGATATCATCAAGCACGGATGATGCCTCATCAGGTCGATGCGGGGTCACTGTCTGCTCAATAGCCATAGTTTTGACGGTGGTGAATGACGTAACTCTAGCACTCGATAATGGCACTCTCTCTTTCTTGGATGGTCTAGAACCATAAACCCCATCAACGACTTCCCTCCACTGCCCTTTGGTCATGCAATTAGGACCTAAATGGGTGTCCCTTATGTGCTGAGACTGGAGGGACGTGGGTTAGCACTTCATCTTGCATTGTTTCCAGTACCGCCTGAATATAATATAGCAATAATTAATATAAATTATCAAGTCAATTAAGAAATCATAAAGTCTATGCAAATGTGAAATACTTTATACTTATAATCATATCATTAATCTTCGACACCTTCCTACTCTGATTGTAACCCTCGGGTAGTGTATAAGCTGCTCTAGAGCAACATATGAAACTAGTTACATGATATAAAATTTAGGAAAGTTACGTACCAAATTCTTCCTTAAATACTTATGCTCGATCCTCATATAGGAGTAGCCTAGAAAGTGATCATATTTCTTCTCATGGCGATTATCCGATCTGTCTCATATATTTTCTTCAAAATAAAGTACATTGTGGTTAGGGGACATAATAAACATGCACCAAAGTTGTAAGAGAACAACTATCAAGTTATATTATAGAAAAGATGTCGAACCCACAAGGAAGGAAGATGTGTTTGGAAAATTCTAAATTTGGTCCTAGAATTGTGTGTGGACACAGATGAGTGAAAGTGTAGAAATATAGAGAATGTGTGATTATTTGCAAATAAAAAATAGAACAAGAGGGGAAAGAGAGTGAACGAAAAAATAAAAATAAAGAATAAACAAGGAGGAGAAATAAAGAAAATAGAAAATAACAAAATCAATAAGAGAAAAAAATAATCAAAAGAGGAAAATTAAAACAAGTAAAAGATGGAGGAAATTAAGTAGAGAAGGCATGAATCTAGAATTGAATCCACTAGTTAATTTCATTTAGGAGTTATAAACTACTTTATTTTTATCATATTTTACTTTAGAGTTATTAAGCATAGATTATCAAACCACTAAAAGAAAGCATAATCTATCAAATTATTATACAAGTAAAATTTCATTCATGAAAAGAATAAACAACTAGATAATAATTCTAGAACTCATAAGCATAACCTATCAAACCACTCAAGATAAGCATAGATTATCAAATTCTTCTTCTACCAATTAGGTCTCTAGTTGATTATCCTAAACATGATTATTTTAAGCATAACAGAGCAATCCACATATCATAAAAAAATCAAACTAGTTTCATACAATTCTAGAATTCCTACAAAATTTAGTTACTTATTTTACAAAATAAAAATAATAAAATAAAATCTAGACTGGAAAGCAAAAAATAAAGAGATTTAAATTACAAGAAAAATAAAACTAACTATAAAAATAAGAATAATAATAAGGAAATAAACATATAAACTATGAGCATAAAGGAAATCTAACTAATAAAATAAAAAGCATAAAAGTAAATCTACACTATAAAAGAAAAATATAAGAAAATAAATTCTACAAAGCATGAAAATAAATAATAAAATAATAATAGAGCATTAAAGTAAATATACACTAAAAGGCATGAAATAAATCTAATCTATCATCATAAAAATAAAAAGAAAATTTTAAAATATGAATTTCTAAAATAAGAAAATAAAAATAAAACTTACATTGCAAAGGGTTGGCCTCTTGAAAGTAAATCTTCATCTTCATCTTCATTAACAAATAAGAAGAAAAGAAAATTTAGAAGGAGGAATTTTTTTATTTATTGTAAACAAATAGTTTATAATTTTGGAAGGACTTCTCAATTAAGTGTAACCCTTATCTCCAAATGGAGTTTTTATTAAAAAAAATTCACCCCAAACCCCTTACTCTCTACTCCTATTCATAGCCTATAGTAATCAATAAGAGCCATTAGCTGTGGCTTGAGCTCTAAGAAATAAATCTCAGCCATACACTATTTCTGTTACGAACCAATTGGTTGGCCAATTGGTTGGTCGACCGATTGGCGAATCGGTTGGTGAGCCGATTAGTTCATAACAGAATTAATTTCTTATTGACTTGTTGACCCGATTTTTTTCTTAATTCATTGGAATTTTGTAGGCCTCCTCTTGGCTTGATCTTGGGCTTCACTAAGTGGTAGAAAAATGAGAAATTTTGATTCTTTTGGGCTCCTATTCATTAATTCTTTATTTCCTATAAATTAAGATAAAAACACGTTATTAGTGATATATTTATTCAAATAAAATAGATAATGAGAGTATAAAAATATAATAAAATATGATGATCAAATACCCCACACCTAAACTTTTTCTAGTCCTCTAGCAAAAAGAAAGAAAGACAATCCTAACTCACATTCGCAGGAATTACAATTGTATTTAGCACATACAATAAGCCTTTAAACCCTTAAGTCACCCTAGAGGACGAGTTGTAGTCTCGTGAAGGTTTGCAGTAAATTTACCCATAAAATTCGATCAACTTGCTAATTTAAAGAAGTCAATGTATAATTAATTTACTTGATATCTTTAAACAATCTAATTAGAGCTAGTTTTACTCAAGAACATATTTTTATATATAACTCCAAAGTAAATCTCTTAGAAACTCTTTACATTATGGTTATACAAAATCAAGTCTAACTTATATATTCAATTAAAATTTTGAAAGGAACATGCTAACACTTCATTTCAAATATTTTTCAAGCCTCTTGATCAAATTATTTTTCGAACATATATATATAAATATAACAATATAAAAATTTCTTTTCCTCTTTTTATGTATATATATATATATATATATATATATATATATATATATATATATATATATATATATATATATATATATATATATATATATATATATATATATATATATATAAGGGAAGGAGCTAGAGCATATTGCATTATTGCCATCCTGAAGTTGTATGGTCTGTTTCTTTTTCTCATTGAGACAAATGGTAGAATAGTGTCATATATTCTTATTTTCTATATTTTGGTTGCTTGGAAAATTTGGATGGTTTGAATGTTTTAAGATAGATGTTAGAATAAAGCCATATTTTTAATAGGGGCTTTTTGCAACTACTCAGGATATTTGGGGTTTTTGTTGACAATATTTGGGTAATTTGACACAAAACAGTAACACTATTAATGGGGATGCTGATAACATTAAAAGTTTAGTTCGTTGTTAAAATACTTTGAAGTTTCATAAGTTTATTGAAATTAAAAAGTTTGCCTAAGACTGACATTAGATTATTTAGATATTATGAGTGTTATAACATATTCGAACTTTGTTTCTGGGTGTTCGGTTACATTTGGATAGTGTAATAATTTACGTGATGATTATTTGCAAACTCTAAAAGTTTGTGTTGCATGTCTAAGTTTTGGTTGGTTCCATCTGCTTGTCGAACGTTTATCCATTATTAGACATTATACAAATGGCTTTGGACTAATATTAATTAAAAGTTAAAAGTGTTTTCAACATGTGACTTCGAAGTCCGAACTTGTGTGGAAAAACTATCACCTAATGCCAATAAAAAAAATATTATTACTTATAAATAATAAAAAGTTAGCTTCTCTCTCTAAGAATGGGGACAAAGTTTCAATAAGTTATGTTGGCAATTTGCATAGATATCAGTCATTACTTAGTCCCTTTCATGTCTCATCAATAAAAGATTCAAATGCATGTCTTTTTAGCTTGAAAATATATTCTTATTTTAGAATTTCAAATAAAAGAATTAATCTACATATATTGAACATAAATTAGCGTTTTGCTTCAAGATTCTTTTGCCTTGGATCACTAACTGACCAACGGAGGCTATTAAGTTTTTTTTCCTTCACTTATTTAAATGACGGGCTTTGTTGCTTTCTTTATTTGTTTTAACAAAGAGTTATAGTTTGTTTTCCATTTGGTTTACTAACCTATTACCTAATGGTAACATAATTTTATATGGACTAATGGCATTATGTTGTACTAAATTAATTATATTCAAATAGTACAATTTGATTGAATTTCGAATTTTTCAGATTTTTTGCAATTTACTAAGCTTTTAGGGTGTCTCTTAACTTTTTTGCAAATTCCACACGTTTTCAAGGGCCTATTTATAATTTATAATTTTTTCAGTAAAGGTTAGGGTGTTTTTAGATAACATTTATTTGTTTACCTACAGAATAGTACCATCTCAATTCTAATATCACACTCAAGATTTATTTCATAGTTACGAGTATCAAATTAGTAACTAATATCAACAATTTATATGCTTCAATTATGATGATTGCGTTAGTTACTTACTATTGAGTTTCAATAAAGATATCGTTACTTTCTCTAGCTATCTCAGACCGCCAAGATATTTATAAATTAATCGCTACTTTGACTTATTAATTTGATTTTCCTTTGTAGAAATTTATTCATTGATTTTGGATTGCATAATCACTATACAAGAGTTTCTAGCTAGCATAACAGAACCTTACTCAAAATGGCTTCAAGCCAAGGTTTGCATTGAACTAAAATATAAATTATTCCTGCTATATATTAAAATATATTAAGAAAATCATGTCAACATTTTTTAACAGAGTTAACATTAATACTTAGTTTATGATTTTTATGAAGTCTATCAACGATTAGGAACAAAACTGTATTCTCTTTTGTATCATTTTAGCCCACTTTTAATCAATCATCTTGGCTTATTGCCTTTAGTTATTCGTCTTCCTTTTATAATGCTATTTTTTTAAAGTGTTTTCCATTTTTACAACACTATACTTCCTCAAGTCAAGCTTGGTTTCATGTTTGTCCAAATAACATGAAAATTCAAATTGGCTTTGTATTACAATTATTTCGTGTCAGTTCAATTATCAACATGAATATTTAAATGTGGTGTAGCTCATTCAACAAACATCAAAGAAGATAAATAATCACAATGCTAAAGTTTAGAAATATAAGTGAGCAGAAACTATCAAAGTGGAATCGAGAAAAAAAATTTAGTAAGGGAATAAACCAAAATTAAATAATCATGATATTAAACCCCGTGCATTGCACGTGCATGAAACCTAGTGTACTAAAATATCTGAATTTGAATATGAAATATCTAAATATATGTTGGTAATATAATTGTAATTATTTTAATTCTTAGATTATTATATTTGATATTAATTTTGATGATCAAGAGATCTAATTTTATCTTTTTAGATACTAGTATGCAACACGTGCATTGCACATGGTGCATGTTAAGAAACCATATTAGATGAAGCATTTGAATGCCAACTAAAATTTTACATACAAATCATGTTATTATTTATGAAACATAGAGATACATAAAAATTCTGAGTTAGGCAATCTGTGGATTTTTTCTTCATAATTTATTACTTTGCTCATTATAAACAATGTCACTTTTGAAGTCGATATAGGTTTAGTAAGTTGAAAACAACGATACTAAAAGTTGCCTATCTGCACTTAACCCAAAATTCAAACCAAAAAAGGCTCTTTCTTATTTTCAAAGGACAAAGGGAGTAGAGGGATTGATTGAGAATGATCTCTTAATTCATATTAGATGCATGTTGATCAATAATTAATTTTACCATAAGTCACTAAATTAGCACATGTTTTGATTCAAAATTTCAAATAACATGTGTTTGTCAAATTTCTAGGACGTGAACCATCAGCAGAGCCCGTGCTCGGCACAAGGGTCTATTGCCTATTCCTTCGTCAACTTGATACATTATACAAGACTGCATTCGAGAAAAAATTGAAACACTTCATGGCGAAAATTGGACACTTTATAGAAGCTGATTTTGATTTGAGCTGGCATCATTTATCACATTAGCGGATGTTTCAAAATGATGGCAAAATGTGGTTTTTGTTGATACAAAATTTTTCCAGTGGAATAAATGAGAATTGCCTTAGGTTGTAATCATTTAAATTTTTTCTATTTTTTTATTTCAATTATTTATAATCTTTATTATTATGAGTAAGTTCATTAGACCGTCATGAGCTTTGGAAGGGGGTAATCTTGCAACAAAAAGATCAAAGTTCAAAGTTTTTAAAAAAAAGTAAAGTCATCATTAAGAATAACAATTCTCATACAGTTTAGTTTATAAAAAAGAAAAGAAAAAACAATATCTTGATTCTCCAAATTTTGATATAACTCTGTGGATAGGATGTAGTTTGAACCTACTTACGTGTTTCCTAACTTACAGTAAAGCCAAAGTCAACTTTTTGTAAAGTTAAGAAAACCAATAATAGACGATAATAACATGCAAAGCAAACTTATGTGATAAGCAACATTCAGTGTGCCCATGCAGGTTACTGTCACCAAGTTCACCCAAGCAAGTATTATCATCTTCAAGAGAGAATTCTTATCCCACAGATTTATGCTTTTTTCCTTGAAGCAAAGTAGTGTTGCACTCGTGTGTAAACCATTTGAATAAACGTATTTGACGCAACATACGACCTGAATGACAATAAAATGAAAGATCAACATCGAGTAAGCTGATCTATAGCTAAAATATCGATAATATTCTTTGACCTTGTTCTTCAGTTATTTTGAGCCAAACTTCCCAAGCATAGTATGCATTAAGAAAGTAATACATCATACAGAGTTACTTAACTTGCATTTCAACTTCATATTTCGCATTCAAAGATAAAAAACATACATTTTGTTACCAAGTACAAAAATCAGGAATTTGGTACGGAGAATAGTAATTAATGAAAGTGCATACATTTATTAACAACTACAGAAAATAGGAATTTGGTATAACTTTAGTCTTGAATTCATGAACTACATCATTCGGTTCTATTCAAGATGTTGAGAACCAGGACAACTTGCAATGTATACATCAAACCCCATTTGTTTGAAGGCCACACCAGGCGTATATGATTCGCAACTCTGTGAAAAAAACAAGATAAGAAATTGGATGGAGGTTATCCAGGAAGGGGAGGTTGCATAGTCTTGCTTTTTTGATTCGTAATGAGAGGATAAGAGTGAGTGAAAATATTACCAATCACCTATTTGAAATCTATATACAAATGTCAACAATGCAAGTATGAGAAGCTAATACCACCCTCTTTGAAAAATAATGACATAATCAAATAAATAAGAAAGTTTATCATCTGGCAATACTAAGGGATATGTAGAAATATCAAAAACCAATTTCTACTCCAATTCTATACAAGTATTTATTGTATATCAGGAAACTAAGTGCAAATGCATGTCATAGGGCTACTGCAAGTTTGTTGATCTTGGATACTTTAATAGAGCAAGACCTGGACATATACACCTATTCTCATCCTTTTGCTTTCCCTCAATCAGCACATGACTGAATATTAATCTGAACTCAATTATCCGAGTTCATAAATTTTCAGTTATAGAAAAATTATGGTCATGAATCATGCTCACCACTACTTAATTACTGACCCATTACATCTAACCTACAGTTCCACCACAAAATCTAAGCTTTAAAACTTAAATCAAGTAAAGCTAGATAAATATTAGCACATCAACGTAAAGCCCTACTTGGTTTTGTGATTGGTTATCGTGAATTGAAATGTACAAATCAACACCTATTTTCAAAAAGAAAAAGTGTACAAATCAGCATTGAATGATGACACAATCAAGAAACAAATCCAATACAAAACAATCCTTCTGCAGGTTTTTGAGTGTTTCAAGAGTGGTAAACTGCATTCAGCTGTAATTACCACTACTCATACAAAATGACCATGGACTCTTCTATTAATTTCCATTTTAACTATGTTAAATATGATATTTGATGCCTATGTTATAAACCACTTTATCTAAAATTAGCTTTTAAGATTTTTCAGGTAATGTAGCATCCTCAACAATAGATATCCAAGTCAAGCCGATAAAAGCTCATATTTTGCACATTTTTTCAGGTCATGTGGCGTGATCAACAACAAATATCTAAAATTAACTTATGATATGAACTTGTAATATTCTATACCCAAATGATATATGATTCTGCAACTAATTTTTAATACTTTAAGGATTGCGTCTATTGTCCTTAAATCTGTTGGGATGTGAAGAGATTAAGCTTTCCTATCATTTAACATAGGAGGCAAAATTGTGCTGTCATTATTTTATCTTAGAAGTTCCCATCTGCAAATGAGAACAATAGAATCGAAATAAAAGTTGCATAATGTAACCACTACCTTGCATGATTTGATAAATCCTATGAACATAGATAAACATGACTCATGAACATGTATGAGACCTCGAAATGAAAAATAATTATTAACCTCAAGTTAAAATTAAAGACTAATCTAATTAAATTAATCGAGAATTTTATTATTCTATGAGACTAATTGTATTGGTGCTTTATTTACTTAGAATAATCCATAGTGTTGTACTAAGTTTAAACCTAGATCATGCCTTAATTTACCAACATACTATTTAGCAAAATAAACCCAAAGACAAAGATCAATTTTCATTTGCAAAATAAGAGAAGGGAAGTAGATTACCTTGCTAGATGGGTTCTACCACCAATCAAATCTCTAAACCTCCAAGAACAGCATAAAATAGAGAAAAATAACTTAAAATTTGTTACTTTCAAATAAAAACTAATTGTAATGGACAAGAACTGAACAAGAAATAAAATACTTACATTCAAGAAAATATTTTCCATTCTCGCATAAAAATCCAAACCAAAAGAATCCTTTATAAACAAATAAGCACGATAAATTTAATGTTCCCATTAATTTTGAATTGAGAGAGAGACGCTATGAAGGGGAAATCTAATCGGGTATAGAGAAGGACTGATTGATGTAGGGAGAGGGCAAGAAATTAGGTATTTAATGAGAATCTAGAATTATCTAAGGTTGAGAGACGGATCGCTAGCAATTCGAAGAGATCCGTTTAGAGAGGGAGAAGATTGAGAGACAGAGAGACAGATAAGATTTAGAAAAAAAAGAGAAACGAAAGATTTATATATATATATATATATATATATATATATATATATATATATATATATATATATATATATATATATATATATATATATATATATAGAGAGAGAGAGAGAGAGAGAGATCAATTTGTTATTAATCTTGATTTTAAATTAATAAATTAAATAAATTAATTATAATTAAAATAAAGTTGGAATTATCAAGTTTGAAAAGGGTAAAAGGGCAATCAAAAGTTTTAGCACCCCAATCCTCATTTATATGTAGTATAGATAATCACCATATTAATGAACCCTCTTGTATAATATAGAATATATTTTCAATAATATTATCTAGTTTTCTCATATCTGCTTTATATTCCATGTATATCAACATATATATCTTTGCATCTATATTTATTAATTTTTCTACCGTGCAAAGAACGGTCTAGTATTAAATAATTAGTCCTCAAATTTTACAATAATATATTTTGTGATTATATATGTTATTTCACCTTATTTTTTTATCTAACTATAATTTTTTTATAATTTTAAATTAATTATAATGTTCCAAAGATACAGCTTGAAAATGTTATAATATAAATATATATAACTTCAGAAAAACATACATATGGTATGAATCATTTTATTATTTATTTGATATTACTACCATATTATTTTTATTATTTATTTTTTTTTTTTGAGAAAAGGGTGGAGCACCACAAAGATACCCTAGCCAGCTAAATAACCAAAAGGTGCTTGTTACAAAATTAGATGATATCCCCAACGCCAAGAGTATGATCTCGTGGTTCAAAGGATTACATATCAAAGAAAGGATAAAACACCCCTGTACATAATACTAACCATAAAATTCACAAAAGAGAATATATTACTACAACATAAGCCACAATCTAACCCTAAAATATATGCTGCAGCAAACAGGATCATAATCTTGATCTTCATTCAAGAATTATTGAATTCATAGCAAGCCTTCCCTCATTTTCACCAGCAGAATCAACACTCTGAGTAATCTCCCTTCCATTAGATCTTCATGCTCTTCTCTTTCTGCGCCTTTCCTGCAATCTGATGGCTCTAGCAAAAAGTCCAATGGAACCTAACCAAAAGGTTGAGTAAGACATAATTTTATTCAAAAGCTCAATAGACCTCGTCATCTTATTTGAAAATAGTCTATCATTATGTTCCTGCCAAACACACCAAGTTAGAGCACAAATAAAAATATCACATTTCAAATTGACCCAATCATCACTTCCTAAACCCCAAGTTAGCCACCAAACGTTTTGTGAGCCTAATCTGAAATCATCATCAATCTCAAGCTTGAACTGAATGGATTTCCAAATTGAAAAAAATAAACTCACAATTTAGAAACAAGCGAGCATGAGTTTCTTCCACCTTGTTGCATAAACAACATGTTTTATCAATATGTAGTCCCTTTTTATTTAAAATATCTTTTGTGTTCAAACTATTTCTTAAAGCTAGCCAGAAAGAAAATCCGACTTTAAGAGAAATAGGGAAGTCCCTAAAGATTTTTACAATCAAACCTCAAACCTCCATCAATAAAAAATTGATAAAAGGACTTGACAGTATAGATTCTTGAAGAATCCCACATCTACTTTCTACTATCCCTGAGTTGAGATAGAGTGATTGAATTGATTAAGTTCATCATATCAAGAAATTGAGAAACCAAACCACCAGTCAGTTGTCTCACAAACTGCACATTCCAGATCCATGTATCATGATCCCATTTCCTCAAACCATCAATGGTGGCATATGGAGCTGTTGTAAGAGCAAATAGAGATGGAAAAAGGGAAGAAAGGGTAGATGAACCAGTCCACTTATCAAGCCAGCATAAAGTATGACAATCATCTCCCACACACACTTGAGTGCTACATAAGAAGCTATCACTATTAACAAAAATATTGCTCCAAAAATGAGATAAATTCAATCTACCAGAATATAGATACTCCATATAAGTTCTATTTTCATAATACTTATGAAAAATAACTTGCTTCCAAAGCACAGATTCCTCATCAAGCCATTTTCAAAGCCACTTACCCAAAAGTGCTTTATTCAGAATTTTCAAGTTCACTATCCCTAACCCTCCATAATGTTTTGGTCTACATGTTTCCATCCCATTTCACCAAATTTGTAAGACCTTTATGCTTAATAGAACCAATCCATAGATATCTTCTCCTCATTCTATCCAATTTTTTAAATTACCCAAGAAGGGAGAAGAAAGAAGGAGAACCAAAAAACAGGCATAGATGAGAGAACCGAGTTAATTAAAACCAGTCTTCCTCCTCTTGACAGAGCTCTCCCTTTTTATAAAGCTAATCTCTTCTTAAACTTCTCTAGTAAGAGAAACCAATCATCTTTATACAACCTCCTAGGTCTCAAAGGCACACCAAGATAAGTGATAGGAAAACTACCACTTTTACAATTCATGATAGTGGCCAAATTATGCTGTAAAGGAACATTATCCTCAAGGGCAATAAGCACACTCTTGTTAAAGCTAATTGTAAGGCTAGATGCAAGATCAAAGCAATATAGGACAAGTTTCAAAACTGTCAAATGTTCTTTGTTATTTTTACAAAAAATTAAAGTATCATCAGCATATTGCAAACAAATAACTTTTTGAGCCATGTTATCAGGGCCCAAACCCTCAAGTAAGTGAGACTAAACTGCCAAAGATAACATTTTGGTAAAAGAATCAGCAGCTAAAATAAAAAGAAGAGGTGATAAGGGGTCTCCTTGACGAACTCCTCTTTTAGACAAAATCCAGTGTCCAGGCTTACCATTCAAAATGATAGCTAATAGACCTCCTTTTAAGCACAAACTCACCCAATTAATCCATTTGTCCCCAAAACCTTTAGCTTTAAGAACATCCAAGATGAAATTCCAGTCTAGAATGTCACAAGCCTTCACAAAATCTAACTTTAAAAGAACTCCCCCCAATTTTTTGTTTTTGTTTTTGAAAGCAATCAGATATAATTTCTTGAGCTGCAACCACCCCATCAAGCAATTGTCTTCCCTTAATAAAACCTGATTGAACATGGTCAACTAACAAGTCAAGTTTAAGATTCAATCTATTGGTCAACACTTTAGTGATAATTTTGCAAATCACATTTAGGAGGCTAATTGGCCTATAATTATTGGCAGATGAAGACTCATTTTTTTAGGAATAAGAACAATATGCGCATAATAGAGTCTATTGATCTCTAATTTGCCTTCAAAGAACTCATCAAAGAGTTTCATGATATCATTTTTCACAGCGTCCCAAAAGTCTTGAAAAAACAAGGCAGGAAAACTATCTGGACTGGAGACTTATCTCCATTCATATCATAAACAGCTTTATAAACCTCCTCCATAGAAAAAGATTATTCTATATCGCTAGCTCCCCAATCAACAACAGGATATAACCGGTTCCAATCTATTTGGCATCTGCAAGAAATAGCCTGACCAAAACCTGTTCATAATGGTCAAAAAAGACTTGAGCAATCCCATCATCAGAACTAATCTCAGTGTTATTCAACATAATGGAAGAAAATAGATTCCTTTTTTTGCCATTAGCCAACCTATGAAAATAGAAAGTATTTTTATCACTCTATTTAAGCCAATAAGTCTTAGCTCTTTGTTTTCATAACATCTCTTCTTAAAATAAAATCTCATTCAACTGAGTTGAAGTATCATTTTTTTGAATCAATTCATCATCTGTCAGATCTCTATTCTCTTCTAAGACATCCATTTCTAACAATTTGTCCAGTAAATCCTTCTTTTTGTTTGACACTATAAATTGGAATGAACCCATTGTTTTAGCCATTTTCTCACAAATCTCAGTTTACCCACAATATTTCTTAGCAGCATATCCACTAGAAGGAGCATATCGCCACCACACTAGAACACTTTTTTTAAACTCTTCAGTTTACAACCATATTTTTTTCAAATCTAAAATTTTAGTAAATTATTGATTTTCACCACAATCATTGCTTATGGGGGCATGATCTGATAATTGACTACTAAGGCCTTGTTGTTTAGAAAAACGAAACTTATCCTTCCACTCATAGTTGAAAAAAACTCTGTCAAGCCTAGCTACTGAGGGAGATCTTCTTTTACTTGACCATGAAAAATTCCTGCCATGAAGGGGGCTATCTATGAGTTCCAATTCATTGATCACATCATTAAATTCCTCCATCTCTTTCTTATGACTGGTTTTGCATTTCCTTTCATCAGGATTGATAGTGACATTAAAATCAACCACCATTACCCAAGCTCCAGAAACAACATTTTTAAACATTCTAAGCTCTTGCCAAAAATTCGACCTTTTTCTATTATAGTGTGGCTCATAGACTGAAGAAACAATCCAAACAAATCCATTCAATTTATTTTACAAAATAGCAGACAACACAAATTGTCCAGAGATTTTATTTATCATCTTCCATTTATTATTATTTCAACCAATCATAATACCACCTGATGCACCAATAGAAGGTAAACTAACCCAATCATTATTGATATAGCTTTTTCCCATACTTAATCATATTTTAAAAAAAAATAGATGGGAGGGAGGGGCGGTACGGGAGAGATGCTGGAGAATAGGCTAGGAGAGATATTGGCCAGCCAGGGAGATGGGCCAGGTATGGAAATGGGTCAAATAGGGAAGGGAGGGAGGGGGAGAGAGAGAGAGAGAGAGAGAGAGAGAGAGAGAGAGAGAGAGAGAGAGAGAGAAATATTTTCTGGTGTGGTAAATCCCTGCTATGTGCTTGGGCCAGTTTGAATTTATAGTTCATGGCACTGTTCATGGATTATGCTTTTATTATAACAGCAGTAAATATTTGTAGCTGATTTTAAGGGATATCAACATAGATTTTTCGTATCTTGAAATATTTAGTATGGGCCTGTTTGATTCAGCAAAAAATCCACAGAAATCACATATTTTGGAAATAAGGGGTTGTCCATGTCAGCTTTTGATGTTGATATATTTCTTTTTGGTGTGTTTGTTTTAGCCTTTGCATTTGGGAAATGGGTGCTAGAAATCACATGCCACATAGACTTTTTGTGAAGTTTAATTTCAGAGCACAAAACTTTGAAATTGGGTGAAAATCCAATTTTTGGCCATTAAATATTCGTGCACGAACCCCAAGCTAGAGAAATTGGGGAAAAGATTAGGCTTTCTGCTCATCTCTCTTCATTCCCAAAATTTCTCCGCCATTCTTTTCCCTTTGCATCTCCATTACTCACTTTGTCACAAACCCCGCCCTTATACAACATGGAAAAGGGTTAGGGTTTACACTATTTACTGCTCTTTCATTCCCAATTTCGTTGAAGATGATGATCTGATTTGGGTGATCGATCTAATTTGGGTGATCAAACTGATTTTCGGCTAGATCTACAGGCTTGTGGCTTGATTGATCTGATTTGGGTGATCGATCTGATTTTCGGGTAGATCTGTAGGCTTGTGGCTTGATTGATCTGATTTGGGTGTTCGATCTGATTTTTAGCAAGACCTTTCCTCTGTGTTGATTTAGCTCAATATTTAAGGAAAAATCTATAATTCAACTCTATGTTTAACTATTCTTTGTATTATAATGCATATGGTATTGTTGATTCTGTCTTTCCGATTTTGTAAGATCTTAAAGTTTTATTGCAAATTTTTTAAGATCTTAATATGTCTGCTACTCGATTATTTTCTTAGATCCATATTCCATTTCTGGATGATGTTTTTCTTTGAATCTTTGGAAACTCATTTCCTAGTGACTTAGAGTTTCAGTTGTTAGTTCTTTGAGGCATTTGCATACTATATGCTATTAGAAATTTCTCGCATCCATTCATTGATTTAGTCCCAAATCAGTAAACAGTTGTGATCAAGATTTGAGGATATGAGCTTCAATCAAGTGTCATAGAATGAATATGGATCTGAAGCATTTTGAATATTGAGACTGTTGATGCGTAAAAAATACCAACAGAAACTTAGACTCTGTTTCGTGTTGAATTTGTTTGTCTTTGATGCCAGAGGATTGAATTCTTTTGAAAGAAAGCATCTTTATCAAGTTCTTTATGATATTTCTTGTGGTTTATATTTCAATTCTACTATTAAATGTGAGTTTGTGGCCTGATTGCAAATAAGCTTACAACTTGCTCTATTGTCTTCTTCTCTGTGTGTATGTGTCTCCACCCAAATATATTTCCAACTCTCCTTGCTAGAGTTTGCGGTTGGCTTTTGTCCAACCAAGATACTCACAGGGATAATGTAAAGGATATGACAAAAGCTCCAAACTTAACAAGAACAGTAGCCTTTATAAATAATATGAAATGACACAACATATTTCATAAGATAACATACATTTGAGTGCTTACCCAATGAGCTGAAAATAATGTGAATAACTTAATTTTCTTGCATCATATTAGTCCAAAAAGAATACTAACTTAGAGAAGGTTTATAATAAGATCATGCATCTCTGTCTCTTGCCTGTTTGGTCGGTGGAGAAATATACAATTTCTTAGAAATGTCAAATTAAAAGCATTGACAAGTATCATATTTATAATCCTTGTACCTGTTCTACAATTGAATATTGTTTGTTGGCCTTATTAAAACCCTCATTATGTAAATATTTTGGTTAATTACTAGTTCAATTAAGTTGTTCAAGATTTGTTTCACAAATATAATTTACTTAAAACTTTGTCATTATGAATGTTGTATGCTTTATATGTTAGAAAATTTATTTATGTAAGACAATGTTGGTGTTATAGATGGTTATTTTGCTTTATATATTTGTTAATTATGTTAGTAACAGAACTGTGGGTATTGTAGATGGATGGCGATGGAGTTGATGAGGAAACTATTTTGATAATATGCTCAGGGGCTGTATTTTCTATTATGGTTATTATTTTTATATTTTTGAGAAGGATGCAGTGTAGATGTAAGAATATACGTAGTGGTCTAAGTGAAGATAAAATAAAGAAGAATGAATAAATAATTGAATATCTAAACCGTATCTACCATAAAATTAGTGATAGTTGCCTCAACTACATTAGAATGCGTAGCTGTGCTTTTATGAAGCTTGCAAAAATCATGAGGAAGAATAATTTATTAAAGGACTCTCGGCATGTTACCGTAGAGGAGCAACTTGCTATTACATTGAATATATTGGGTCATAAAACTAAAAATCGTACTATGAGGTCTCACTTTATTAGATCTGGGGAAACTGTTAGTGGGTACTTCAACAAAGTTCTAAAAGCTATTTCCTATTTATGTGGACGATATATGCGTCAAGCACCCAATGACGTGGCTCAAGAGATCATTAACAATCCTAATTACTACCCATATTTCAAGGTAAAACATCTTTCCTTTAGACGTAATTAATAATATGTCATCTTACTAATGAAATCTTATGTTTAACATAGTAATTTTATTTACTTTATAGGATTGCATTGGTATGATAGATGGTACACATATCGATGTTATGCTACCCACTAATCTTGTTGCACGATTCTGAGGACGTAAAGGTGTTACACAAAATATTCTTGCAGCATGTACACCTAATAAGCTATTCACTTATGTTTTAGCTGGGTGGGAGGGATCCGCAAATGATTATAGGGTTCTACAAGATGCATTGTCTAGGCCCCAACGTCATGGGCTAAGAGTTTATGATGGTAAATCCATTTTTATTATATTATTTCTCTACTTTTAATCAATATGATACAAAGTCAAATTGAAAATAGAAGTTGTTTGGTGCCACAATCTAATACACGTATTTCTCTCATACATAATGTAGGCAAATATTATCTATGTGATGCGGGGTAGATGACCATGCCAGGTTTCATCTCCTCTTTTCATGGTGTTTGTTACCATTTGAAGGAACAAACAGGAAAGACACCCAATAATAGAATGGAGTTATTCAACCTTAGGCAATCTTCCCTAAGGTCTAAGATTGAATCTACCTTTGGTATATTAAAGAATCGGTTCAAGATTCTCTTAGCTAAGCCCAACTATCCTTTTCTTACACAAGATGATATTGTGTTAGTATGCACGATACTCCACAACTACATTGCATCTGTGGATCCTAATGGCGATATACTCAATGAGGCAGTTGATATAGTAAAGGAAGATGATGATGGGGCAAATGAAGATGACGACAATCTTGTTGACTTCTCTCAACCCCAAAATCAAAGAGAGCAAACACAATCAAGCAATGAGTGGGTCCAACGTAGAGAGCAAAGAGAGCAAACACAATCAAGAAATGAGTGGGTCCAACGTAGAGATAGCTTGGGATATGTGGGTTGACTACTGTGATCAATACCGTGAGGTGTGACTATTGAAACTAGAATTTGAACATTCAAGGATACTCAATATTTGTATTAATGCGTTGAACAAAAATAGTATTTAAAGTTTGTTAATGTGTTCTTGTCTTTCATAAATATGATTGAACTATTATGCTAATTTGTATGTGGGATTGTGTGCTACTTATGATGATTTAATGTTATCAAATTTTTTTCCATATCTTTATAAACATGACTGAATTGTTACTATCAATTTTTTTATCCATTCTTTATGTATAATTTGTATGTGGGTTTGTGTGCTACTTATGATGGTTTTAATGTTATCAATTTCTTATCCATTCTTTATAAACATGACTGAATTGTTACTATTATTTTTTTATCCGCTCTTTATGTATAATTTGTATGTGGGTTTGTGCTATTTATGATGGTTTTAATATAGAGATGGGTGAGAAATCATCATTTGAGGGAAGCGAGAAGATGAAAGGGATAAGTGCTCATCAATGCCAAACTCCAAGAACCCCAGTAAACCAAGTAAACAGTGGGTTCAATATGAGCTTCCTACCATATCAGTCTTCACGGTTTGGACAACCACCAAAGGCTTTCGAAAATATGCATACTTTTGATGGTGACTACTTCCTTAAGCAGTATCGGTCAATGTCATACATGAACATGCATACAAATCTACTAAATTATCATCATATCAGTCAAAGTTCCCCTAATACATCATCAGGAAGTAACAAAAGATCACCAATTAAAGATGTGATTGAACAATCACCTAATAAAGGAAACCAAATGGGTGCACCAAAAAAGAAGAAACTGAAAAAGGGCAATAAAAAAGGGGTAGGGCATATGTGGTGACTTTCAAAATATGAGGATATTCTTATTTCTTATCTTGCAAAATTGGCAAAGAAGGGCTGCAAAGTTGATAAAAACTTCAAGAAGAATGCATTTAACATGGTTGCCGCTTACGTAAACAATTTTGGGACTGGTTTTAGTGGTGCACATGTGATGAATCATATGAAAAGTTTGCGTACTCGTTTTTATGACATGCAAAGTTGCCGTAACTTGAGTAGGGCTGGTTGGGATGAACAAACAAAAACTTTCATAATGGATAGTGCTAGTTTTGATAGATGGAAAGAGGTATGTGTAGTTTTTAAATTTCCCATTTCATTTAATTTTATAAAATGAATGTCCATGACTGATCATATTTTAATTTGCAGGAAAATAGTAATTGCAAGCTAAAAGATTACATCAACAAGACACTCGTACATTATGAAGAACTAACTGTTATCATTGGTGATGATCAAGCGAGGGTTGACCATGCAAAAGATGTGGCACAGAACATTGGTGGTGATGAGCCTATTAGTCTGGGGGATGATGAGGATAATTATTCTGATCTACAATGTTTAGATGAGGATGAAAGTCAAACACAAAGTAAAGAGATGTCTACTATAAAATTGCGTATAGCTATTGGTGTGGGCAAAGCTCAAAAAATATATTGTCAAAGGAAAGAGTGCTAAACTAGCATGGACACACAACTTATGCAATAAATGGTTGAAGAGGTTAAGGGTTTCTCAGCTTATATCAAATTAGTTAACATGCATTGGACTGAGAAGCTTGCCAATACTGTCTTTGCATATAAAGATAAGTACCCAATTGAAATATTGGATAAGTTTTTTGATAAGCAATTTGAGAGTGAACATGCTGGTAGGCACTTTAATTGCAAGTCTGAATTTGGACAAAGGGCTCTGTTGGATAAATTTATGAAAAACCACTTAGTGAACTCAGTGCATGAAGTGAACTCAGAGGATGAAGTCTGAGAGAAGTCCAGTGACCACTTTTTGGGAGTACTAACTGATTACCTTTGCTTCTTTTATATAGGTCTTTTATTTTGGTAGTATTTTGTCAAACTTTGTTATTGTGCCATAAACAATCTGAAGTGTGGTAGCGTATGACATATTCCACTGTTATATGCTGCAAACTCTCTTGCTTTTGGTAGTGTAAATATGATGTAGCATCTTCAGTTGCTATGCTAAGATGTTGGTGATTAATGCTGTTGCTATTTTGGTCATTATGTTGTTATAATATCGGTGTTTTTAATTTACTATTTTGGTCATTATGTTGTTATAATATCAGTTTATTTAATGGATGCAGATAAACTTCTATGTTGGAACCTACAATGAGGATATGCTGATGATCAAATATTGAGATATGCAACCTACATTTGTCCTAAATGCATTGGTATGGCAATCTTTCATATGACATATTTTACTTTCAGAAAGTTGAAAATATATATTTCTTACAATGGTGCAATGATGATTATCATAGTCTGATATATGCAACCATAAGTTGTTAATTCATTGTATAGGCGAGACAATAATGCAGCCTACAATCATATTTGGTGAGGCATATCATGATGATATTGACCAAATCTGAGTACATATCATTGATTTTCTTTTTTTATTAAAAAATCTCAAAATAGGTGATACCGATTACACATGTAGATTGTTTTCTTTAGTTGAACAACACAAGCTTTGTAATTTTCTTACTATGGAACTCGGCTTCGTATATCTACTTTGTTTTTATACGCAAGTTGTGCCATTTTGTTGAGTGTGAATTATTGGCTGGATTGAAATCTACAGGCATTGGGTTAAGTTTTACATTTTTTTTGTTCATCTCTATGAATGTTATTTCTTCATCGATTTCAATGTGAAAAAACGTTCATGTTCATTTCCTGGATACAATATGCATATACTTCTTATGTCATAATTTCACATCATACTGTAATCTCAGGATTCTAATAAACTGATCGGGAAGACCCTCAACATATATTGCAATACAAAATATAAAAGGTCAATTACTTTAGATATATTCTCATACTATAAAATTTTAACTTATTATTATTATTTTCTCTGTATGCTAGTCGGTTTGCCGTGGTTTTACCTATCATCAGCGGATGAGGTCTTACATTTGTATCCACTTTATGTACTCAAGTTTCATAATATTTGGAGATGCGGATCATTAGGAAAAGGATTGTTGTTGGTTTTGTTTCTGTTAGAACTTAACCAGTACTTTGAGTTCATGTTTGGATCAAAACTTACGTAGGTTTGGACCCATTGATCATATGCGAACGGTTCCTTTTAACTATATTAAGGATCTCCTGCATCTTTCTCATTATTAACAATTATTATTTAAACTGATGTTTACATGTTCTACTGGTTTTGTGTCTTTGTTTGTTGTTGCTTCTATGTAGTTTTAACAGTTCAAGTTAAATGATGTTATTATTTTTTGTCTTTGTCATCAGTTTTCATAAATATTTCACCTCCCATACATTGCATACTACTAAATAGATATCCATAAGATTTGCCATTATAAAGATTAACTTTTGGGGCTCTTGCAGTTGATGATTCACCATCATTTTCATCTCTTCTACTCATTTTCCTTCTCCTAATTATTGTTTGGAACTTATGATGTGGTGTATGAAGTTTGTTGTTTCTTAGTTCTTATACAGATGGAACTTAAAGTTTCTGAAGTGTTTGGTTTGAAATACCACTTTCATTTACGACCTTGAGTATTTGCATCTGTGTCCTGTTGAGATCTGATACAAAACTTTTATGTTCACAGTTTGGTCAATAATTGTATGGTGCAATGATGATTCTCATCTTAGATATGAAACTAATAATTATCCTAGCTATGTACTGGCGAGGCAATCTCACACTTTATTGATTAGTTGAAATAAATTATGAGATATGCACCAACATTTCAACTATAATGATGTAAAATGAGAAATATTTGAGCACACCTATCGCATATTTTCATTCAATTTGCCACATATTTAAATGGTTTTCTACATGTGATTTCATATTCTTCAATATATGGGATTTCTGCATTATATTTTTAAAGCACAAATTAAAATACTTGCAACAACAAGAAAAATGCAAAAAATCCCAAACATAAGAATATATGTTTTATAATATTCTATTTGAGGATTCGCGAGCTTCAATTGTCTCTTCAAATCTTTTGCTTTCATATCTTTTTTATCTTAAACAAAGACTTCCTCCTTTTTTATCTTGCATTTCTTGATATCAATCTCATCATCTGACCACGCAAAAAAATTTGCATTGCCTGTTTGAGTATTTGGCGCAGCCTGTTTGGGTATTTGTCGTAGCCCCAAAAATATCTCCCATTGTTTAACCCATTCTTGCACAACTTCAATGTTGTTGGTATTTTGCAAAAGCAATGAACCTCCATTGTTTGAGACCCTTGGGAAGAAAGCATATATATAACCTTTTGTTGTTTCAAATATTGGTAATAAAAGCAACAATGGTTTGGAGATAGCTTCATATGCTACAAGCTTTAATAGGAATGCAAAGTTGACCGTTGGAATGCAAAATTTTTAATTCCAACCGGTATCATTACCATTCTATGATAGTTGTTTGGGTGGTAATCTCACCATGGTGACCTTATACAACATTTCTCTTTATGCATTGTTGCCTACCGAACAAAGAAAATTATGGAAATCAAAAGTTATTGTTAGATTTCTAGCTTTTAAAACTTTTGAACCAAACAAAAGATATTGAGGAAAACTAAAAAAATACTTTTCCAACCTATGATTTCCATGCAAACCAAACAAAAAAAATGAAATTAAAAGAAATCTTAAGAAATACACTGAAATATATTTCTAGCATGGAATTACATTTCCAGTTTTTGGGGAAGTTGAACCGAACAAGCCCTATATATGTATCTGTGATTGGTAAGTCCATACAGATTATTAAGGGTCCGGATCCTCTACAGCCTAAATTGTAGAGAACCTCTACAATCGGGCCCCACAACTAACTCTGAACAAATGAGATAGAGACATGTGGATGAAGCTTTTAAAGAATTGTGGGCGATATTAACAGGTTAGTACTTATGATTAATAGGCAAAGTTAACGCGGCTCGCACGCTTGAGTTTTTTAAAAAGAAATATAAAAAAGAAAAATAAAGTTGGGGTCTCTTTTCTTTAGGCGTGAGTTCCGGCTCATAAATATAGTTTCATCAATGGATTTCTTTTTGGACAAAATTCTCTAAGGGGGTGTTAGTCAATTGGAACTTTTAATAAAAAAAATTAGGATAATTATTAAAGTGAGATTATTTATAAAAGTGGAATATTTTAGTAGGATAATGAAAGATAATTTTTAGGTGGGATAAACTTGATAAAATGACGGGATAAATTGATAGAATCAAAAGGCTATAATTTATGTATTTTGATGATATAATATCTTAATTTATATATTTCTTACTTGTGAAAAAGAAAAGCAAATGATAGTTCAAGTCTTAAAGATATAGTATGAGATTGTAAGAAGTGCATTATTAAATGGAGAAAATTAAGAAATCATGGTACTATGCAAATCACATTAAAAGCACATATATTATTTAACTAGTTCAATAGTTCATGTCAAATATAACTTGTGTCATCGAGATTCAAATCAAATATTAGCATTTATTAAAAATAAGCACGTATTTAGTAATTATAAAGAAGCAATTTTGTTAATATCGCCTTAACTTTGCCTATTAATCGTGAGCACTAACCTGTTAATATCGGCCACAATTCTTTAAAAGCTTCATATCCACATGTCTCTATCTCATTTGTTAAGAGTTAGTTGTGGGGCCGGATTGTGGATCCGGACCCGATTATTAAGATCATTTTCGTAAATCTTGGTCCTCTCAGGGACTACATCATATTCCTCTTTCGAGTCTTCTCCCATCAGTTTCCCAGTACGACCCACGTCAGATCCTTGTCCGAGTTTCCTTTTTCTTTCATCAACCTTGTCAGAGCTCCGATATCGAAATGGATCGGGTCTTCTCCGTCGACGAAATACCCAACCCGTTCTGGTCACCATCCCCCGCCACGTCTTCCGTCGCTGCTGGCGGCGGCGGCGACAGCGACCGACACAAAATGAATCGGAGCCCATCGGAGTGGTTCTTCGAGAAGTTTCTAGAAGAGGAGGCCGCGGCCGCAAAAAGCTCTAATTTGAATCCGAACCCGGATCCGGGTCCAAACCCTAACAATCCTTGCCCATCCTCTGTCGTCTCTTCCAATTTCGATGATGAGATCGTCGAGATCAAGAAGCCTCAGATCCCCGCCGTTGGTTCGGTGCCGCCGTCGACGTCGTCCGATCCGACGGCTGAGGTTGATCCCAAGGAGTACGCGGCGATGCTGAAGCAGAAGCTGGATTTGTACTGCCACGCCGTTGCAGTAACTAGGGTAATTTGAGTTATAACAATGGATATTTGCACTTTAATACCCTAAAGTTTTGGCCTTTTTTAAATTTTGATACAACTGAAGTTTGTTTTGACAATTGATAAGCTACTAAAGCAAAAAAATTCTGACTTTAATTTTGTTCAAGAATATCAACGTAGAAAAGTGAATGAAACAATTTCTCTTACCAATTTCAGCTTTTGATTTTGGGGAATATGAGGAAATAAAGCCAGGGCTTGAGGGTATCAAACTGTCAAATTATCGTTAATTTGAAACTTTTGGGAATCAATTTATCAAAATAGAAATCAAGAGTATCAAAGTTAGAAAAGAGTGTAACTTTGGGGGTATTAAAGTCCAAATATGCCTTGTAAAAATACAGGTTAGGGGGTAAAGAAAATATGAATCTCATGAAATTAGGATTCTTGGAGAGGAATTGCACTAAACAATCACAAACTAATTTTATACTCTTAACATGTCATTAAAGCTTGATCGTCCTTTTTATTGGCGGAAATCTGGACTTATTCTGTGATATATCAGTTGATATATCTTATCCACATTATCACAATCTTTTTTTAATTTTTCCCGAGTCTGTTAATGCTCAGAGCTCGTTGATTGGTTTTTCTATTTAGGTAATTTAAATGAGGGTGAAGAATATTTGTTGTTGCACATGATGTTTGGTAGAACTATCAACATCATACAACCAATCGGCACCATTTTGCATTAAGGACTACTGTTATTTTCATGCAGAATTCAGGCGTAAAGCCCCAGGATTCCTCTGTAGCTGCGTCCCAGTCCCCAGCTTCAGACTCCTCACAGCTGAGACCTCAAGCTCCATTGAGTGGTATGCAGATTTTCTATCCTTCATTAATTTTATGTACAATGGTTCAGGTTACTTATAAGTAGGCTTATTGGTTGTGCACCTGTTCAATTGTTCATATGTTCTAGCGTTAGGCTATTCTCTCGGAAGTGTGCTATATCAATACATTTCAGGCTTTGAGAGTTTTAATGGATCATCAATGTGCCTGCTATCCTGGATATTCAAAAATGCTAATCTGGATAAAATGAGTAACTAACAATGGAGAAAGCAAACTGAAAATATGAATAGGACAGGGAGCAACAAGGGTGCAGGGACGGAGTAGAAAAGGGCTTTCTTTCTTCTTGATAGGATAGTATAATGTGCCTTTAAGTGGGTAGGGGAGATGGCTAAGGCATTACTCTCCTGCTCCCAAGTAAATTACGCTCAACCTTCCCCAATTGAAATGCTCCACAGGAATTTTTTGACTATAATCAACCAGTGCGGTGGAGGGGGCTGCAACCACATGCTCAGGTATGAGAGAAATGGATACCAGAAGGTGATGCTCAAAGTCACGTCAGTTACATTAGACTAAACAACATAATTATCCAGTTCATATCAGTTAATATTCATGTGGCAGATGTTCAATTATTTATATCAATTTGCCATATAGAGTTTGAGGATGAAGATAGTTCAAAAAACAACTAGGATAATTGACAGACCAAAAACGTTACTCAATTAACTGGAATACAAGATGTCTTTCAGTAGTTTTCTTTAAAACTCTGAACTAAGAACTTAAAATTTTAGTTTCCTTTAGAATCTTGTTTGCACAATGGAAAATATGTTCACCCAATTTGTTTTCCTTCCTTTGAAAGAGCTTTTGAAAGGTATATCTTATGTGGAATTTGAAAAGCATAAAAACACACGCACATCATATTGTCCTTACGAAGAACAATTCACGCAAATATATCCATGAATTTGTTTTGGAAATAGAGACTATTGGTGTTTTCCAAGTTCATGTGTATAACTGTGTACGTTTTATATTAATATGATTGATGTTGTAGTTAAGATCTTTGTAAAGATTATCATGAGAGTATGATTCTTTAGTCATGTAAAGGAGTGGAGTTATGAAGCCCATAAAGAAACTTTGATGACAACTTAATCCTTGCGCTAGTCCGATGAAGAAGATTTAATGGGCTGGAAATCGGTGTTTTAAAGTATCTTGCTTGTTTTTCAGTCCAATCTAACTCAATTCCAGTTTGAATTAAATGTAGTATTCTTATGAGGTTTTGTGATTACTAAACTTTGCACTAATTAGAAAATAGTTTTCGAGTCCTCTCTCAGCTCACAGATAAAAATTTCAGTGTCTGATTGGTTAGATAAGTTGGATATGGTTAGAGAACGATAATGGGTTGGTGGCCGGCTTTAGCCACCCAAATCCAGCCCCAAAAAATGCCCGGCTGCAGCTTCCCCGTCTCAAAAACAGAGCAAAGGTAGGACTCAAAATCTAGATCTATTCGATATTCAATTATGAGAAGCTATCTGGTCCATTTGGAGGCCCTCTGCAGGTTCCTCTTTGCAAACCAACCAAGTTTTCATTCATCAACTAGCTAACCCATAGGTCCACGCAATCGTCTTACTATTTGTAGTCTCTTTATATATTTGGAGTTGAGTGAGAAAAAAGAATGTTGCTATATCTGTCTTTTTAGAGTTTGGTGATATTTCCTGTATATATTTTATTGACATGTGTTATTTGGTTAATTTTGCAATTAGTAGATATTTATTTGTTTCCGTACACTAGCAGGTAACTTCAGGATGTTGCTTTAGCATTGGGCTAGCCCATTGAACCCCCATCTCTATAAATAATAGGTTAAGGTTGGGAACTTGGGACTTACCCGGGACCCTTCCCAGGCCCTTTGTCTCGGCATATTATCATGCTTATATATGAAACTAGTATGGGTAAGTTATCATATTTCAGCACTCTATGTTTGCCTTTAACCTGACATAGTCTTGTCCGACCTCTAGTTGAAACTAGTTGGATGGGTTTCTGTCATCTCTTGTTAGTTGTTAGAGTTCTACTAGTGATGTTGTAAAAGCTATGCTATTTACACAAGTGGTTGTACGATATACAAGCTCTAAACTTGATGATAATGATGCTCAGTGCTTGTGTGACCGGAGTCTTTCAGTCATTACACTCATAAAAAGATGTTGCTTTAGCATTGGGCTAGCCCATTGAACCCCCATCTCTATAAATAATAGGTTAAGGTTGGGACTCATATCTCAGCCCAGACCCTTCCCAGGTCCTTTGTCTTGGCATTTTATCATGCCTATAGATAAAACTAGTAGGGCTAAGTTAACTATGTCAGCATTCTATGTTCGAATTTAACCTGACATAATCTTCTTTGACCACTAGTTGAAACTAGTTGGATGGGTTTCTGTCATCTCTTGTTAGTTGTTAGAGTTCTACTAGCGGTGTTGTAAAAGCTATGCTATTTACACAAGAGGTTGTACGATATACAAGCTCTAAACTTGATGATAATGATGCTCAGTGCTTGTGTGACCGGAGTCTTTCAGTCATTACACTCATAAAAAGATGTTGCTTTAGCATTGGGCTAGCCCATTGAACCCCCATCTCTATAAATAATAGGTTAAGGTTGGGACTCATATCTCAGCCCAGACCCTTCCCAGGTCCTTTGTCTTGGCATTTTATCATGCCTATAGATAAAACTAGTAGGGCTAAGTTAACTATGTCAGCATTCTATGTTCGAATTTAACCTGACATAATCTTCTTTGACCACTAGTTGAAACTAGTTGGATGGGTTTCTGTCATCTCTTGTTAGTTGTTAGAGTTCTACTAGCGGTGTTGTAAAAGCTATGCTATTTACACAAGAGGTTGTACGATATACAAGCTTTAAACTTGAGGATAATGATGCTCGGTGCTTGTGTGACCGGAGTCTTTCAGTCATTAGGCACTCAGAAGAAGATGGAAAGAACTTGACTGATCGAATCCCATGAATTTCTAAGCCTGCTCCCCCCTCCCCCTTCAGCATACTGCTATACCCTTTGATGTTTGTCATGGTTCAGTTTGTCCGTATCTTATTGCAGTCACATAACTAGTCTGGTATTGGTCAAATGCGATCAGCAACAGAACCAGGCTTCTGTGATTTTTTAAAGCATTAGAGTCAATTGTTGGTAAAAGCCAAATGCTATCAACTTATCGGCAGTACTTATCAACTTGTTGTACTACATCTCATTTTCTTCATCACAATGACTATATTAACATTAAGATGTCACTATATGGTTATGGCTCTATATATGGTTTCTAGTGTGTGTGTTAGTATGAATTGAGTTGCAACTGTTTCTGGTTTGCATTATATATATGACCAGGAAGTAGTTCTAAAGTTCAACTAAAACAGGTGGTGGGTCAAGCGGAATTCCAGCCATACCTATCTTGCAGAATTCAGGGGTTCAGGCCAGGCCAGTTACGAGTGGTTCATCAAGAGAGCAATCTGATGATGATGACCTTGAAGGAGAAACTGAAATGACTGATAACATGGACCCTACTGATGTAAAACGTGCAAGAAGGTAAAGACAGCAGCCAGTGATTGAGCTGATAATTTCTTTCTTTTATCATTAAGGTTATGTACCATTACTTCCTTTTCACTAAAACTGGACAGTCAGATTCACATTGTTTTTGCTCGCATAATATGGGATATCCATACCCATCAACACACAGACACCACAAAATTGATAATTCTTGTCCTCCATGATACCTCTGCTGCTCTGCAATAGCAATAATTCTTCAAGTAATAAGAACAGTCATCGAGACATCTCTAAGTTACTTGAGCATGATAAAGATTGCGCTTATGCATTGTGGAGTCTTTAGAAGAAGCCAATTTTGCATTATGAAGAATTTACATTATTTTGGTTTTGTATGAACTCTATCCTTGGCCTTGTACGAACTTCTACTATGCTATTGGTATTGGTTTATAGAGTTCAATTTGAATTTGGAAACTTGATTTGAATAATTGCTCTACTGCAAAGTTGTGTTCTTAATACAAATATCTGGTCTCTTTACTCAAATTTGGGGCTTCTTTTAAGTAAGTCCATTTTACTATGAGAATGCCACAATGACACATGTCTACCATTTAAGGTTAATAGACTGCATATATGCAAATTTTCTGTTGTTCTAAATTGCATAAAACTGCTAACTTTTTTGAAAATTTCATTTCCCCTGTATCAGGAAATTTCTAAATTAAAGAAGACAACCATAAACTTTTCAAAGAAGTTTAGTTACTACCTTAAGTTGCCTTGGCAATACTAAAGATGTCAAATGACTTGCAAGTGATAGTTTTCGGAAGAAAATTCTCTTAAGAGGAAAAAGCTTTATGCAATCAGTGCTGTTAGGGATTTTTTAATTTAATTTATTTTTTTAATTACGAGTTTCATGGCACTTCACTGTATTTTCAAAGTGTATGGTAATTTGTCAGAAAAAAGGAGGTTGATGGCAGTCTTGCATAACTTAAGCTAGCTTCCTGTTATTTAAGAGTAAATATGCAACATATCAGGTCACTCAGTATATGGTACCGTGACCTTTTTTTCTCCCCAACAGGATGCTCTCAAATAGAGAGTCAGCAAGGCGCTCTCGAAGAAGAAAACAAGCACATTTAAGTGAGCTTGATGCACAGGTCTGACCCTAGTATAAATTATTGGTACTCTGATGAGTGAGTTAATATTTTATGAAATACTGATCCTTACATGCAATATCCATCTGATACAAGGTGTCACAATTACGAGTTGAAAACTCAGCTTTGTTGAAGCGTCTTACTGACATAAACCTGAAGTACAATGAAGCTGCTGTAGACAATAGGATACTGAAAGCAGATGTGGAGACTTTAAGGGCTAAGGTAATCGTTCATTAGGCAAGCATGTTGAGCCTTATCCCTAAAGTATCTAATGGAGACGTCATGATCTAAGTTTTTGCATGTGTTCCTCTTTATTTAGGCTTTTCTGAAGTTCAAGAAACTCAATTCTATATCGCAATTCATGCTATTTGTTGTCAACAGGGTTATGTAGATTGTAGTAGTCTATAGGGTATATAAACTAGTCAATTAATAAATAACATTAATAATGCATATATTCTATTATAGATCCAAATGTAACAATAGTTTGACTTGTGTTAATTTTCATATTATATAGATAGCTAGCTACCATATATCCAACCACGCTATTACATTTTGGTATATGCTGTTAGCTACCAAAATATGGTACATTGTTCTGACACGTTATTTGTTATATAGACAAACATGACACAGTACTATTGCTATATTCTAATGTTTATCCAACTATGTTATGTTGTTCTGATATATGCTATATGTCAAATATGCTACTAGCAACACAAAAACATGTTGGTAGCTGTATCTAAGACGTCTCTCTTGGTTTTATGCTGTATTAAACTGTATCTAGTATGATATTCTTGGAATTTATTGCTATCCATAAAGCATGGGTGCTGCAAAAATGAGTCCTGTAACTTACTTGTTTTTCTTTCATGAAAAGTTTACTTTGCGAAATATCCGGGTGCAGTAATTGCGTTACTTTCTTTTGACTGACTCTTAACCAGACATCTTAGCAACCTGCATGTTATTTTAAGGTTTAACTCTACATTTTCTGGACATCTTTGATGTTGACCATACATCCTTATAAAGCCCTCTGCATATACAGTCATTTCACTTTAATCTTCTTCTTTTGTCACAAGTAGTCACTTTGAGTGGATAGCAATTTTATAATAGCACTACAATTTTCTAGACTTCCTTTCATGAATTTTCCTTCTTCAACCATAGGCCAATCCTCCTGAAGTTAGGCAGAAAGAAAGAAGGGGTAAATTTTCCAAACAAATCTTGAATATTAGGGTGTTTTGCACAAAACTCTCCCAAACTCTTTAAATCAGAGAAAACCTATCCCCACCCCACCCCGCCGACCCCAAACTTGTCTCACTTAAACTGCACCTTCAGCACTATTCCTTCACTTCCATGAATTTCAATTTCCAAATCCTTTAAGTTTTTCCCCCGGTCATATTTGGGCCCCAAATCTTTATAAATTCTAAATTAGACCCCAACGCTTCTTATTTTTAAATTAAACCCCCCAAATCCATTAAGTTATTTTAAATACGATCCTCAAATCCATCAAGTTGTATAAATAAGACACCCAAATCTATCAAGATTTTTAAATAAGAGCCCCATTTCAAACTAGTACGACGATCCAGGGGTCTAATTTAGAAATATCAAGATTTTAGGATCTAATACATAATTAACAAAGATTTAGAGGTCTAATATGACAAAAATCCTAAATTGTTTACCCATCAAAATATTTGTTGTTCAGGTCAAGATGGCCGAGGACGGTGTAAAGAGAGTAACTGGCGCTTCCATGTTCCCAACAATGTCGGATATGTCTTCCATCAGCATGCCATTCTCCGCGAGCCCATCTGAAGCAACCTCCGATGCTGCTGTTCCGATCCACGACGATCCGAACCTCTTCTTCCCTGGCCCAACTCATGACCACCGGAGAATCAACCCCAGCCTCCCCGAGATTGCCTCCACTTCTCTTAGTGCTGCTTCAATGCAGCGGGCTGCAAGCTTGGAGCATTTACAGAATAGAATTTGTGGCACCCCAGGTTCTTGTGGGTCCGGGAGCTGGGATTCTGCTGGGTGGGATCCTGAAATCTCTAACAGCAAGAACCATAAGTAGGTTTATATTTGGGTTAGTTGCACATAGATCCCTGTGCTATCACCCAATTGCGAATAGACCCCTGTAGTTCTATTGTTGCAGAAAGCCCCCTGAGGCATGGTTTCACTGGAGGGGAGTGAGGGGAGGTACAAAATTTAAATTTGTGTTTGGTAGAGGGTTTTTGGAGGGGAAGGTGGAGTGAGGGGATGGACAAGTCAAAATGAACTAGCTAGAAAACTACAAAACATATTGATGGAACTACGAAAGGTTCCACCTCGTCTAGCTCTCCCTCCAACCAAATATGAAGGCTAGAAGGGATGTCCTTCCCTTCATCTCATTCAACCTCACTGCTCCTCCCTCAAACTCCCTGCCAAACCAAGCCCTCGAGGGAATTTTTTTAACTATTTAAGAGGAGGAAATTATTTATTTTTTTGACAAATAGACCTCTTTAAGGGTAAAAGAGTTAAAAAAATTACTCAGGGGTACATCTGCAATTAGGTGGTAGTACAGAGGGTCTATTCACAACAATAGAGCTAAGGGGATCTATTTGCAATTGGGCGATAGTACAGAGGGTCTATCTGTAATTAACCGTAGAGATATTGATGATTGCTTATTGTGCATTGAGGGGTAAAGCCCGTCTTATTGTTCTGTATTTTGGATGTTAATGTGTTGCTGCTAGCTTTCTTAGTTGAATGTATCTATGATGTGCTCCTGTATTGTGTATGGATCCTATGTAATTCGACATCTTGCCTATTTTTATTTGAACGAAGATTATAAACGTATTAAATTATGGACTCCGTTACCATTTCCTTTGTGCACGCTATGCTTATTTTGTCACCGTGATTGTTCGGTTACTCAGAAAACTCTCTCTGGTGGATTGTATGGGAGAAGCCTCTTGAATCAGTCATGTAGGACTGACAACAAGGCTTTCTTGTTGGGTTCGATTCTCTCCTCCTTGACAATCTGGTGCACACGGTTCACTAGATAGCTTAGGAAAATTTGAGATTCGATAAATATATTTTGTATTTGTTTCTTTAATTAAGTAGATGCTTTGGTAATTGGAAACGAAATGAAAAGAATGACTAAATGTAGGAAGAGGTTTTACTGTTTTTTTTAACTCCCTGTTTGGCCATTGGAAAATGATAGGGAAGTAATTGGATAGTGGATGGTAACGCATTGACTTTTTAAACATTTTTCTCTCCGAAAAAAAAGGATGGGAAGTGCGTGAGAAGGGAAAATTTAACGCTCTATTTTCTCACTATCACTTCTTTCACATCATGCAATACTCAAACTTCAGTGCAACCTCCTCTCGATTTTCTCCAACACCCTCTCAATGCTTGCTGCGGACGAGGAGGTGAGGTGAGGTGGGTTAAGATGCAATGCAGTGCAAGAAAGGACATGCCCTTTGTGCTTCTTGTGTGATTGGAGGGAGAGTGAGGGAGATATATGATCCTTTTTTTTCTTTGAGGGAATAGAAAAGAGAGATGAGATGATGAGCTTGTCAAAGTACAATAATATCCTTTTAGAGAGGAAGATATGATTTTGATAAGGTAGATAATTGGATAATTATGAAAACTTAATGAGGGTATAAGAGTCATTATAGAAATATCCTTTTCTCTCGTGTATCTCTCCAAATCGGATGGATGTTTCTCTCTCTATATTTTCTATTCATTTTACACTTTCTCTCACTGCACTCCGCCTCACTCCACCTCATCTCCTCCTCTGAAAACTCCTTAACAAAGAGGATTTTTATTTTATTTTATCCGTCACATGTCTTAACTCGAACAGGTCTAACTCGAGGGCAATTTGAAATAGGCAAGATATAGAATATTATTACATAGGCTCCAGACAGGACTTGAGGGCATCTAAATTGTATCTTGCAGTCTTCAATGACGAAGAAGACGTGTGAACAAGGATATCGTCATCCTCAGCTGGAGTTGTTGAACATAATCGGAAACGTATTAAATATAGTAGAATATGATCCTTATTAACGTCGTTTCTGCACTTGTTGGTTGCTACGAGTCAAAAACGGTCACCAGCAAACGAGGTGGCCCAAGAATTAGGAAACACAAGTTCGGCACAATTGACCCAATCACGGCCCACGAATTTAGATCCGTTCTGCTTTGTTCAAGAATGGGCGCATGTAGATAGAGCGTGTAAATTACACTAAACCCCCATGAACTTTCAGCATTTTATAGGAAGCCCTTATGAAATTTCAAAATCACACTAATACCCAATAAATTTTTCAGAAAACTCCCAATATCTTTTGGGTAAATTACACTAATCATCCAATAACTTTCAAGGTGCCTTTTATGTTTTTTATCTGGTTCTAATATATGGGGTTGTCTGCAAAATGCAGAAAGTTATTAGAGGTTTTCTGAAAAACAGAAAAGTTATCAGGGTATAGTATGGTTTTGAATGTTTATGGGGTTTACTACAAAATGCTAAAAGTTCATGGGAGTTTAGTTTAATTAACCCTTTATTGTGCATACTACTCAAGTCTCTGTTCCTCCTCGAGAGAAGAACTTAACAGTCGGGAGCAAAAAAAGGAAAAAGATAAGTGTACTATAAAGTTTCTACTACTTTGGCACTACAAGAAATAAAAGAGTGGGATCATTCCTTGAAAATTGTAAAAAAAATAAATGATGAGTCATCATGCCCCAATCTTTTGTTTCTTATAGTGCCAAAGTAGTAGGAAAAAAATAGTACAGTTATCACTAGTAGCAAAAAAAATGAAAATAAATAAATAAATAAATAGAAAAGAAGAAGAAAAATGTCATCTTTAGGAACGTCAAAAGGGGTTCTTGAAATCGCCAAGTTCGCAGTGTACGTTAGCATCCCCATCGCTCTGACCTACGCCGTCGCCACCGACTCCAAAACCCTCAACAGGCTCATGGGATTCTTATGTCTCTTTGTTTCTTTCTCCTATTAAGGGCTTTAGGATTTGTTGTTTGTATCTCAGCACCCACGATAACTTTGTGGAGTTTCATCAGTAAAAAGTAAAATCTTGCATCATTCTGTCCAAAAAAATGCAATTTTTTTAATCAAGTTTTGTCCAATTATAACCCTTATCATCAACTTTTTGCCCTCCGCAGATTCAAGTAAAAGATAAATATCCACTTGGTCAATAATTGAGAAATGTAAGTGGTTTATTTTACTGATCAAGATTTTACAACTTGAAGTTGAGGTTATCCTAGTTAAGTCCATGATTTGACAATGTAAGTGGTTTTCCCAGTAAAGCTTTGTAGCATACATTGGATATGTTTAGCAAGGGAAGTCAACTTGTTCAGAGGAAAACCATGTAGTGAAGTTGAATGCATTTTTTGCTCACTTAAATATTGATTCAAATTCGATTTGCATCGTGGTTTAAAAGAAAAGAAATGTTTTTTTTTTTTGGTCTAGTAAATAAGTATAATTAGATAACACACATCATTAGCGAAGCTAGATTTTTTGGGATTTTTTTTTGGGGTGGGGAGGGCGTGTTCCAGAAAGTTAATGATTAAATATGATAATGTATAATATTTTTGGGCTGCTGATTAGTATTTGAACATCATTACGTAATAAGACTTTCAAAATCTATTTTCAAATTAGAATGTTGTAATTACAATAACATTCCTCTGGCCTTCATTTCTTTAAAATTGTTTTATTCTTTTAGAAAGGGTATAATTGATTAGATTGAGGTATCTAGATTCTTGAGGATATAATTGTTTTGGATTCTGAATTGTAGTAGGATTAGTCTGATTAAATCATGATTTGGCTTTAATAGAGATTCGCTCTCATATCCTCAGTATCTATGAGTTGTGATTTTCATTGTAATAAAAGCATGAAGAAAATTTCGAATAACAAAGTTTTAGAATTTAACTTGTGCTTGTCTGGTGGACGTGTGATTTGTAAGTAGATATTGTGTGTGAATCTGAGCTAACCACTTGTATCTTTATTTATTAGTTCTTCTAGACATCCATTACCTCCAAATTCAATAAAGATTGAAAAAACAAACTTTTCAAAAGCCCATGACTCGTTGCTCTTTCCATCCACAAAATGCCAAAACATCATCAGCCTAAAATACCAAACAACCCTCTCCTTCCACAAGAAGAAAGAGCTCAGAAGCCCAAAGAATACCACTGTTCCTCTCCTTTCGTTTTGTTTATCTGCACTTAAGTGTATAGAACCCAAAAGCCTTTTTCTCGAAACAAAATCTATAGAACCCAAAAGTCGCTTTGATCGGTGCTAATAACAAAAGGAGAAAAAGGAAAGAGCAGAGGTTGCTTGACTTTTTTCACTTTTTTTTTGTTTGGGAGGACGTGCATGGAAGTTTGCCCATGTATGCCTGTATGCGTGTGTATGTACGCGAGTATGTGTGCACATATGCATATATGTGTAACATAAGCACATACATTTCTATATAATTTCTGTGTCAAATTTGTTAGTTGATGTTAATGATACTTATATAGATTTTGCGAAGACAAGAATTTGAATAGTTAAGAGAATAAATTTTTAGTCAAAATATAGACGACTCTTTAATAAAAATTCCCAGACTATTTGAGTCAAATTAATTGAAATGTATTTTGGTGTTCAAAGGCAATTCATTAGGTTCTAGGGAGCATTTACATTCATTCAGAATCGAAAAGAAAATTTAAATATGAGTTTGGATCTAAAAGTTGCAGTTATAGATGAAGCACAATATCGTATGTCCATATTTGATTTGGTTCCAATCTAGGTTTTAATATTTCTCATCTCAACTTCCTTGAGGGATGTTTGTTTGCATGCAAATTAAAAAGTTAAAAATAAAAAATAAAAGTGTGAAAGTGACATAGTTTCAACACAATTTGCTTTATTGAAAGTGTTTAGAAAAGTGAAATGCAAAAAGTGGTCTATGACACTAGTGGCAGGTTCAGAAGTTTTTCTTTTCTTTGGTGTGGGGATAGTACCTAATGGAAATGTTCTCGGTAGTCGATACACTATCAGTTTCATGGAATCATATTTTACTTGTAATGTTAAAGATAAACAAAAGTGAGTATCTTTACCATTAATGAAATCAAAAGATGTATACTTGCTAGTTCAAATTCTCTACAAAATCTAATATTGCAATTAGATTCTAAATTATTTGAGTATATAACATAAACAAATACATATCAAAATCAAATTCATAAAACAAATACTTGGCATGCAGTAAGTAATTAATAGAAGATCGTCTTCAAAATATGTGTCAAAGGACATAACAAGCATTTAGACAGCTAGATAAAAAAAGACATTTCAATGTGTACTTTTACAATGGCTCTCACTAATTTTTCATATTTTAAAAGCGATGCATGATATTTTCATTGTCAATGCTATCAAAGACATCTCTTTCTATGTATGTAACCATACAGTCATTCATCCATTCATCTTCCATACGGTTATGCAAATGATTCTTCACGAACTTCATTGTAGAAAAAGCTCGCTCTATAGTTGCGGTCGCTACCGGTAAAATTAAAGCTAACTTCACAAACTAATACACCAAAGAATACACAATATTCTTTTTTTGTCTCCACCAAATTTTTGGAAAGATCACTAATGCTTTTTAGTTTTGAGAATTGACTATCCGAAGTATATCAAGGATGTAGTTGTCAAGTTGTAATGCTTTTTAGTTTTGAAAAACTCAATGAAAACTACACGTTAAAATTACACGTTAGAATGCAAACAACAAGGAGTTTCCACTTGCAATCAAGAGGGTAATCGCTAGAAATATGCATTTCCATGTTAAGATTACAAAATTTAACACAAGCTAATGCATTGAAAACTACACGGTTACTAAAATTGTTAACGATGATGTGGATAATGAAAAACTCAATGGGCTGTTACTACTAACTGACGTAAAGGTAAAATTTTCATAATCTTTTTAATAAAATTATATTCCTCAATAGTTTGCAATGTGGTCATTGTTGTAATACTAAATTTATTTTTATTAATGGATGATAAATCACTCGATATGATGCTGGTTGATGGCGATGACAGTCAATCAATTCAATATACTACAGACTTATCAACACCTAGAAATATTATTGATAAAAATTTAAAGAAGAATGTGTTTCTTGAATATATTATTAGTTTCATCATTTCAAAAATTAAATCATTAACATATTGTTCTAAGATAAATGTATTATTATCACAGGATAAGAAATAAATTAAATTGAATGAGGATTAACTCTAGACTTATCCACACCGATATCCACCATTAATAGCAAAGACAAAAAGAAGATTTTAGATATTTCGCCTATTGCTACACTTGACACATCTGTATTCAAAACCCACCTACAACCAGTGGAAAAATAAGGATACAATCAGATTGGTTTATTTATACATTAATTAAATTGATATATAATTTTTAATTCTTAAATTTAGTATATAAAAATGTTTTCTATTTAGTAGAAATAGACAAAAAACTAGCTCTTTCAACTTTCAAGAAGGGGATGAAGACGGAGAAAAAATAATTATAAATTATTATAGCTCTTCTTTATAATTTTCTTATTACATCTTATGACTGTTTGAGTGATTGAGAAATTTTTTTGGTGACGCATCATTTGCGAATAATGCTTTTGAATAATAAACTATCTCGTATTTTAGTTTCATTCAAGTTTCATTTAGGATATTTTGATTGTCTTCATTTTATTCATTTATTATGAAAATATAGTTTAAATGATCTTAATTTTAATTATAGCTTTTATATAAGTTGTTTAATATCGTAATTTCCAGGCGGATACATGTTATCCTCATTGGGGGTGTGAGAGAGTGGGATTCACGTGTTTCGAAGGGGGATGAGTCATTAGACATTAAAAATTATATTCAGCTGAAAATGATTGAAACGCGATGAAATATAGATAAATTGCGATAAGATCGTGCTTAGCACGGGCTAAAACACTAGTAATTTTAAACTACTTAAAGATAGCAGCATTTCTCCGTATAAAAGTACATTAAAGATTTAAGATGCAAATGAATATCAGAAAAAAAAGGAAAAAGAAAAAAAAAAGATTGGCATACTGCATAAGGAAATTAACGACATATCTTAAGTTCCCATCCTTTTGGTAAAACATAAGAAAAAAATGAAATAGAAAAAAAAAAGGAAAACTACATACGTCAACATTTTCTGCACCTTATTCAACAATCAAACACTAAAAAAAACCATTGCACAAATGCAATATAAATAATGCTTTTAGAATGATAGTCATTCAATATTCCTCGATTTCCTCGTCTTCAACTTGGCAAGCAATCCGTTCTTGGGCAGAACGACGACCGAAGCCTTAGGCTCGACGACATGACCTTCGATCACTCTCACTTCAAAGTTGTATATCATCGCAGCAGCCATCAGTTTCATCTGAATCATGCCCATGTTCCTCCCCAAACAAGATCTCGGCCCCGAGTGAAATGCGATGAACTTGTACGATGGCTCGTGCTTCAGTGTTCCCTTCTCCGTAATCCATCTCTCAGGCTTGAACTCTAAGCAATCCTCCCCCCAAATTGTCTCCATTCTACCCATCGAATACATCGAGAAGAAAATCTTCGTGCCAGGTCTAACTCTGTGGCCACTGGGCAACATGTCGTCCTTCTTTGCTGCTTTATGATTGAAGGGCAACGATGGATAAAGCCTTAGGGTTTCGTACAATACCGCATGCAAATAGACCAATCCATCGATCTCTTCAGTTCTGAACACAATTATTTCATCGTTGGCTTGAGAAGGGAGTCTGAGCTTCCTAAGTTCTTCCAAGATATTTTCTCGACGTCAGGGTTGTTGTTGAGTAGCCAGAACATCCATATGAGCGCAGCAGCGGTGGTGTCCTTGCCTGAAGCCAGGAAAGTGAGCACGGTGTCTCGCAGAAATTTATCGTCGTTGGAGTACTCCATGTATGACGTTATTATATCGATATGCCCTTCTTCTACCTCTTTCTCTTCTTTGTCGCTAATAATTCTCCCATTATTGATTTTTTGACTCTCTTTTTTTTCTTGAATGCATTTTTCAATGAATTGATCGATAACTTCCGTTGCTTCAGCTATCTTCTTCTCTTTCCCCACTTTCAGTCGCCTCATCAGCTTCCAGAAGAACATCTGCACTATATGCCGGAATATCAGTGCCTGCTCGACTTGGTGCCCTGCAGATACAAACTGAATGCTAGGGAAATCAGAAGCAAGACAGCCAGGATCCACACCTAGAACCAAAGTGCAAATGACGTCGAATGTGAATCTCATGAGCACGTCGCTCAGATCGACCACCTTATGGGATTCTTCCATATCCTTCAACAGGGGAAGGAGCACCTTTGTCAGCTTGTTTATGGTGAAGTCGCCTACAGAGGAACGGAATGTGGGAGTGTTCATGTGCGCCTGAGCCATTCTTCTCTGGTCCACCCACGAGTCACCGTCAGCGACAATGATCCCGTCCCCGAGAGCATCGAATATTTCTGCGAATTCCTCGCCCTTCCCGTAGTTGGAGAAGTGGAGATTGAACATGTGGTTAGCGTTATCAGGACTGCAGGTCAGCAGAAAGTCCATCCCACAGAACCAAGGGCCTCTGAACATGAGGGTGTTATCGAACTCTCGGAGTATAGAGGTCATGTGATCGAGGAGGCGGTGGTAGTTGACGATGATCGTTGGGAGCATACCAACAACCGGCCAGTTCACAACGACCCTACCGCCTCTTCGTGTCATGCAGAAGAGGAGGTAGATGAGGAGAGGGGCGAGTAATGATAAGAGAACCTCGGGAAACAAACTGATCATGTTCATTTCTTCTTGGTTGAGAGAGCAAATAGTTTGGATGTGTAAAGAACTTGTTGAGAACTTGTCCATTTATAGAGTCCTCTCTGTGGATTATAAATTGACTTAAGTAAAAATAAACGTGCTCGTCCCATCACAATCCATTTGATCAAATACCTATCAAATATGGCCCGGATTTGGACAGACTTCTGCTTAATCGGACTACAGCTATAGTCATTTCCACGATTTTAATTTATGCATATGATTATTAAGGATTTTTTCGATGTTAGTCCCTTAAATAATTACTATTTTGATATTAGTCCCCCTAATTTTCATATTTTGATATAGTCCTCCAAATTGCATTTATATGTTGATATTAGTCTCCTCAGCCATTGTTAGATTAAGACTAACTATGACAGACGAATCATCAAAATATTCATCTCCCTATTTATTCTCCTACTTCTTCTTCTTCCTCTCTCCAATTCAAAACAACCCCAAAAAAAATGCACACCATCACAACCTTCATCTTCTCTACCCAAAAAATACCCACCATCGCAATCTTCATCCTCTCTCTCCAACTCAAAACAAATCAAAATAAAATGCATACCATCACAACCTTCATCTTCTCTCCCCAAAAAATGCACACTATCACAATTTTCACCCTTTATAAGTGATGAGTTCAAAGCCTATCTCTTGATAATTCATTTACCAAAATTGAGCATGTTTGGCAATCTACTTATTTTAACTTATAAATATCCAAAATAATGTTTGGTAAAACTTTACTTATTTACTTATTTTAACTTATAAGTAGTTAAAAATAAGTTAGAGTTTTCCAACTTAGTTTTTAGCACTTACAAAGAGATTTACTCACTGATGTTAGAGGATTACTTTACATTCTAACAAAATATGGAGAGAAAAAAAAGTAAAAACTTACAAGTATGCCAAACGCGTCCGTAGCTACCACCTTCTGCCGGTTCATTCCGTAGTCAATTATTATGGAATCAATCTACACACATGTTGGCCTACCCGAAGTATGTAGCCGTACGTGTACGATATTTATTGTTGATTAGACGTGTCGGAGGGACGTTATTATTTATGAGATGCCCCGTTGCATATGGCTCATATGCTTAGGTACTTGTTCTATAGTAATGTCAACTACTCCGGTGTCTACCATTCATTGACTTTCCTTTACACGATAAGTGAGGATTTTATTTGAGTGGCCAATGAAGAAGACACCCAACCCATCATATATATGCAAGGAGTCAAGGACAGTAATAAACCCGCTGCAAACCCGCCCCCACCCTCCATATTTGCACATTTCTACTCTTAAAATTTTCACCTATTTTTTCATTTGATATCTCAAAGTCTATCGAGTTTTAAAATTGATACGTATTTTTTTTATCATGCAAATATAAGAATATTCCCTTTAATATTCTCATGTGACACTAGACTGCTAAGAGCTTTCCGATGTTCAATATCTATTGAATGTTACTATAAAACCTACCCTAACTCTATTTTAAACATATTCAAATTTTATTCTAAAATAAAATTGGATAGTTTTAACAGTAAATTCAACAAACAGTAAAGATAGAACTGTTCTAAAAATAGTACATGAGTGTTACACGAAAATATTCTGAGGAATATTCTCACGTTTGCATAGAAAAAGATACGACGTCCCAATAAAAGCTTCATGGTATATAAGTGCAAAGTAAGGTAAAGTGATTGAGGGTATGAAAATAATAATGGGTATTTGTAAAGTCCAATCTTTTGTATTTCACATTGAATTGTGAACTTGCAATTAGTTTTTCTATCTGTGTTTTATTAATCCGCATAGCTTTCTGTATTTGGATTCTATTAAGAATATATTTGAATGAAAAACAAATAAATGTTCTTGAAGTTAGTGTTATTTTTTTAAGAAATAAATAAGAGAGCACTTATGTATCCCTAAGGCTCAGTTTGACAAATGAGAGATATACTAGTTTCCTTCTAAACTAGTTCAAAAATAAACTAGGGTTGGGGCCGATAAAAAAAAGCTAGTTTAACGCAAAAAATTGACCTAGCAAAAGTAGTTCAAGTCTTGGCTCAAATTTTGCCAAGCTAGGACCAAGCCTTTGGACTAATATTTCCTCCACTTGCTCATAGTAATTAATGATTTTTCCAAACACTAACTAAGATAAAATTTCTTGCTCGGCTACTAGTATATAGTCTTTAAGTGCTAACTAGTCTAAATCGAAAGCCTCAAATTATTTCTTTCACGTGGAAACACATAATTCTTTCAGAATAAGGAAATGAGATCTTTGGAGCTCTAGAAACTTGGGAAGCAAAAGGATAGGATAGGATACTTATCATATATATATCAGCTTACTGAATATGAATATCGATATGTCATAGCAAGGAAAACACATCCAAATCTGCCAAAGTCAAATGTCAAAATGGATAAAATAAGAGAAAAATGTATAAGAATACTATGTAGATATGGAGAAACATATAAAGTTTGTAAAACATATATGCTATATTGATACAAGAGAGTCAATTAATTGTTGTGTGTGAAAATGTGTGTGTGTTGTAAGTACACAACCAAATTATATTATAGAAAATGTCGAACCACAAGGAGGGGTTTCTTTAGTTTTAAGTTAGAGATTTTTCTTTTTATGAAGTTATTTGAAAAGAGGTTTTATGAACAAATAGGGTTTAAAAGTAGGTTTATGGATTTTGTTAAGGAAAAAATAAAACTAGAAAAAGGAGAGAGGAAAGAATAGAAATGCAAACAAGAAAAGAGACAAAAGAAAGAAAATGAAAATAAGAGAAAAAGGGAAAAGGAACTAGAAAGAAAATGCAAAAAGCAAAAGAAATAGAAAATGAAAGAAAAGATGACAACTAAGAAAACTAAGAAAGAGGAAATTAAAATAGAGCAAGAGAATATTCTATCAAATTAGAATATTCTATCAAGTATTATTTTGATTGATTAATTATACATAAATAATTAAGGCCTAAAAGAGAGCAAATCTTATTCTAATAAATAAGTTATACTAGTTTCCTCTTATCCTAATAATCATAAGAATTTTAGTGACACAATTTATTAAATCCTAAATTAGGAGCAAATAAAAGAAAGCATGAATAAAAAGGCAAGAAAAGAAACTAATTGTAAAAACAAATAAAAGAAAGAAAATAAATTAATTGTAAAAACAAATAAAAGAAAGAAAATAAACTAGCTATTTAAGCATGAAAAATAAATCTACTCCTAAATAAAGCAAAAAAACTAACCGAGCATGAAAATTAAATAAGCAAAGCAAAGTATGAATTAAAGAAATTAATCTAACATATTTCCTAAATATGCAATTCTAATTTAACAAGAAAATTTAAAACTAAAAACTCATACTGTAAGGGCCTGGCCCTTGTATAGACCCAAATTTCTTTAAGTCTCCATGAGAAAAAAATAAATTTAAAAAGAGGAAAAAATTATTTTTATTGGAAAATTAAAGTTTTACAATATTTGGAAGGCCTTCTCAAAAGAGTAGTGCTCCAATCCTCTAAAAGATAATTTACAAAAATTTTCACATCCCTCGCCCTCACTGTCTACCCTTATTTATAGATTGCATAAATCAATATGAGCCCTTAGATCAAACATGGCTCCTAAGAATTAATTTTCGACCATAGGATGCAAGGCTAGAAAATTATGCACCGAATTTCACTTTATTTTCGGTTCTGTCACTGATTCACTAAAATGGCATCTTGAGTTCTACAACTCCGATTTGACTCAAACTTGATCCGTTGGATTTGTAATTGAAAGATGAAAAATCCTAAATAATTCTCAACTGGATTAAATAAAAATATATTGTTTACTTTTATTTGAAACACATTACATCACCTCCAATGATGAGCTATTGTGGTTAATTTTGCTCTAATTTTTCTTGGGCTTTTCTTGGGCTTCATTGAGCTTCAATTGTACTTAAGATATCTTCATTTGAGCTCTTATTTATTTTCTTTATTTTTTCTATAAAATAGGATAAAAACATAGTATAATTATTTATTTTCATGAAACTTATTTGAAATAAGGGTATGAAAATGCGATAGAATATGATAATCAAATACCCCCACACCTAAACTTTGCTAGTCCTCTAGCAAAGAGTGAAAATGAAAAAGAAAAAAAGAAAAATTTTAACTCACTTTCTTAGGAATCGCGGTTATACTTAGCGCATACAACAAGCCTTTAAACCCCTAGGTTATCCTAGAAGACAAGTTGTGAGAGTTTGCAGTGAATATACCCACAAAATTCGGTCACTTACCGATTTGTAGAATTCAAAATTGTAGTAACTCACTTGATATCTTTAAACAATTTAATGAAAGCTAGTTTTTTACTGAAGAAATATTTTTATGCATAACTCCAAAGTAAATCTCTTAGAAATCTTTTCATTATAGTTATATAAAACTAAGTCCAACTTAAAAAATTTATTTAAAATTGTAAAAGAACGTGTTAACTCTTTGCTTCAATCAAATTCCAAGCCTCTTGATCAATTTTATTTTCAAAGGAAGCACCTTAGATTCAATCTAAGGAAGCACCTCTTGATTCATGAATTAGACTATTTCAATTGATGATCCGCTCCATTCATCGTGATTTAAATGTCTCAAAACATCTATAAAATAAAAATCATGATGATTAAATACTTCTAACACATATTTTTTATTGTCTCTTTAGTTATATTGTCTAAAACCATTAATTTTACAATCACTTGATGCATGAATAACTACAACCCAATATCATTAATTTTTATTTGTATACAATCCAAAATATATAAATCAAAATGAATGGAGTGGATCAAGTAATTTGATAGCATATAATATAGTTTTGAATGAGCTACCTTAGATTGAATCTAAGGTGCCACATTATGAACACTTTTCCTATATATATATATATATATATATATATATATATATATATATATATATATATATATATATATATATATATATATATGCCACATTATGAACACTTTTCCTATATATATATATATATATATATATATATATATATATATATATATATATATATATATATATATATATATATATATATATATATATATATATATATATATTGTGTGCATTAATTTGCATCACATCTAGCACAAATTGCAAAGTAAAATCAATGGATTAAAAGTTGATGGACAACAAGCTCTATCAACTTAAGTTTATAAACTTTACTCTATATATATATATATATATATATATATATATATATATATATATATATATATATATATATATATATATATATATATATATATATATATATATATATATATATATATATGTGTGTGTGTGTGTGTGTGTGTGTGTGTGTGTGTGTGTGTGTAGTATGAAATCAACTAGAAATATGAAGTCCTCTACCTTAATCAGGACATCCTCTATTTCTCAATTCGGTATCTTTACAGATATATCTATCAGCTAGTTGCAGGGTGCATCTAATTGGTTTCAGCTCTTCTACTCCAAATTGTTGGTTGACCGAACATAGGAGAAGGTTAACACTAGTCCCTAATTCTAAGAATGCCTTATCAATAATAGTTTTTTCTGGTGCATAAAATTGTAGGACAACCTGGGTCCTTATATTTTAGAGGCATTAATTTGGAAATGATCTCACTAATGTTGGCAGCTAAGAAGACTTTCTTAGGGACTTGGGTTGACCTCTTCTTTTTGCATAGGTCTTTCAAAAACTTGGCATAGAAGGGGATCTATTCTATGACATATAAAAGATGAATGTTGACTTTGACTTGCTTGAACTCGACTAAGATCTTCTCTATAAGAGAAGAGTTCTTCCTAGATCTAACTCTATCTAGGAAGAGTGCAATAGGTTTGAACCTATCTAGATTAGGCGTTCTCAAAAGAGCACCCCTCCTATCGATCCTCTAAAAGAGGATTTATAAAAATTTTCACATCTCTCACCCTCACTCTCTATCCCTATTTATAGATTACATAAACTAATATGAGCCCATGAATCAAACTTTGCCCCCAACAATTAATTTTCGGCCATTGGATGCAAGGCTAGAAAATTTTACATTGGATTTTAGGATATTTACGCTTCTACAACTGGTTCACTAAAATGACCATATCTTGAGTTCTATAATTCTGATTTGACTCAAACTTGATTCGTTTGATTTGAAAATTGAAAGATGGAAAATCCTATATAATTATTAGAGTGATCAAATAAAATTATTCTTCGCACTTCCACTTGAAACATATTACAACACCTCCATTGATGAACTATCATAGTCATTTTTACTTTGATTTTTCTTGGGCTTTACTTGGACCTTTCTTAGACTTCATTGAGCTTCAATAGGGCTTAATATTTCTTCACTTGAGCTCGTATTTATTTGCATGAAACTTATTTAAAATAGGGTATGAAAATGCAATAAAATATGATAATCATTAATATATTATGCTTATCAAAAAATCTAAGGTTAAATCTTTAGATTATCAAAATTAATCTCAAGTTCATTAACATAGCCAAGATAATTGTAACTATATGCCAACTTATATTTGGAATATTTTGGATACTGAATATTTCACTATATATTTATATTGGTATAGCAGCACGCCTATAATGCACGTGATAAAAAATACACTATAAATTAGCATAATTATTCTATTGGATCTTTTTGTAACTTCTATTGGATCTCTATTAAAGTTTATGTTTTTAGGGATAATCCAGGAAAACAAATTTAAGATCGACTTTAAATTGCTTCTTATTTTGTTATATCACTCACTAATAGCCAATGGATTATGTTGAACTTCATTCCATAAATAAATTAAATGCTGAATCTAAATGAAGATAATTTATTTCCTTTATTTTTCAAATTTCCTAAGCTTCAGTTGCAGACTGAGGAACTAATATTAAATGTTAAAATAAATTAACAAAAGTAATAAATTAAGTATTATGTTAAACTTACATGACCTTTATTAGCATAACACTTAATATAAATAATATAATTTTATAATTCTTCTGCAACTTTTATTTCTATACATGTACAACTTATATGATTTGGATTCCTTTGAATGAGTAAAATATATGAATGATAAACTTTAGGAAAAATTGTGTCAAGGCCCCAAAAGTGGGAACCTCATGTGGCCGAGCCCCCCATATTATTTTCCATGTTGTTTAACCCCTAAAAACAACCTAAAATGTGGTCCAGCCCCTAAAGCCCAAAACTACCCAAGTATTATACGTATTTCATATGTTATCTCATATTTACTCCTCTTCACATGGAAATAAATCAATGATGAGAGAGAGAGAGAGAGAGAAGCTGGAGTTGAGGGATCGCATTAAATGCGATGCAATGGTGAAATTGGAGGGAAAAAAATTTGGATTTCCCTCCATTAATCCACTCTCTTACCTTTTATCATCTTATTTATTATTTTATTCTCTCATTTATGGTGTGAGGGTTTTTGTTCTTCAACATTCAACAACCCTCTCATGTCCTAAAATTTCCTCTATTACTTCTCATAACTCCCCTCCACATTAATGGCCGCCAAATATCTCAATTACATGGTGTCCTTAGGTGAGAAAGCAGTATTCTCAATTGTAGCTCCTTCAACAACATTTTTGAACTGAAATTCGATGTGGTTGAGAGGTTGAAAGACAGGATGCTTTATCATTGATATATAAATCTGAAAGGAACCCCCAATCTAAGTTTTGTGACTGAGAATGAAGATGATTTGAAGTGTATGGTGAAGCATAATTGAAATATTGGTTGTTTGGAGCTCCATATGTAAGTTATTGCTGATATAGAGGGTTCCACTTCTGTAAACACCCAGAAAGTTCCTCCTGAAATGTAAGCAATCATTAAACTTTAGTTTAAATTATGATTTATATGATGTAAGCTTTGTAATTTTAGGTTTAATGTTACAGACGACAGTCACATGTTAACTGTAAGCCTTGGTTGCTAATCTTTTCATATACGTGTTAGGTAAAATCATTAAATGTTAACTTTAAGCCTTGGTTGTTAAGTTTAGCAAATACTTGTTAGGTTTAACAGTTACATAATAAGTTTAAGCCTTGGTTCTTAAGGTTACTAGATAACTATTAATTTAAATAATCACATGTTAACTATAAGATTTTATAGAGTTGATTTTATAATCTGACTAGTTTTTTAATTTGTGCTACAATAATCCTTCTTTGAACTCAGAATATAATTATACTACTCTCACAAGTACTTCTAATTCAGAGAGGATTCCGAATAATTATCCATCTAGTGAGAATAAAATGAGATCAGATGACATTCTCAACAACACTTCCATCATTCCTCAATGGTGGCATATTGCATTAAATGAAAAGGTGCCGATGAATTACGATTAGCTTAGCAATACTATTATATGGCAAAAAAATATTTGATAATGAATTTGCAAAGAACGAACCCAAACATGTCCGAGTTTTTTTTATTGATATAAGGAAATATATAGTTACCCTTGGATATTGTTTGCCTCTCCTATTAAAAATAAAATGAGACTTTCTATCAAGAAGTTTGTGAATGAATATACTTATGGGCAGCATAGCGTCACTTCAGGTCAATCAAGGGCATCTCGCAAATTCATAGCGGTCCGATTGCAACCTGTGTTAAAGGGTCAGCCAGAAATCTATCCTATTGATGTGCAGAAGGAGTTCCTTACTCAGTATGGACTGAAGATTGATTACAGTAAGATATTGTGGGGGTAAATAAAGAGCACAAGAGGAGTTGTATGGTGATTCTTATGAGTCCTATGATCAACTAAGATGGTAAAAGTTACAGATCTATTGTTAAATAAATCAATTGTCTATTAAGTATATGTGTCACATGTTAAACAAAAGCAATAATGTAAATATTGTAGGGTAGGTGTTAGTTAGAGTTTTAATAGCTTTTGTTTTTGGTAAATCTACGGTTTGATGTTAATTATAATTGATGGATGTTAACTTTAAACGTTACCTATTAATTTTCATAGTTAGCTGATAACTTCCACCATTAGATGTTAATTATAACAGTTGGCTGTTAACTTTATCTGTTGGCTATTAGTTTTCACAGTTGGATGTTAACTTTATGAATTATTTTATCTTTTTACTCAAATATATTTTATTAACATGATATTTCTTGTAATTTATATCATAGGTATGAGTGCATGGTTAAGGAAACAAATCCAGGCAGCTACTTTTGCCTTGAACAGAGCGAAGGAAGGTTCACAAGACTATTCATTTGTTATGCTGCTTGCATAAATAGTTTCTTAAATGGATGTAGAGCCCTCTCATTTTTTAATGGGATATTTTTGAAAGACAAATACAAAGGTATACTTCTTCGTGCCATAGCATACGACGGAGATCAATGGATATTTTCACTAGCTTATTGCATATGCAATCAGGAAAATTGATTAATTGAAGGTGGTTCCTACAAGGTTTTTGGTCCATACTATATAAAAGGCCTAACCCATATGATCCTCCCCACCAATTGGTTACAATTTCTAATGCCAATAAGGGAATTAGAGAAGTTGTGAAAGAATATTTTTTTAGAAGCAATTCACTCAAGATGCGTTCTACATATGGTTGAAAACTTTAGATTAAAGCTAAAGGATTTGGTAATGAAGTTGAAGGACACTCACGTTTTGGGGAATTTGCTCCAATCTGCTTGATACAAATACACTAAAATAGAATGAAATGATTATATAAAAAAATTTATGAGATACTTCCAACAGCATATGGCATTGCTATTAAGCACTCTCCAGAGCAGTGGGCAAATGCATTGTTTCCTAGAATTAGGTAAAGTTGTATCAATCTTATTAATATTTTGTAGTAGATGTTAAGATTCTCGCATATGTGTTAATGTTAGACCACATCTGTTAACTATAACTAATAACTGTTAAGTTTATTCTACATGTGTGAATGTTTTGCAATACATGTTAAACTTACCACTTACCTGCTAATGTTAAGTCATACATGCTAAGTTTATGGTATACATATTAAATTTATAGTTGTAGTGTATATTATACTAATGTTTGGTTTAAATATTTTCAAAGATGGTCACGTAACCTCTAATGTCGCAGAGTTCTTTAACAACTGGATACGAAAGGGTCGATTGTTATGGGTATTACAAATGGTGGAGCATATCCGAAAATAAATTATGGTTTGCATGAACAACCGATGCACAATGGCTGAAAAATGGAATGATTATCAAAGCAGAGCAGGTCCTTAAAGAAAATGTGGAAAAAGGTGATACGTTAGACATTAAACAATCTAGAGATGAAATATTAGAAGTGCATGTTAACTATCTCAGGTATCTGTTAACTAGATCTAGTACTTATTAACTATATGTAGATCATGTTAACTATCACGTATCTGTTAACTAGATCTAGTACTTATTAACTATATGTAGATCATGTTAACTATCACGTATCTGTTAACTAGATCTAGTACTTATTAACTATATGTAGATCATGTTAACTATCACGTATCTGTTAACTAGATCTAGTACTTATTAACTATATGTAGATCATGTTAACTATCACGTATCTGTTAACTAGATCTAGTACTTATTAACTATATGTAGATCATGTTAACTATCACGTATCTGTTAACTAGATCTAGTACTTATTAACTATATGTAGATCATGTTAACTATCACGTATCTGTTAACTAGATCTAGTACTTATTAACTATATGTAGATCATGTTAACTATCACGTATCTGTTAACTATAACTAATAACTGTTAAGTTTATTCTACATGTGTGAATGTTTTGCAATACATGTTAAACTTACCACTTACCGCTAATGTTAAGTCATACATGCTAAGTTTATGGTATACATATTAAATTTATAGTTGTAGTGTATATTATACTAATGTTTGGTTTAAATATTTTCAAAGATGGTCACGTAACCTCTAATGTCGCAGAGTTCTTTAACAACCTGGATCTGAAAGGGTCGATTGTTATGGGTATTACAAATGGTGGAGCATATCCGAAAATAAATTATGGTTTGCATGAACAACCGATGCACAATGGCTGAAAAATGGAATGATTATCAAAGCAGAGCAGGTCCTTAAAGAAAATGTGGAAAAAGGTGATACGTTAGACATTAAACAATCTAGAGATGAAATATTAGAAGTGCATGTTAACTATCTCAGGTATCTGTTAACTAGATCTAGTACTTATTAACTATATGTAGATCATGTTAACTATCACGGGTATCTGTTAACTATCATTGAGCTCTGTTAATTTTCTCAAATATTCAATAAGAATACCAAATACACAATAACAATACCATATACACAATAAAAATAATCATAAAAACATGATCAACCAAATGTCGGACATCCAAATGTACTATTGAATACACAAAATAGTCACAAAAAATAGATTAACATAAGTTTTTACAATATATGCTTCACTACCCTTCCCCTCTCCCCCCCAAAAATCAATTTTTGGTACAAATTCAAGGTCATCCTCATCTAGTGCCCTTGCAAGCTTCTTCTGTTCCTATCTTTCAATTATTAATTCTGCTTGAAGCCTGGCACATACATCTGACGAATCGTTGGGAGGAGTAGCTTGCTTAATATCAGGACCAAGGAGTATAGCCCGTATATACAAGTAGATATAAATCCCACAGTCATAACTACACGAGAGAACATAGCAAGGTAGTTAAATATTTATTATCAAAAGGAAAAAGTAAAAGTGATTGCGTTAATATGATTCTAACAATCCCTTTTGGGGCTCGTAAGAGATGGCTTCATATTTGTATCTTCTCCAAATATTCTGCGGATCAAATCCAGCCTTCATATTATCCATGTAGTTTATTACTCTATTCACTTGTTCAATGTAAGTACTGTGATCAGCCGAGCTATAGTGCTTGACAACTTCCTCATCCAAGCTAACTTCAGCAAGATGCCAGTGCTCCTGGTGCACGAGAGGGACAAATAGAATATTTCTGCCCACGACATTATGTTTTTGTATAAACGAGCACTACATCTCTACAAAATCAAGAGTATCGGCATAAAGACTATGATGTATTTTAATTAAAGAAGTGTAATGCCAATTATAAAATATAGATGAAGAGGATTAGGTATTTGGCCTGGTGGTTACACTGAGGAAAGCTAATATGATTCCATAATCCTTGTTCCCTAAACTATTTTCTGGTTTCTGTAACCAGGCGCTTAATCTATCTATCAATGCCTCTGTGACCTACAAAGCTTCCTTTTAAAAAGCATCATGAATCTTTTGAGCAACAATCTGAAAAAGATATTAAAAAAACCCATCAGTTAAATTAACAGGTAAGAATCAAAGAAAATAGTTATATAATAATACTTAGCATTAAATTTCTAAAATTAACAAGTAAGAATTAAGGTTAACATGCATCGCTCAAGGTTAACAAGCACGGATGAAGGTTACAAAGCAACTATAAAGGTTAATAGCCAAAGACCAAGGTTAACAGGTTTGCTGAAAATATTAACAACTTCAATACAAATAATGAGTAGAAACATTAAAAGCTTACGTAGCCGATTAAAGAGCTCTTATTTTTCTCCCCACCCTTTTCTGATTTCTCCTTCATCTTTTTCTGAACAACCTTCTTGGATAGAAATTGCTCCTCACTTTTACTCCTCATGGTGACTATGGGGATTCCTTTTCTTCTCCGGCGAAAGATATCATCCGTCCTCAAATTGGGCTTTCTAAGTGGGTATTTTTCACTCTATGGGCCAACTTTAGAAATAAGTTTTTTCACTAATTCAATGCTAGCTTTTTCTGCCTTTGAAGCAATTGCCTCCCTTCTCATGGATCTAGCATTCTCTCCCCTCATTACCCAATTAGTCAACGGAGGCTTCCGTCTAATGCTAAGAGCATTTTTTTTAATGCCAGTCATCTCATAGTACTATAGTTGTCAAAAGGCAGTCATAATCAACAATCACAAATAAAAAAATAACATGTATAATAGGAAACAAATAAAATTAACATGTTCTACAATAAAAATAACATATTTTGCAACTTACAGGGACAAGTGGCATGCATCCAGGTATGTATGTAACTCCTACTTTTCTCATTCCTTCCAAAGCAATTTGAATGTCTCTCTACGTCTTACTAAAAATAAATTTGCCCCATGCAATACTCTTGACTCTATCAATGCTATCCACATGTCGGAACAATTATTTTGGGATGCCTTGTGAACTATTAGGACACCAAATCATTATGCATTGATGTAAAATTTATAGTAGCACAAAGTCCTAAACATCCTTTTCTACATTTGACTCAACAATAGTTTTTAATAACTCTTCAACATGCCTTCTCATGCTATGTTTTGCTTCCTTCTTTTATCCCTTTTCTAGTTTTTTAGTTGTCTTCATCAGTTCCTTCTTTCCTGCAAAGTACTTGCTCCATATTCGGTTATGCAGGTCTCTATTTGAATAAATTAATTCCCTATAAATTAGGAATCATGTATGCTCATGAACCCACCCTAAGTCAAAATTCACAATCATTTTTCCCCTATTTTAGCATCAGGGATAGAAAACACTTCATTCTTACCAACATAATAGCTCAACACAAGTTCTAGTGTTGGTCGATCAACTGCTAGAGTCTCAAATATTACACAATGCTCAAAATTGTAGCCCTCATAGGAATCCTAGTGCTGCTGCTTCATTTGTGGTTCATACTGTTTCATAAAATCGTAATAGGCACTGAAACTTGTTGTAGGCTTGATTTCAGCCACAGCTGCTATCTCTTTCCTTAAAAAACAAAAAATTGGTCTTAACAACTTTTCATTGAAATTGTTGATATCCATTGATATCCATTGTATTTATTAACATCCAAAGCTTAAATTTAACAGTTATGGATGAAACTTAACAACTAGTGAATAATATTAACATCCAATTCTAAAACTTAATAGGTATGGCTCAAAGTTAACATCTGTTGACAATTATTAACATGCAATGCTAAAACTTAAAAGTTATGGCCTAAACTTACGACCTTTGAATATAATTGACAACCTATGATTATACTTATCAATAAATATTACATGTAACATCCAATTGCTAAAATTCACATATAATTCATCACAATTCACGGTAATTCTACATTGTACAAATTCTTTAATTTTCCAAATAATAGGTCTATACTAAATTTCACAATGAACTAAGTCCAAACAGTAGTTTATACTTCATAGATGACAATTTCACATAAATTAAAATCACAAAATGTTAACAAATATTGTCTAAACTTATACCCATTATATATTATTAACAGATTGAATATTAAACTTAACATTTATGGCCTAAACCTAACAATCAATGAATATTATTAACATTCATTGCTAATATATGATTCTGACATAAAACTAGCCACAATTGAATATTATTGACCACCTACGATTATACTTACAGTTTTAAGATCATAGATCACAATTTCACACAAATTAACATCACAAAACCACCAATAAACTGTTTACTTTCTCCAAATTTTCTGCTTAGTTTTTCACCATAAATTTTCCACAAAATATCACACAAATTTCACACAGATTTTAAACAAGTAAACTATTAACTTTCTTCTAATTTTCACGCTAAATTTTTCAAAACAAATCTCCTATTAGAATTTCACACAAATTTCACAATAAAAATTAACAAGTTTTAAAAGCAAATTTCACATAGTTAAAGAGAACTTACTTCTTTCTAAAGCGGGAAACATCCTCTTTCGAACGCCTTTTCTTCCGTTCTCTAAATGGTTCCCCCTTTTTCATACCCAAGAGGGCCTCTATAGCATCATTATTGGCGTCATTCCCAGATGAAGCTGACGTGGGGGAAGAGGAACCAACGAAGGATAAGCATCCAGAGGGGGATGATTCTCGCTCAGCATTCATCGTCGACAAGTAAGGGTCGTCATTCAATGCTAACGTACATGTGCGATGAAATACTTCATAGTCGTCGGCGTTTGCTTCCCTCATCGGGGAATTAGGTGGTCATTCTTGATAATTATTACCCTAACCCTAGACAGACTTTAGGAGAATTCTAGAGAAATTAAGATTTGGGGGTTTAATCTCTGAGGTTACGTGAGCGGGTGGGGGTGAGAGAGAGAGAGACAGTCAGTTTGAGGGGGAAAGTGATAGGGGTAATGAGGGATTTTTTTGATTTTTTATATATCTGATGACTTGGCATAATATAAAGGGGCTAAATCATAAGTTACTAATGTATTAGGGGTTGTTATACATTAGAAATAATACAAGGGCTTCCTCACATTTGTTTTTTTTTTATTGGGGCATTCACACGATGTTTCCTAAACTTTAATGTCCCAAAGTAAATTAACATCCCAAATTTTATTGAAAGCAAGGTTCACCTTACATGAGTGTGGTTATTAAAAGGTTATAATGAGTTAGACCTTTAAGATCTACTAGTTGGATTGCACGTGCAATGCACGTGGTAAAATTAATTTATTTATTTTAAATTTTAAATTTTATTTAGGGATTCATTTGATAAAATAAAATAATATGTTTTATTCGATGTACTAATTCCATCGAATCTTCAATCAACCAAGGCTACCTTATGGTTGCTTACCCTTTAATACAAAGATTTAAGGGCCTAATATAGAAAATATTTTAATCAAATAATTGTCATTAATAAATTAATTAATTTTATAATTCAATATCAATCAATTGATTAATTTTTACAAGTACAATGCTTATTATGTTTTCTATGCTAATGGCCTATAATAAACTTCTTTCTACTCTTTAGTTATCAACCAATTCTAATTAGATTAATTTTTATTATGTAATTTTGAATGGAGAGAGCTTTAATTTGAATCTTTAATTTTGACTTAATAGCTTTAGTTGATAACCAATTATAATTAAGATATAAATGTTAATATTAAAAATAATTAAGCGTAAAACCGACTAAGGAAAGTTTTTAAGAACTCCTCTTTAAAGGGAGTATGATTTTATCACCTTTCAATGCATTAGATCAAATAATAATCTATTTCTACATTTAGTTAAGAAGATGGCGAGAATTGGAACATTTAAGTTTTCTCATCACATGGTGGAAAGAAAGAAACTTGATATTACAATATTCACCCATGTTATTGACATGAACAATAACATATTTATGCTTCCATATTACTCACATGAATGATGACATATAATTAATAAATAATACCGCGGTAAGGAAATACAAAAACTAATAACATGTAGGAGCATGTAAATTCTTAATATGCAATTAGTTCTATAATCTTTAAAAGAATACTCACATGACGTTCTATTATTAGTGTGGAAATTACTGTTAAAAATATTATAGTTAAAAATATAATTGTAATTAAAAATATAATTATGTTCTTGCACTAATAAGATTATAATAGTAATGATCTCACAAAGTTTTTGTTTATTTTGTTGCCTTAAACCAAAAGAAAAATTAATAAAAGTTACAACATCCAAGAAATATTATAGTTGTGCAAATTAATTTTAGAAGTTCTTACGCACACCTAAAGATCCTCTAATGCCTCAAAATTCAATAATAGTATTTACATAAATTTATCATAGATTCCTAGATTTACAAATAAATCATCACAATGATCCTGTAAACAACAATTTCTAATGAAAAATAAATCATTTCTTTATATTAAATTTTCAAATGTGACAATTTTTCCTAAAATATCAGTGTAATGTTACTCTTTTCATACTAATAATATTCTATATCGTAACATTCATAGCCTTATTCACATTTGCTACTACATGTTTTATGTATGCATCTATGTGGCTAATTAATGGATGCATGAATTTATGTTGGAGGGAATTTTTAAAAGAAAATGTTTTAACATCCTACACATTCAATTTTATAATAGGAGAGTGTTGTTGGAGAGCACAATTGAGGAGGGATCAAGAGGAAGACGTTCTTGCTTCTTTTGGAGATGATATAGGTATTTTCTCGATTGCCCATGCTTTTATACAGGTTCTCGATGCATCCCACAATTTTGAGATCTTTCAGGTGCTTGACAATTGAACAAAGAAGCTTTGTACCTGAAGAGAAAATTTGTTGCATGCTTACATCTCTGCATATATCTCTGCGTAGAGAGCTTTCTGCCTAGAGAACTTTCTAGGTTTGTTGTCTACCAAGACTTTCAAGGTAAGCTGGGACTGGAATTTTTTGTTGCCACTGGGAAGAGGGTTCAGAGAGTTAAGGCCACATTATCCTTTAGTTGACACCTGATTTTGCTAGGCATTTAATTCTTTCTCAAATATGGATCGATTAGATGTCAAGAGGCTTTGTAACGCACATGCACAATTAAAACTTTAAACTCTTCATGGCATAGAGCTATGCAACGCTCGTGGACTATTGAATTCTTCATCTAAAAGCATAATTAATTTCATGAACATATGTGAGGTTCAAAGAGAGACAATCAGATGTCTCATAGTTAGTACATAATTAAGTCATAATATTTGACCATTCAAGGAAAACAATTAATTGGAGGTTTTTAGAAGGATTCGAAAGGGTAGTGGGTGTACTTATTACATTTAATTTACATGGGAGGTTATGAGAAGGATTTAAAGAGATATGGTTTATTGTATGTGTATAAATGTATGTATGTATGCATGCATGCATGCACATGCATGTGTTTTATGTATGTATCTATGTGTTTAATGGATGCATGAATGTAAATTTGAAGGCATTTTTGGAAATAAATACTTTTATAATAGTATATAACATAATGCACATGCATTGCACGTGGATATACTTGTTCCCAATTTTGAATTTATTTCAGAAGTGGAAAATAAAAAAAAAGACTCAATGAAAGAAAAAACATTTAAAGTACTACATTGGAAAAAGGTTTTGAATGATTACATATACCATTACATGGATTTAGAAATGGGTTTTAGCGATCAGTGAAGAAACGTAATCTGTATTGATGATTAGCTGGCCAATTTATTAATTTTTATTGATTTTTGAGGTAGAGCATGAGGTGGGAAAGTATCCCATGGGGACGGGTGCATTGCACCCTTCCCCTTTGAACCATTGGATCTTCTTGGGATCCGAATTTTTCGGATCCCAAGGGGATCCAATAATGGCCCAAGGGACTGCCCATGGATACTTTCTCGCATGAGGTACATCTTTGCTTTTGATTTTGGGGATTTTATGCAAAAGTTATTGGGAGTTTAATGTGATTTCGAAAATTTATAGGTGATTAGTGTAAACTGTTGAAAGTTCTTGGGGTTTAGTGTAATTTACCGCTTTTAACTTATATTTCGTGCATTTTTAATGATAGGATATTACGATTACTATTTTTACAAATTTAAGTTTTAATTTTTAATTCTAAAATGTCAGCAAATATAATAATAAATCTAGCATCTTTCTTTTTCCTTTTATACTAACAATTAATAGTCCACGAAATTAACCTAGTACAAAATCTACATCTGCATTACATAATCATTAATCTTTCTCCAACTTATCATTTGATCTTCACCAAATTAGCCACTCATAAAAAAGACACAATACACAACAATGATAACATTTATTTGAGTAAAATCCACTTAAGCTAACATCTCTTATTACAACATCAAACACACACCTACAAACCTTCAATTGAATAATGTACAACCACTTATGAATTCATGCATGAAGCGTATGATAAGAAATGATAATCAAGGAAACACACTACCAACTACATTTATTTCACCATGAGCTCACCCGCTAAACCTTTCACCGTCAAGTCTGGTCCCATCGCCTGCCCCAAACCGACCACAGGTTTGTTGTCACCACCTAATGCGCCGCCAATGCTTCCATTGAACCCAGCGGTACTTGGCCCACCGACTTCCCGAAACATCGACTCTTGACCGCTGAGCCCACTTCCTCCACCTCCTCCGAGCTCACCTCCTTCCCCATCGCTAAACCGGGCCTGTCACCTACTCCTCTACAGCACGACCACCAAACTCACCAAATCTGCGTCCACCACAGGTGCGACGACTGCCTCCAATTTCCTTACTTTTCCAGAGCAAAGGAGATTGGCAAGGAGAAAGAGACGGGAAATTTTATATCATAGGGAATGTTGTTATCCAATTAGTCGAAGAGATGAAGGGGTATTAACCATATTATATAGCGGGGTGAAATGAACAGGATGTGAGTTGAAGGGATTTTGTCATTAATTATTTGGAGGTAGAGAATTTATTAATATCGCTATCAACTCCTGGGATATCTACCTGACAATTGCAATGAAATATAATAAAGGAGAGGGGGGTTACACATATAGTGAAACTGAAGGGTGCGATAATTTGATATTAAAGAGAATATATTAAAAGATTTGTGGTAATGATCGTGATTACTTGGGTAATTTGTGAGTCTTTAATAGGGAATAAGTGGTGATATAGGTGTTTAATGTATGTATGTGTGTTCATGAATGTATGTGCTTTATCATTAATATAAACAAAATTACATGAATATCCATAATAGCAAAAATGACATTTTAAAGTTAAACATATAAATTGGAGGGCATTTTTGAAAAATTGTTTTAACATCCTTCACACTTTTATAATAGTATTAGATTAGATTTATTATCTAATATCTTTGTTATATTTATAATAGATGAAGGGTATTTTGGGGTAGGAAAGTTTTCTACTACTCCCTCTTTTAAAGGGTAGATAGATTTATTACTTTCTCAGTTTTTCACATTTTAATTTTTATTTTAATGATATTAGAACGTCAAATTATATGCATTTTGATATTAAACCTTTGATTCTTGTATTTTTAAGTTGGACCCACCAAATTCTTTTAAGGCATTTGTAATTAATTACGTTTGAGTTAAAATGTTTAATTGATTTGAGGTCAAAATAGAAGTTAGAGAAATCTAATTTGGTGAAAGGTAAGGGATTTAAATGTCATATTTGAAAATAAATCAAGATTTGAGAGTTAAACACCAACTCAGATGAAAGGTTAGGGTCATATATGAAAACAGACTCATTTTTATTTGAATGTTTGATGTGCGTGACTGACTCTGCGTGCCCTGCGCGGCCTATAGCTGCGGAAAGTGAGAGAGAGAGGTTTCTGGAGAGAGAGAGACAAACAGAGGTGGCCCCCATATAAAAAACTAAAATGACAAAATTGTCCTCGTCTTTTACGAAAATGAGCTACAGTTCTTTATGAAATTGAAGGAATAATTACCAATTCCTCCACTTTTGTATGCCTTTACAATTTCTTCATAGACTGGCATAGATATGTACTCATATCTTATTAGATATTGATATTTAATATCCCTTTTGTATCCTAACATTTATTTTATATACAGACATGGGGATGTTGTATCCTAACACATATAAACAGACATAGGGATATTTAATATCTCTTTATAGATTAGCATAGTTATGTACTCATCTTATTGGTATTGATATTTAATCTCTTTTTTTGCACCCCTACTGAAGACGGAACCTAAAGCCGCTTAGGGGGCGGGTTGGGGTGGGGTGGGAGGGTTATTCATTGGTGTAATTGTGGGAACTCTTGGATAATTTTTGAGATTTTACTTTATGGTGTTATTCATTGGGATAATGAAATAGGGACTTCACTTTAAGTTATTATTCATTGGGACAATAAGATTGGGATAATTACTCTTACTTGTTACAAAATTACCTCACTTCTATACAAACTTTTTGTCCCAACCTCCAAAAATTGCCCCATTCTTAACTTTGGGATAATCATAGGGAAAGTGGGATAATTTTGGAGCACTCATTTATTAAATATCTAATATAATTAATTATTTTATAATATATAATATATTTTAATTATATTGTATTATAAAATTTTACTATAACGTAAGAAAATAAAATATTATTTATCTAATATAACACTATTAAATATCATCATTACATATTAGTTAATAATATTTCATAAATTATAATATTAGTATTATATTATTAGAATATTACTTTATATTATTTAATATATATTTTATTATTTAAAATAAAATATTATTATAGTGTTTTATGATATAAAATATTGTATTATAATTTAGTATTCATGTATTTAATATAATAATCTATTGACTATATTATAATATAATTTAATATGAAAAATATATTCTATTATATAAAATATTTTAATTTATATAATAATTTACTATATTCTACTATACTTTATTATATTAATTAATAGCCTTAAATATATTGTCAATAATGTGGTAGTTATAATATTAAATAATATTTTATTGTAACAATAAAATAGTAATAATCTACTATATATTAAAATATGATATTTTATATAAAATTAATAGAATATAATATATTAATTAATAATATAGAGAGGTGGCACCCATATAAAAACTAAAATGACAAAATTGTCCTCGTCTTTTACGAAAATGAGCTACAGTTCTTTATGAAATTGAAGGAATAATTACCAATTCCTCCACTTTTGTATGCCTTTACAATTTCTTCATAGACTGGCATAGATATGTACTCATATCTTATTAGATATTGATATTTAATATCCCTTTTGTATCCTAACATTTATTTTATATACAGACATGGGGATGTTGTATCCTAACACATATAAACAGACATAGGGATATTTAATATCTCTTTATAGATTAGCATAGTTATGTACTCATCTTATTGGTATTGATATTTAATCTCTTTTTGCACCCTACTGAAGACGGAACCTAAAGCCGCTTAGGGGCGGGTTGGGGTGGGGTGGGAGGGTTATTCATTGGTGTAATTGTGGGAACTCTTGGATAATTTTTGAGATTTTACTTTATGGTGTTATTCATTGGGATAATGAAATAGGGACTTCACTTTAAGTTATTATTCATTGGGACAATAAGATTGGGATAATTACTCTTACTTGTTACAAAATTACCTCACTTCTATACAAACTTTTGTCCCAACCTCCAAAAATTGCCCCATTCTTAACTTTGGGATAATCATAGGGAAAGTGGGATAATTTTGGAGCACTCATTTATTAAATATCTAATATAATTAATTATTTTATAATATATAATATATTTTAATTATATTGTATTATAAAATTTTACTATAACGTAAGAAAATAAAATATTATTTATCTAATATAACACTATTAAATATCATCATTACATATTAGTTAATAATATTTCATAAATTATAATATTAGTATTATATTATTAGAATATTACTTTATATTATTTAATATATATTTTATTATTTAAAATAAAATATTATTATAGTGTTTTATGATATAAAATATTGTATTATAATTTAGTATTCATGTATTTAATATAATAATCTATTGACTATATTATAATATAATTTAATATGAAAATATATTCTATTATATAAAATATTTTAATTTATATAATAATTTACTATATTCTACTATACTTTATTATATTAATTAATAGCCTTAAATATATTGTCAATAATGTGGTAGTTATAATATTAAATAATATTTTATTGTAACAATAAAATAGTAATAATCTACTATATATTAAAATATGATATTTTATATAAAATTAATAGAATATAATATATTAATTAATAATATAGAGAGGTGGCACCCATATAAAAACTAAAATGACAAAATTATTCTCGCCTTTTACGAAAATGAGCTACAGCTCTTTATGAAATTGAAGGAGTAATTACCAATTCCTCTACTTTTGTATGCCCTCAGAATTTCTTCATAGATTACCATAGATATGTACTCATATCTTATTAGATATTGATATTTAATATCCCTTTTGTATCCGAACATTTATATACAGACATAGGGATGTTGTATCCTGACACATATAAACAGACATAGGGATATTTAATGACCCTTTATAGATTAGCATAGTTATGTACTCATCTTATTGGATATTGATATTTAATATCTCTTTTTGCACCCCTACTGAAGACGGAACCTAAAGCCGCTTAGGAGGGGACTGCGCATATTGTGAGGGAGGGCTTAATAAGCCTTAGAAAATAATCTCCATCAAATTATGGAGAGGATAAAATGGGGGCAGAAACAGCCTAACCCAACCTATTATTGTCTTAGTTGGATTATAATATACAATAGAATAAATTGCAGATGATCCTTCTCCTAACTTCAATAGGAACACTTTTGACAGTTTTGAATGTGAAACAAAAAGAAAACTCTCATTATTGATATTCCTTGATTCATGAATATATATACTTATAATATTATAGGAGATTTAATGGAGAAAGCTTCAATAATATGTAAGAAATAGAAACCTATGCAATACAAATACAGAATATTTGGAATAATATAGATCATATCCTCTAAATTTATGCGAGATTTGTATTCTATCTATCTATCTATCTAAAGTTTCCGCCTCTAAATTTATGCGAGATTTGTATTCTATCTATCTAACGTTTTCAGGTCTTGTTCAATGGAATCTCGGCAATGGAGCCTCCATTAGATTTTGGGAGGACAAGTGGAGTGGTCACAACTCCCTCGCCAGTCTCTTTCCAAAGGCCTTTAGTCGGGTATTCAGCACCAATGCCAACATCCAAACTCAAGGCCTTTTCCTCAACAATGCCTGGATATGGCATCCTCTCTTGAGAAGAGGTAATAACATTGAGGAGAGAACAGACATCGTAGCCCTCTACACCTTCCTGTCCGCTGCTAGAGTTCCAAACCCTGCTGCCACTGATTCTATCTACTGGCCTCGGCACCAATCTGGTATTTTCTCAGTTCACTCTTACTACAACATCATTAACAATGGGGTAAACTCTCCAACTTCTACTCTTTCATTTGGAAGTCTATCATCCCATCTAAGGTCAAAGTTTTCTTTTGGATACTAACCAAAAGAAGACTTCAAACCAAGGAGAGGTTAGTGCGCAAAGGTTGGACGGGAGATAGCAACTGCTCCTTCTGCGATCAAGCTCTTGAATCTGATGCTCACTTATTCTTTGATTGTCCGTACACCAAAGAGACTTGGAATATTATTCGATCCCACCTCCCCCAAGTGCAGTGGCCTGCGGACTTCGATTCTCTCCTCTCCTCTAAAGGGAGATTCCTCATTAACCACAAAATTATCTCCCTTTGGAAAGTAATCTTTCCAACTTGCTGTTGGTGCATATGGAAAAGTCGTAACAATCGGATATTCAACAACACCATGCTCACTCCTCAAGCTACCGCATCTAATACTGCTCAATTCGTGATGTTTTGGACAGGTTTTAGCAGCAGCTCAAAGGCAGCCCAATTGCATCAGTCTGCTTGCGAACAGGGACTGAGAGGCTTGTTCAGGGAGGACTCCCAAGATGCTACTGGCGACAATTTCCCCTTCACCCCATAGCCCCAACATCACCAACGCTCGCCACAGCTCATCTCCCCTCTTTTGCTCCACTACTTCACCAACAACCATCTTCTCAAGTTATTCTAACTTGTAATTTTGTCTCTGCTTGTCCCGCTGAGTATCTGTTTTCTAACTATTTTCTAGTGATCATCGCTTGTATGTTTTTGCAACCATACCCGCTTGCTTGGTTGAGTTTTTGGTGACGACTGAGTCCTCTCCCAAATCTCTTCCATTTAGGGGGGTGATTGGTTAGGTTCTGTCTTACTTTCATTTTAAGACTTCTACTGTATATTCTATGGGTTTTAATGAATGAACAGGTACCTCACCCTGTTTTTTACCTCAAACAAAATATAGATCATATCCTAATTTATTTAATATATTTCCTACTATATTCAACATTCACACCTCAAATCTCTCATTAGCACTTATCATCTCTGGCATTTGCCTTTTGAAAAAGGATAAATTGAACATAATCTTCTTCTCCTCCATGATTGATGGTGCCAATAAACGAGTTCAATTGTGATAGTGTTAATAAAGGTCTATAATAGATGAGAGAAATTATTTGCAATTTATACTATAAAATAGGGTAAAACTAGAATAAACTTAAGTTAATAGGAGCTCTTATCTACTAGCTTTTTTATCCTGTGATTTTGCTTTAGGATTCGTACTACACATCAATGTTATCTTTAATATGTGTGCCTTGAAGTATATCACATGCTAGGATGAATCTTAAATCAAAATCAATAGATAAAATAGATCACGGACAAAGAGCTCATATCAATTAAGCTTACAAGAGCTTTACTTATAAAATAATAAGCTTTAACAAATGTAGGGTCGAAAAAATGTTTATTGATTGAATGAAATTGTTACAATCAAATTTTCCCGATTACAGAGGAAGAGAAGATTGATTTGACTTCTCTTTTGTATGGGTTCTTGGTGGCGAGAGGATGCTTCACTCGATGCTCGAGTCGAGGTTGCTTCCCGTTGACGATCAGATCGAAGCTGCGGATGATCTAGAGGTTGTTGAAGAGGTTCTTGATCTCTCCCCTGCGCAGGTGCTTGATTTTCCAAGAGTTCTCTAACTTTTTTGTTTTAGCCAGCCAGCCAGCCCTTTCTTCGTTGGGCTTTCAGCTATTTATGTGGGCTTAAGGGGTGTAACTGACCCCTATTGTCACTCTCATATGAGGGTTAATGACCCCTCCCATCGTGCGAGCGGTCAAGCGCCAGTGCATTGCTCGACAATGGCCTCGTGTTTGCTACGATGGCGGCGGCTGCGGTGATCGTGAGGTCGCTCATAGCCACGCTGGCCAAGCAGAATTGTCGACGCTACAAGAACGCTGCCTCTGCAGAACGCGAACGGCGAACCTCGTCAGACCACCGATGCCGCGGGCGAGCCTCGTCTCATGACTGCTGAGCTTCGTTTCACGTGCGAACCTCGTGTTGAGGTCGAGCCTCGCCTCTTGAGCAAGTCTTGTTCCGAAGCTTGCACTGGTCTAGCTTCGGTTGAGTGTCGAGGTTCACTGCTGTAGGCGAACCTCGGTTGAATGTCGAGGTTCACTGCCGTAGGCGAACCTCGGTTGAATGTCGAGGTTCACCGCCGTAGGCGAACCTCGGTTGAATATCGAGGTTCACTGGCGTAGGCGAACCTCGGTTGGCGTCGAGGTTCACTGCTGTAGGCGAACCTCGGTTGAACGTCGAGGTTCACTGCTGTAGGCGAACCTCGGTTGAATGTCGAGGTTCACTGCGTAGGCGAACCTCGGTTGAATGTCGAGCCTCGTCGAATGTCGAGCCTCGCTCAATGTCGAGCCTCGGCGCTTGGCGAGCCTCATCGAATGTCGAGCCTCGGCGCTTGGCGAGCCTCGTCGAATGTCGAGCCTCGTCGAATGTCGAGCCTCGTCGAATGTCGAGCCTCGTCGAATGTCGAGCCTCGTCGAATGTCGAGCCTCGGCGCTGGCGAGCCTCGTCGAATGTCGAGCCTCGGCGCTTGGCGAGCCTCATCGAATGTCGAGCCTCGTCGAATGTCGAGCCTCGTCGAATGTCGAGCCTCGTCGAATGTCGAGCCTCGGCGCTTGGCGAGCCTCGTCGCTACGAAGAACAGTCGTAACTTTCAAACCGTGCGTCGAATTGGACGAATTATATATGAAAATCGACCATCTCGACGAGACGGAGCCAACCAAACCAACCTGAAGGGTTCGGTTTGCTCGATCATTTTGCCAAATTCCTTCCGGTTTGGGAGATATCGACACTTTTGTCTATTTTGTAAAGTCAAGCATTCAGGTGAACTTAACCTTTAGGCGGGCCTGACTTCACTCGGATGGACCCTTAAGCTCTTTTGCTCATTCCGAGTTGCTGTGTAAGGATTAAGGCAATTTTTACTACCTACAACAAATTATCATCCTAGGTGGATCTGTTGGGCCCGCCTCAAATTGATCACAACTTAAACTTGGAGTCTTAAGGCCCATATACTGGACACTTAATTGCCTGGAGTAGGGGTGCAAACAGTCCTGGTATGGGTTGGATGTGATACTTACTATATTCATATCCGCTTAGTAATCACGAATATAGATATGAATATGAATATATCTCGGTTTTAAAAACTTATATCTATATCCTCTAAAATCAGATACGTACGGGTTCGAATGTACTTGCAAATATATATGTGGATGCAAAATAGCTATGAAAAAACCAAATAATACTGAAAAAGTATAGCTCATATGATACAAAAGAGTTCACTAATATGTTCTTTATATCTGAAAAGCTAAGCTTAGATCTCTTGGTCATCAAAATTAACCTCAAATACATGAATCCAAGGATTAAAACAATTACAAAATATATATTTGGATTCTTCATATACGGATCCTAATATTTTATTATATATCTGTCTATGTAACTAAGTCCTATCGAATATAGATATTTAGTAACCATATCTATATCCTAATAGATATGTATATGAATATTTCTCCTGATACAGATATTTTTATGCTCCTCTCGCTTGGACTCCTCAGTGATACATAAAACATTATTTTTTTGGGTAAAATAAACAACCCCTTCCGCCCCCAAAAAAAAGAAAACAAAAAAAGTTAGGCCATTTCTGCGAAACCGCTCTGAAGTTTTTCATTCCACTTAAACCCCTAAAGTTTGGGTTGTCTCATAAAACTCCTAAACTTTCAAATTTTCAACAACCCCATAACGGTGTTAATGAATCAAAAAGCCACACAATCAAAATAATGGACGGTGATGTTAATAACACTTTTAGAGGGTCATTGGGAAATTTTGAAAGACTATTCTAGTCTTGTGAGCAAGGACAGATTTATTTAGGTGCCTAGGTATGCAGCTGCACCCCTATAATTTTCAAATTAGCATCCGCCTTTTACCCCGCCCCCCCCCCCAAAAAAAAAACCCATAAACCTTCGAAATGAGCCAAAATATTTAAATTTTCAACAATCAAGTCAAATGAGCCAAAATATTAAAAACCTACAACTACAACACCAGGCACCCAAATGTTCAAAACCCAAAACTCTAAAAATCTATACTACTTATAAAAGAGGATTGGAGCGTTAAACTTTTGATCGCCTCTTTTGTTTTAAAATTTTAATAATTCAAAATTATGGTCATTATCTCTAATTGATCTTTTATAAACACACATAACCTCTTATTAACTATGAATCTACTCACATTCCTAAAAACTTTAGTCATTCATTATAATATAATTAGTGATTTATAATAATAATAACAACTATAAATATATTTTACTTTACTATAAATCATTATTAATTATCACAAATAATACAAAATAATTATTTACTAAGTTATTGTACATAATTATAATTATTAAGAATAGTATAACTATTAATTATTTTATAGCAGTATACTTCATAAATAATTATACATAACTTATAAAATAATAACACAATTAAATTATTTAATATTATTTATAAATTATAATAAAACAATAAACATAATAGTATAAATATAACAATATATGATTAAATGCTATTAATAATTATTCTATTATTTAATTAATAGCATGATGTTAGGTAGGAAATGAGTGTCTTGCAAGTGCACAATAAATTATAGTAAAGAAAATATCGAACAACAATGAGGGAGGTTTTAGGTTTAAAATGGGATTTTGTCATTTATGAAGTTGATTGAAAAAGGTTTTATGAAAATGGCTTGAAAATGGGTTTTTGTTGTGAAATACTTTGTAGAACTAACAATTTATTCCTTGAGATTAAAGAATTTAGAGAGCTAGAGAACTTTTCTTTTTCACTTCTTATTTTGCTTCATGCATTATAACTATATATATACATTAGAGTTATAAGACTTTAGAAATAACTCTAAAAGTCAAATGGGGAGGAGTAAATTCATGAGTTTATGGACATCCATAAATAGGTTCATAACACTCCCCCTTGGATGTCTATTATACAAGAAATATGACTCGTTAAAACCTTACTAGGAAAAAATCCAGTGGGAAAAAATCCTAGTGAAGGAAAAAGAGTACATAATTCCTTGTATAAACTACCCCTGCTAAAAATATCATTTGAGATCTCTTAATCGCCGCATCCCGATCTTATGCAATAGCTTCTCAAACGTTGAAGTCGGTAATGCCTTGGTGAATAGATCCGCAAGATTATCGCTTGAACGGATTTGTTGAACATCAATATCACCGTTCTTTTGAAGATCATGTGTAAAAAAGAACTTTGGTGAAATATATTTTGTCCTGTCTCCTTTGATGAATCCTCCCTTTAGCTATGCTATGCATGCAGCATTATCTTCATACAGTGTTGTTGGAGTTTTTTTCTTAAAAGACAAGCCACATGTCCCTTGGATGTGTTGAGTCATTGACCTTAGCCACACACATTATTGACTCGCCTCATGAATTGTTATTAATTCTGCATAATTTGAAGAAGTAGCAGCAATAGTCTGTTTTGTAGATCGCCATGATATAGCTGTGTCACCATACGTAAATATATATCCTGTTTGGGATCGAGCTTTATGTGGATCAGATAAATACCCTGCATCTGCATAACCTGCATAACCAATTAGTTGTGCTCTAGATCATTTTGAATAAAACAATCCCATATCAATTGTTCCTTGAAGATATCGAAATATGTGCTTAACTCCGTTCCAATGTCTTCGAGTTGGATAAGAACTATACCTTGCTAACAAATTCACAAAGAATGCTATATCTGGCCGTGTATTACTAGCAAGATATATTAATGCACCTATTGCACTAAGATATGGTACTCCTAGACCAAGAAGTTCTTTATTATCCTCTCGAGGTCGGAAAGGGTCCTTACTCACATCAAGTGACCGGACAACCATTGGGGTACTCAATGGATGTGCTTTATCTATATAAAATTGCTTCAAGACCCCTTTTATATAATTTGATTGATGAATAAGAATTCCATTTGCTAAATGCTCGATCTGCAAGCCAAGACAAAACTTTATTTTTCCAAGGTATTTCATCTCAAATTCTTTCTTTAAATATTCTACTGCCTTTAATTTGAAGCTCTTCAGGAGTTCCAATAATATTCAAGTCATCAACATATATTGCAATTATGACAAATTCAGATCCAGATTTTTTTATGAAAACACATGGGCAGATTATATCATTCTTATAACCTTCTTTCAGCAAATATTCACTAAGACAGTTATACCACATACATCTGGATTGCTTTAATCCGTACAAAGATCTTTGTAAATTGATTGAATAATTTTCCTAGGAATTTGAATTACATACTTCTAGCATCTTAAATCCTTCAGGGATTTTCATATAGATAACGTTATCAAGAGAGCCATATAAATAGGCTGTAACTACATCCATTAGATGCATATCAAGTCTTTCTTTTATTGCCAGACTAATCAGATATCGGAATATAATTGCATCCACCACAGGAGAATATGTCTCCACATAATCGACTCCAGGTCTTTGAGAAAATCCTTGTGCGACAAGTCGTGCTTTATACCTCACGACTTCATTTTTCTCATTTCTTTTTTGCACAAGAACCCATTTGTACCCGACTGGTTTTACATCTTCAGGTGTTAGGACTACCGGTCCAAAAACCTCACGTTTTGAAAGTGAGTCTCAGTCTGCTTGAATTGCTTCTTTCCATTTTGGCCAATCATTCCTACGTCGACATTCTTCTACGGATTTTGGCTCAATATCCTCGCTATCTTTCATAATAGTGAGCGCTACATTATATGCAAATGTATTGTCGACAACTATTTCTTTTCAGTTCCATTTTCCTCCAGTTATGACATAACTTATTGAGATCTCTTCATCTTCACTAATTTCAGGTACCTGAACTTCTTCTGGAGTTTTATGATTAGTTATGTTATGGTTCTCTTCTGGAGTTTTATCTATGTTTTGGTCCTCTTCTGGAGTTCTTTCTCCTTTAATGGGGCTATCTTGAGTATTTGCTCCCTTTCTTTTTCGAGGATTTTTATCTTTGGAACCGATTGGTCTACCACGCTTCAGGCGTGCTCTAGACTCATTACTTATAATATTAACAGATTGTCCTACTTGGACATCAATCCGGATTGGAGCATTTGCAGCTGGGATATGTGACTTTGTCACTCTCTTTGGGTCAGTAAATGCGTCTAGCAATTAATTTGCTATATTTTACAAATGAATCATCTTTTGAACTTTTAGTTCACATTGTTTTGTGCGAGGATCAAGATGATTTAATGATGATGTATTCCATGTAATTTCTTTCACCAGCTATTTATTTTCTCCCCCTAATGTTGAAAATTTTGTCTCATCAAAATGACAATCGGCGAACCGTGCCGTAAAAATATCCCCAGTCATTGGTTCAATGTATTTAATTATAAAAGGAGAGTCATATCCAACATATATTCCCAACCTCCTTTGGGGTCCCATCTTAGTGCGTTGTGGTGGAGCAATTGGAACATATACCGCACATCCAAAGATTCTTAGATGGGAAATATTTGGCTCCTGACCATAAGCCAGTTGCAAGGGGAAGAACTTATGCTAACTTGTAGGTCTGATACCTACTGTAGGCGTTGAAAAATACTTACAAGATCTCGAAACCAACTTCGGACGGGAGTCGGCGAATGACAACCCATCGAATGATGCGACGCCGGATCGTTAAGACGCGAACTCGACGGCTAACCCATAACGCCACAAGCACGGCTTAAACCGACTTGAATGGACGATCGGATTTCGAGACCGCTGAACCGAACGAACCAAGAATTAGTCCCGAATCAAATACGCACGGAATCTAAGTCCCGAGAAAGCCAAGAGTCGAAAACGACGTAAACGGGCGAAAAGAAGCTTAAGCGCCGCCAACTTGGCCGAAGTTACCTCTACCAAGTGGTTGGCGGCCATTACGCCGAGGTGGTCGTACACCATGGTTGAGCCACCGCCACCTGGTCGAGGTGCTCGGCCAAGTGGTCGAGGTAGCTCTGCCACCATGGCCGAGCCACTCGCCAAGTGGCCGAAGCCGCCGCCACCCCCTATGCTATAAATAGGGGGTTCTCCTCACTCAAGGGGTCGGACGGGATTTTAGAGCGGGCTTCCGATTGATTTTGGGATCTTTCAAAGGCTCGGACTTCGAAGAGTTCTTGCGAGATCTACGAGTAATCGGCCATCTGCCTCGGTACGGCCGAACACAAGTCCAGCCAACGCCGATCTTCAATCAAAGGTAACCAATTCGGTCGAACCACAGATACCCTCTAGATTAAGCTTCGCTTAATCTCGTGGATAGCGCCAGGATTTCTCCTAGTAGATCTCACCCGCCCGCGATCCTCTCCTTCGTGAGTGTGATCCTCAGCGCTTCGCTTCCTTCGTGGAACGAGCCCTTTACATCTGTAGTTCCAACCGGGCTCCTACTCGGATCGGGATTTCTGGTGGTCCACGGACACAATAAGTCCCTAAGACAGTAAAGAACCCACGCAAGCGGTGATCCGATATAACAGATCCTTGTGTTTGTTCACTAAGGATAAAAAGTTGTAATCTTTTGATTTTCATTGTAAGCCTTAAAATAAAAGGCTATATTTCTCTTTGAATTTGTTTCAGCGATCAAGTTTGTAAGCAAGTTCAAATCAATGACAATCATCCCAACTTTTACCGCGAACAAGCCGGGCGATCATTGCTAGGAGAGCCACCGCCTCGATCGAGGTCGCCGTACGCAATCAGCGATCCCTATCCCGGTGGAAGAAGAGGTCGAGTTCGAAGTTCGACCGTGAGAAGTTCGAGGAGTACCTATCCTCACCCTCCTCCGTGATCCGCCTCAGCCCAAGAAGGTCTCCGCCGCAAGGAGAACCCGATGGGCCTCCGATGTAGAGCCCCGTGACGGCGAGTCCAACCTCGCCGCAGTAGCGAGAAATCCCTTCGGCTCAAGTCCGTGATGGTGCCCGAGATGAACGCCGACGATGCGCCGCACTCTCCAAGCGAAGCCGCCAAAGGCGACGACAAAGCATGGCGCCAAGCTTGCCAAGGCCATGCAATCCATGGATGGGGTCCGCTACGGCGGATCTAAGATCCGCACTTACGCAGAGGCTTCAAGTGATCGACGGCCTATCCAAGCCGCCAACCGACGAAAGTGGGTCCGTCAAACGGAACCGCTTCCACACTTCAGAGCGATCCGAAGCGCCGCGCACTCCTGCGCAAGCACGAAGCTTTGGTGCAACAGCTCGCGGAGTTAAAGAAGGAAGTGGCAAAGAAGCCACCAACGCATCGCCGTGTTTGAGGCCCAAGTCTAATGGTGCCCCAACCTCGCCGCCCACACTCCCGCCTCGGCGCTTAAGCCGAAGGATACAGGCGCTAAATCCAACGCCAAAGCTCAAGACCGACGACGCCAAAGACAAAGGCGCTCAGACTGACCAAGGTGAAGCCAACTCCCGCCACCACCACCAAACCGACTATCAAGGATCGCCTCGTCCTCGAAGAGAATCACGGGTCACCTCATGCAGGAGGTCGCACCCGCTCCAACAAGGACAAGAAGATTCCGCAGCCTCTCCTATCGGATTGAAGATCGGTCCGAGTTCCGCCGAGACTTCGCTACCACATCGGCGAAAGTCTAGGCGAGTCACTTTCGAAGTTTCGATGGATTGACCCGCCCTCGAAGGAGACGCTTATCCGACGATGAGGACGCGATACCCGAAAGATCACGCCAACATACGGAGTTGCTCCCAGACACACGATGAGCCGTACTACCGCGTAGAGGTACGAGAAAATCTCGGCGATTCCCCAAATTGACGCTAGCCATGCTTGTGCTCCAAGCTCATTAAGACGATGCTCGGAGTGCAATTGCCATCAAGAAGCTCCGTAAAGGGTGTCGCTCTTCCAGACTCACCACGGAGATGCCGAGACCTAGGACAAGGCGATTCCGCAAAAGGATGATCTCCGAGAGGGTGAGTTGCCGAGGTCACTAATAATATGACCAAAGAAAGAATCATCGCCACGGCTATTCCCAGCGCATCGCAACGGCTAACTTGTTTGCGGTCCGACTATCCGACGGTCCGTGATACGATAAGCTTTGAAGGAGTTACCATGAGGATGATACGCCGATATTGGCTTCAAGACGCGATTCATCATACAGTATCTAGCGAGGAGCCCCAAGAAACACTTATGATCGCGACAACAAGTGGCCAAAATGCTAGACGGCTGAATAAACAACGGAAAACTTCAAGTTAGAAATGGAGTTGGCCATGCATCGATGAGAGAAATGCACCACCAACAGATCCAAGCCCCGACAAAACATCAAGGTGAATCAAGTCGCCAACGCCGATGAAGATGATAGCGATTCGGATCGAGGAAGCACCGAAGATGATAACCCCGAACCACGCGACGCTGCTTGCTCATGAGAGCGAAGATCAAAGACTTGGAGAGCAAAATCAATTCATTGATTTCCGCCAAGAAGTAAAGAAGACAGTATTCCTTGCCCATACCCGAGGGAGTGGAAGCAATCCTCACCCGCCGGGTTTAACTTAATAAACTTCACACCATTTGACGGAAGGGTTCCCCGACGCAAAGACTTGATTTATTTCAAGTCACACCTCGGAGTTATTTCTCGCAACGAACCCTTGATGGTTCGGTCATTCGCTGGCACCCTTCGTGGGCGCCGAATGGTACCGCCGCCTCAAGCCGGGAGCATTCACAAATGGGGACGACATGGAGTCTAGCTTCCTTACCAATTTCTTTGATGACGATACCGAGGTATCGATCGACGCTGTCTCGACGAGAAGCGTAAAGACGGAGAAACCGTGGACATCTTTGTTAAACGATTCTAACAAGGCAATGAACCGCCGGATCCAATAACAGGAGTTCATCCTCCAAACCTGCCACAAGAACTTATCAATAGATGTGCTTGAAGCAATGGGTACAGCACCATCGATAACGTGGAAGGACTTGAAGGTTCGTGGAGAGCAAGCCGAGATTCCTCAAAAGGAAAAGGCGAGAGGGGTCACCGACAACGGAAGCTCCGCTGCAACTTTGTCCCACGCCGCAAAGGGAAAGAGCAAGCCAAGACGGCGGCTGCGAACCAAACGCCCAACTCCAACCCCAAAGAAGCAGCAGAAGAAGAAGAAGCATAAATGGCGCCGCAACAAAGTACGCCAACGCGGGCAACCGGGCCACAAAACGAAGGCCTTAGAGCCAGATTCCAAGTCCTATTCCTTTAGGGACGACGAGATTCCCGGCTCTTCAAATATCTTGTGGAAAATAACAAGATCAAGCTCCTCCATTCGAATCAAGAGGAGGCGATGAACACGAATGACCCAAGATATCGGCATACCATAGGGCGTTCATCACCCCACTAAATCCTCGCTTCACTTTTAAGGATAAAATCCGTGCTTTAATTGATGTAGGGGTCATTACTATGAAGCCGCCCAAAGAGAAGAAGGTCGAGCATAATGCATCCATAAGTTTCGGTCGGTGCCATTGACATGGTTTGAACCTGAACCGCTGGTCAAAGTTGCAAGAAGACGGTGAATGACGACCCACACAAGCAACGCCGTAAAGGACTTGTATCGTGATACGTACCAATGGCTAAGTCTTGTGGGTCCACCCGACTTTACCGAAGATGAGCAATGGGTAGCCTCTTCTTCAAGAATGTCAAGCAAGGGAAGCATGCGCATGCTACTTCCTCGCATTCGAGGGAAACGATGAACAGTGGTAACATTCCACCGTCCGGAAGGGGAACTGAAGCCCATGCCACCGAGTGGACAAGAGTATAAATACAAGTACCCGTAAGTCCCCACCCTAATGCCAAAACGCCTCGTGAGCCGGGGTACCAACAAATCCCCACTCGCGACGAGAAAGCGCAATGCAAGTGGTCGCAAAGAAGCTACAAAGCAAACAGATGAAGTTCAACTCCGGCAGCCTCGATTCCGCCTGATTGGAAGAGATAAACCGAACTTCGAACTCTCCATACCGCTCGACGCCATGGCCCAATTAGCCATACTAGCGATCACTCTCTATGAGTTGCCGCGCTTATCAAAAGAGACGAGAGAAGCTCTTCAAGAAGCCCTCACCGATTCGTAAGTCTTCCTCACCTGATTAGGCCGAGTCCGTAAGAGTCGCCCAAAGAATGCAACCTTGCGACTAAACACTTCCCCGCATCACCTTTACAAAGGAGGATATGCAGACGAGGAATTCCAAGCACGATAGGCCGCTATACTTCACCGGGTATATTGGCTCTAGTGAAGTTAACCGGATCCAAGTCGATCCGGGTTCCGCTGTGAGCATCATGCCCCTACGCCTCATGTATCATCTGGGAATTCTGCCAGAAGTTAGCATCAATCGGCACATGATCTACGGATTTAACACTGGTCCCGCCCACTTGGTAAAATCCGGATTAGTGCCAAATGGGGACTTAAAGTCCAAGTCACCTATGTGATTGACGCAGACTTCCTATAACTTATTGTTGGGTGACCTTGGATCCACGGTAATGTTATAGTCCCGCCTACTCTTCACCGGTGTCTCAAATATGTAGACACTAATAATGAGGTCAAGACGGTCGCGACAAACAACCGCTTAAGGGATGGAGAATTATTTCACCGATTCTCTCCTCTACGGTAATGAGTCCTAAATCAATCATCGCCCAAGGTAACGGACAGCGTGAAGAAGCCGATACCAAACCGGCTTGGTTATAGTGGAGGTTTTGTTTTAAATGACATTGTACCCCTTGTAATCAATCTTGACGATGAAGAATCGCCGATGAACATTGTAATTGGCAAATTGTCGATGAATCAATAAATGACGATTTAGAGTATCCTTTATCTTTGAATGATGTGATAACAGATTATACAATGATCCGTAGTTGCACCTCGCCAACTCATCATCTTGTCACACAGCAGCTCCTGACTCTTTGGGACAACACTTGTCATCCCACGAAGATCAAGTAGTGAAAGAGACTTGGTTTACTAAAAGAGATGCAGTTCCAACGTAATCATTTCTTTGAAGAAGGTGAAGATGACAATGGGCCTATCCTCCACACATTCTATATAGTCCGTAAACACCGGGTATCATGAAAAGATGGGGTATGACTTGACACGAGGGAAGGTCTATGTTTCTGACGAGGCCCTAACCCTCCTAAAGCGGCATATGTCCCAAGAGGAAAGCCGATAACTACTATGCATTTAGAAGGGGATTGGGATACTTAATCCTCTCGAAGATGAATGTTCGCGGGTCGATTGATAATAATCCACCCGGTGAGGGAGACGGACATTCACTGACTTCTGGGATTCCACACCAATTTCTGAGAAGCTTTCAAGGCTTTGATGTCGAATATGCCACGATCGATCCCGCTACTATTGAGGGTGATGAAGATATGCCAACATGGGAAGACCCATGGATCCATCAACTCGTAGAGCAGCTGGGGATAGGTTCAACAAAGAGAACCCCCACTAAGGATGAGGTAGTCGAAAGTTAATATGGGTGATGAAGAGCATCCCAAACTCATAAACATCGCAATACTCCCTTCGAAGAAAAGGAAGAGTTGATTGCCCTAATCGTGAGTATATCGATGTATTCACCGAGTTACGAGGACATGCCAGACTCGACTCTAATGTGGCAACACATCACCAACATCAAGGCGATGTCAAACCTGCCAATAAAGACGGTTTCGCCCACAAATATTGGAGGCAATTGTTGACGGCGAAGAAACTCATAGAATCGGATTCGCCGAGGAAATTCAACATCCGGATTGGGTAATATAGTCCCGGCCATGAAGAAGAATGGTTCGATTAGACTGCGGTCGACTACGAGACCTAAACGCCGCTGCCCAAAGGATGATTTCTTCCAATCAATCGGCGTCATAGTTGACAACACGCGGTGGATTTGAAAGAATGTCCTTTATGGATGGCTTTTCGTGGCATAATCAAATCAAGATGTACCGATGACGCCAAACACACGCTCGTAACGCCATTGGCATATATTGCTACACGGTCATGCCGCTCGGCTCAAAAATGCCGGCACCACCTATCAACGGCCATGATGACGAAATTTTCCGTGACCATCTCCTCGAAAACGGTCGACGTTACGCCGACGACTGGTCGAAAAGCCGCGACAAAGAGATCACATCAAAGATCTTAGAACGGTATTCGAGCTCATGCTAACTCATCGCCTAAAGATGAATCCCCGCCAAATCCTTCCTTGGAATGTCCAAGGGCAAGTTCCTCGGTTTCTCGCCACCGCAAAGGAATCCACGCCGATCCTAACAAAGTGAAGGCGATTCAAGAATTGCAACCTCCGAAATCTCGAGAACTCGGGGTTAAGGACGATTGACATGACATCCGACGGTTCATATCGAACCTATCCGGGAAGTGCCAACCGCTCTCTAAGTTGAACAAGAAGCGTCGCATATATTTGGGACGACGCCGTAAGGCATTCAAGAGATCAAGTCTTATCTCGCTAAACCTCGTTCTTGTTGCACCGCTGTCGGAAAACCGCTGATCTACGCCAAGGCAACGGATCACCGGCACGCTTTCGCCGCGAAGACCATCACCACAATGTAAGCCAGTATTACCCGAATCAACATTAGTCTGCGCCAGTCTCGATATCCAATGGTCGAGAAGCGTTGCATTAGTGTTCGCGATTCGTAAAATGCGGACTATTTAGCCTGGACGCACGATTTATGTTATCTCTAATATAAATCCGTCCCGATATTTATGACCCAAACCTCGATGAGTTGGCGTCTGGGCTTAAATGGGCCTTTACTTTGTCCCAATATGACTTGCACTTCAAACAATGTATTAGTCAAAGGACAGCGATTTGTGATCTTCGTCGCCACCACAACGGATGCAGCTTGAGCTATATGATGATCTTCCTGATGAAGTTCAAGAAGTCAACACTACGCCGCATCAACAAATATGGCGATTGTATTTTGATGGAGCTTCTGCCACCAATGTGCCCCCGATGTTCTAAGATTTCACGAGTCGAGTTGTCTTGACCTGAATCATGTCATGCCCCGTGCTTATTCACTCACCAACCTTGTTCCAATAACGAGCGTAATACAACGCTACTTATCGGACTTAGCTTCGCCAAGGAGGTAGAGTATCTCAAGCATACGGCGATTCGCAATTGATAGTCAAACGATCCCGTGACTATGAAGTTAGGAATCCGGATCTAATCCCCTATCATCGATAGCCGAAATGGCGGACTCATTCAAGAGTTTTTCATCGAATATATCCCGCTTCCAAAACGCTTTATGCGGATGCATCGGGCGCATTAGCCGTCGTTAGCACAACCTTCCGACCGAAAGCAACTAGTTACGGTCGACTCACCAACTCTTCGCACCATTATAATGATAAGGGGTAGTTACCAAAGAAGTACATGCAACCCAAACCAAGTTGGAGCCCCGAGATTGGCGCCTTATCATCGACTATGTCTTACATGGTATTCTCCACAAGACGGAAGGAGAGAGAGTCAATCCGCTAAGAGCTCCAAGTTCTTTTACTGACACGTAAACCCGTGATGCTATATCGCCGGGTACGATGGTCTTTACCCGATGCCTTTCAAACAAGGAGGCGTAAGAGGTCCTTCGAAGCACACGAGGGTGAATGTGGTGCACACCACCGTCCCAAACTCTACGATCGAATCGAGAATGGGTTACTTTGGCCCACAATGATTAATGACGCAATGACACGCCGAAATGCCACGGTCAAATTCACGCCAATTATATGCATCACCGCCAGAGCAACTACATCCTTCGCCACATCCCCGCCATTCGAGACATGGGGAATGGACGGTAGGTCCCATTTTTCCTCCGCCGCTAAAGGAGATCGGTTTATTCTAGCGATCACCGACTTCTCCAAGTGGGTCAAGCAATCCCGCTAAAGGAAGTAAAGGCGAGTACCGCCATCAAGTTTATCAAACACCATGTCATCTATCGACACGGTGTCCCAAAACGGATCGCATGACAACGGTCCCCAATTTATCGCCAATTCCTTCATCGTGTTTTGTGAGAAATTCAAGATACAAGATGTCTCACACAATTTTATAATCCAAAGAAGAAATGGATTAGCCGGGCATTCAACAAGACGATTATCAAAATTTGTCGAAGCTTGAAGTGTAACAAGTTTAGACCGGATGATAAACTCGAGAAGCACTCGGGCGACGCACAACCAGACGACGCCAACGAGCGACCCGTGACTCTCTCGGGTCACGTGTGAAGCGCTTCTCCCATTGGAAATTAGATCTCCATTCTCGCGACGCCTCTTCAACAGAGATGACGATCAAGAACAACATCAAAACGCCTCAAGAGCTTGAGATGTTAGATGAGAAGCGCTCGAGGCTCAACAATGCATTGAGTTCTACCAGCTAGGATGTCAAGGCTTTCAACAAGAAAGTTCGACAGAACCTTTAGAGAAGGAGATTTGGTCCGCCGCCGACATCGATAATCCTCACTTCCAAAAAGAAAGGTAAATTCAACCTAAATGGGAGGGCCCGCTTATAATAGAAACGGTTTACTCCAATGGTGCGTACGCCTAATTACCCAAAATGGCGAATGCAATTAATGCCGATAAATGGGAAGTTCCTCAAGAAATACTACCCATAGTATCTTCGATAACCCGCTTCGACGGAAGTTCCTCGTGGATGTTTCACCCACTTTTCGCGAGGATAACCTTAGATTTATCCTCCATCACAATTTCCCACCGATCAAATTCCTTGACGGTGGGTCTACAAATTTTCCGTACATCACCATAATCCTCTCTTGATTCCGCTCTATGAACAAGAGGCCCACTAAAATCCCTTTACGGGAGATAGAATATAAAATTCTTCCTCTGCGTAAAACCCCTTTCGCGGATAAACGGAGGGTTCTTTCCATCTTCATCTTAGGTAGCTTCAAGGTATGCGCCGGATTTTCGCACGTTGTCCAATCAAGGTCACCTCGAAGTCTTTTCGCTTCTGAGTGGAGATCCCGCTTAGTTCCATCTTCATCTTAGGTAGCCGAAGGTATGCGGGATTTTCGACCAGTGTTGTCCGACTGAAGGTCACCAGTTTCTGCCTTCTGAGTGGAGATCCCACTCTTAGTTCCATCTTCATCTTAGGTAGCCACCGGTTGTATGCGCCGATTTTCGCATCGTGTTGTCCGACCAAGGTCACCCGAAGTCTCTTCGTTCTCGGAGTGGAGATCCCACTCTTAGTTCCATCTTCATCTTAGGTAGCCGACTGAAGGTATGCCGATTTTTCTGTATCAGGAGTCAAGGTCACCTCGAAGTCTTTTCGATTCCAACAAGGAATCATTGGCAGCCTCATCCCGAAATAGAACACATTCTTCCTTTCCCACCTCAATCAATCTTCCTCCGTTCAATCCTTTCTCCGTCAAAGAAGGCCAAGATTCATCTTGGGGCATTTTATCCCAAGCCTAAGAAGGGATAAAGCCAACGCCACACGCTGCTCGGTTTAGTCTTTCTCCGATTGAAGAAGACACCGAGTTAGATTCGGGCATTTTATCCCAAGCCTAAGAAGGGGATAGCCAACGCCACACGCTGCTGTCGGTTTAGTCTTTCTCCATTGAAGAAGACACCAGAGTTCGATTCGTATTTTATCCCGGCCTAAGAAGGGATAAAGCCAACGCCAACACGCGCCGCCGCGTTAGTCTTCCGCGAAAAAGATGAAGCCTACGATTCAACATCGTAGCATTAAGTCTAAGAGAGTCTCATTCTTTTAGCACAACGCCATGCGCGGAACGGATCCGTGATAATCCGCGACGCTAGCCCAACTCAAACGGTAGTTGGTAAAGGCTCATCAAACCCGCTGAGGGTCAGGGCTAATAACCCTAAAGTCAACGCCACACGCTGCGGTTTAGTCTTTCCGATTGAAGAAGACACAGAAGTTCGACGGGGCATTTTATCCCGGCTCCAAGAAGGGATAAAGTCAATTCACCACACGCTGTCGGTTTAGTCTTTCTCCGATTGAAGAAGACACTAGAGTTCGATTCGGGGTATTTCGTCCCCGGCCTAAGGAGGGACGAAGCCCACGGTAACACGGTCGGGTTGTTCTCGTTAAAAGAGTACAAAGCCTATGTATTCAATATCATAGCAACAAGTCTAGAAGAGTTTCATTCTTTTAGCACAACGCCACGGCGGAACGGATCCCGATAATCGCACACTAGCCCAACTCAAACGGTAGTTTAAAGGCTAATCAAACCCGTTGATGGTCGAGGGTTTGCCAAAATCCTATAAGTATTATGGTTAATTATTTTGACGAAGTAAAAGAATCATAATAAACAATGAAAGGGATGGATCTTATTCAAATATAGAAGCAACCGCTTAAGCATCAAGTCTATGACAAAGAATTTGTTGTTCGAGCCGAGACACTTCATCATTGTAAGCCCGGTGGAGTTCTTCCCGCAACTCGGCTCAAGGACCCTCATCGGTGTTCGGTCTTCGCGGGTTGCCTCCTCGAGCTCAGCCGCCTCGACGATCAAGCTCCCTAGACGCAACGGTAAGGGCTTCTTCCTTGTTGGCCTTGGCCACCAAATTGCCCATCCTATCTTCCTCAAAGATGGAGCTCTCCAGCAAGTATTATCCTCTCAGACTCGCCACAATATCACCGATGTGGCTTAAGGAAGAGTATGTCTTAGCAACAATGCCTCGAAGCTGATCGGGCGCTGGGTTTTCTCAGATCCGGACTTCGAGCCCAAGAAAACACGAAGGCCAAGGCCATGCCTCTAAACGAGAGTCGGTATGAGCGCTATGTATGAGGAAGCCCCACCGCCCGCAGTTTTGCAGCTCGAGCCGTCCTCCGTGATGGGCGATCATCAACAATGGCTCGAGCGCCGGTAACCCATATCCCGTGATCAAAGCCATCCGGGATCAAGCAGCACCTGAATCGATGAAGAGAAAGCCCGCCATGAAGGACCTTTTCGATCACAAGGTTCACCAAAGAAAAGAATGAGCGATTTCCAAACAGATAATAAGATGGATGGATCTTCATCCAAAGATCAACGCCTCCAGATCATGGAGTCGAGATGTAGGCTCGCATGATGAAAAGAGGACTTTAGAATTTTCAGAAAAAAAATGGGCTTAAAGCTTATTTGGCTAAAAGACCCTTACCCGCTCTTCTGTAGTCAGAGGCTAGCGAGTCTACCGTGAGGCGATCTATCACTGGATGCTAACCAAGAACTGAGCCCTCAGCAGCTCATCTATCTCAACGGTCGCCGTGGTAGCTGATTCTCGAGAAAGCGACGGAAAGAGGGTACCACACGACAAATGGAATGTCTCAGCTTTTAATTATAGTAGTGTTGGCCAAACTACCGGTCCTATAATTAATCGAAGAGAAAGTTCATACCTTCTTCAGTGGATAGTAGCTCGCGTAAATCCTCACCAAGGGTATCTCCATCTTGTGACCAAGCTGCCAGAAAGTCATCCATGGAAGTGTTATATAAACTGATCCCACGAAATCTTCCATGGAGAATTCTGAAAAAGAAGGCATTAGGAAAGTGAATGCAATTAAGACGAACAATAGGTAGAGTTACTTACCTCCTACGGTGTGATTAGCTGGCCTAGTCTCGGTTTGTGCATTTGTCTCCGCAATCTCTAAAAGAACAAAAGCAAAGAGGCATTAGTGGGGTACAAATCCCGAAGTCATTCCATTCTCGCATTTGCCACCCAGAAGAGGAATTATCGATGTTAGATGTACCTGGGTCCGCCGGATCAGGTCCTACATCGCCTCTTCCGCCATAGCTCCATACATTTGTTGAGTAAAACTGGCTCAAAGATGAGCGTAATCGGGCTCGCATAATGGTGATCAAAATCAAAGCCGATCATAATCCCTAGAACCCTCGCATGCTAACGGAGAAATGTCACCTTCAAAAGTCAAAATTTCAAATTTTGTCACGGTGAATTATTACCTCCGCCACCACCGAACATTACCGTCAAGTCTATATCAAAGGACCGAGGATTCACGTGATTCTTGTGGGCTAGCCTTTCGCTTAACCCTTGAGAGGGTCGAATTCTTCCTCTTCAATAGATTTTCCCAAAATTCAATTGGATGAGAACTCTAATGGAAAGGATGAGAAAACGAAAGGAAAAGGAGAAAGTACCGAGATCCTTCTCATGAGCCGACCTCCGCTTGGTCCTCTCCTAAAGTAGCAGCCGAGTTGTGGAACTCCTCCTCACCTCACCCGGCCGATAAGATTGGCGGCGCTTCCTCTCGAGCTTGACCGCATCTCGGTGTGTCTCAATGCCGGCTCGCAACGATGCTTCGCTACCGATCGAGATGGCCTCATGTGGATCGACTCGTTAGCTACTAATAGCCAACTACAATAGAGGAATGTCGACTCAAACTGACGGTCCGAGCTCTGAGATCGAACCTAGCACCGTACACCCCATGACGCCCACAACCATGCTCAAGGCCATCCACAAGTCCACCTCGAAGTCTGAGCTGCGGTTCGGGTTCCCAACATAAAGTTGGTCGAACCGAACCGGGCGAGCAAAACGACAGGAAAATAAGGCTCAATGAAGCATTCCTCATTTACTCGAAGGTGAGATACCCGCCCGATATTCACTAGCCAATTGAAATAGCCAATGTTAAGTGAAGTCTCGCTGTGTCTCGCACCTCCTCGCTCACCAAGGACTCACCATATTGACCAGAGAATCGAGGAAAACATATGGAAAAGATCCACCCTTTGTGAATCGCATCCTGCTTTTGATCTCTCGCAAAACCACGCCCTTCCATCTCGCAATCCTCTACCAACCGTAAGAAAGGAGTAGACAACTGTGGAACCCGTGCCGACATCATGTCGGACGATGAAGGACCAACCAGTCATCAAATAGGTATATGGGAGCTCTACTCGGAGGGATGCGGATGATGGCTCGCCCTTTCTCTCGGGTAAACGCCAACTATATGCCGCAATCCACGGTGAATACCGCCACCATCACGGAAGGAGAGAGAGTTCCTTCTTGTGGGCGAAGTTGAACCGCAGGATAAAGGACCTCCAAAGGTAAAGCATCATCGATTGATATGGAACCACACACTTCTTGAGCCGATTGCAAGATAGCCCGCTAGAAGAGTTGTCTACCGGATAGGCTTCACCGCATGCCACGTAAAGGTCGCAAACTTGGTCCCCGGAAGGAAAGCCTTTGGCGAGCTGAGTGTGTGTACGAAGTTAGCCTCGACTTCGATCGGTTCATTAACCTTCAAGGGGTGAGCGTGATAGTTCACATATTTCCTCGCATTTGTCCTCCAAATGCCGAACAAGTAATTGGCGAACCGCCGACTCTCACTCGCATTTCCTCTTAGTGCAAGGTTCAGACAGAGCTATATGGTAATGACAAGTGAGATCCCATAAAGTCTTATAACGATCGTATGCGGCGTCTTCAAATTCGCCTGGCCTCGATTGGAGGGAAAGTACTCGATATAGCATCTTCCCATGGGTAGACCTGAAATGCGTACATCTCATGCAAAGCCAACCCCAACTCGCCATGTTTGGTGAAAACGATTCAGTCGGATTATAAAGCTCAATAAGGTAAAGAAATGGTTGACACCGATTGGAAGGCCATACATAGTGGCACGAATCGCCAATACGCATCAGCTAACGGGTTCTCCATCCCATCGGGAGGACGAAGCGTCGCGACCCCACCAAGCTTACTTGACGAAAGTGTACCGAAGAATCTATGATCGACGACGCATCTCGCCCAATTTAGCAAGGCGATTCTTCAAAGTCGAGGTGAATAAAAAGCTCATCACGGGCGGTGTGTCCGCCCTACAACCCCGTGGTGAAGGCCGATGACACGATTCCGCTGGAACCCGAACCGGCCGCCGGGTAATAAACCCACAATGAATATGATCATGCTCCTCGTCGACGCCATGACATACGGGCGGTCAGATGGTGTCTAAGGTCGGTCAATGAGAGTTGACGAGGTATCCGGGAATATACAAGGCCTCCGCCGTTTTGTTCAACCACCTCTCACTCGATAAGAGCAGATCCGATCCTTAACCGAAGTCGCCAATAGATAACTGCCTTTCAAAGGTTCGAGAGCTGGTGTCCCTTACGAGCGCGATCGGTGACCAACGCCGGAGAACGCGAACTTCCTCAAATACGTACCGATCGCTCGCGATGTCCCGCGCAAATCGGAGGCAGATAGAAATCGCGGGATCATCACACATGGAATAATAGTCACTATGACGCCCATCGACCGCGAGGGTCGGAAAAGCTCCCGAGGAATAATCAACCAAATCGAAAAATACCTCGCTAGTAAATGGCGCGAATTCATCTTACATAGATTGAGTCACGACCTTATAACGGGTATGATTTCATCCAGATAAATACCCTGAGAACGATGAATATAGTCGTAAACAAAGCGACAACATATATCCCGCTCTACTAAGCAAGAGTACGGTATGAAATCGCCCCGCTAAAAACATCGAGACGGTGATCTTTGAAGCCTCAATCCTCACGGAAGGAGAATCACGGCTCTTCCCAATTGCCTCACAAAGGAGAACGGCGGGTCATAACTAACGCAGCACAATCTGAAGGCCGTCCCCACAAAGGAGGATTTCGCTCTTCCCAATCGCCTCACAAAGGAGAACGCGGGTCATAACGAACGCACAACTGGCCGGTCCCCACAAAGGAGGATTGGCTCTTCCCAATCGCCTCACAAAGGAGAACGGCGGGATACAACGATATATGTATCGAATATGATGATGTCGGGCGCACACCAAAGAAGGAGGCTGCATTCACGCCGCCGGCGAAGTTGATCGACTCCTCAGGCGGATATTCCCACGACATCGGAAAGCCGCAAAGAAGACAAATAAAGTCAAAATGCAGTTGAAAGTCAACAAAAGACCAAGAGCTCGCGACCGTGCAACGCCGACGACCAAACACGGCTGGCATCGCCTCAGGCGCCAGGGTGCTGGCGCTACTGTGCAAGAATTCAGGCGCGCCAAAGCCGCTTCAGCGCCAAGCCGCTTCAGCCGCACTGGTAGTTGTGTCAGCGTTGTAGGCGCCGCCTGGCGCTTGAAGCGCCAAGCCAGCTACCGCGCTGTTGGCGCTACCAGTTACCACGCCAAAGCCGCACCTGTATGCCGTTTTCGCTTCATCGCCGCCACGCTTCGGCTGCATTGGCCACCGACGCCGGCCACACACATAGCCCCGCCCTTCTCCCCTTGTGGTTGTCATCACCTACATAAGAAAGAGAGAGAAGAAAAGAAGAAAAAAACTTACAAAACCCTCAGACACATACCTCGTTGATCGGGAGACGGAGACGGCAGAGACGAAGAAAACAAGACGAAGCACAGAAGGAGGGGCCGCCTAGGTCGTGAGAAAAGGAGGGTTGGTGGGTATTTATAACAATCTCACACACCCAATCCTCTTTGAATAAGGATTCCGGCAAGAATTAGAGTCCTAATTGGAACCTTATCCGGTGTCAAATTAGTGCCAAATCTCGTTGATTGACTCCTACTCCCTCCGCCAAGTTTGGAAAGATTCTCAAGATTTGTTCTAATAACATCTCACAGCAGTCACCACCGATCAACGCTACGCCTAATCCTACTCCAACTAGGATTACGTAGTATAAACCGTTTCCCAATTTATCGAGAAGTTCTGAAGAATATTTTCACAAAAATATTCTTAGGATAACTCGATCGTAGCGGATTGCATCGACGATCAACGTCGCCTAATCCTACCCAACTAGGATTACGAGTATAAACCGCTTCCCAATTTATCTCGAAGAATATTTTCACAAAAATATTCTTAGGATAACTCGATCAGGTAGACAGCATCCATTTATCAACGCGCCTAATCCTACTCCAACTAGGATTACGAGTATAAACCGTTTCCAATTTGTCGAGAAGTTCCGGAAGAATATTTTCACAAAAATATTCTTAGGGATAACTCGATCGCGGATTGCATCGACGCCGATCAACGCTACGCCTAATCCTACTCCAACTAGGATTACGGTATAAATCGCTTCCCAATTTATCGAGAAGTTCCCGAAGAATATTTTCACAAAAATATTCCTAGGATAACTCGATCGCGCGGATTGCATCGACGATCAACGCCGCCGATCCTACTCCAACTAGGATTACAGTATAAACCTTCCTAATTTATCGAGAAGTTCTCGAAGAATATTTTCACAAAAATATTCTTAGGGATAACTCGATCGCGCGGATTGCATCGACGCCGATCAACGCTGCCGCCTAATCCTACTCCAACTAGGATTACGAGTATAAACCGCTCTAATTTATCGAGAAGTTCCCGTAAGAATATTTTCACAAAAAATATTCTTAGGGATAACTCGATCGTGCGAATTGCATCGACGCCGATCAACGCGTCGCCCAATCCTACTCCAACTAGGATTACGAGTATAAACTATTTCCAAAATTTCAACGAGGAGTTCCTGGAGAATAAATCCATATTCTTAAGGATAACTCGGTAACCCTTAATGTCCTCCCACCATAATCTCCAAGAGAGGGATAATCTGATGAAGAGTGAAAGTCATGTTGACACCGATAATCATATCCTCCCGCCAGTAGTTAAACCAACAACACCGTGATGATGAAGGAATTAACCGAGTAAGGGTTATGAAATTCCATGTACCGACTAATGCCAATGTGTCGCCAACAAAGGAGTTCACGACATATCGAGAAGTCCAAAGTCCGATGGTTAGTCAAACAACGACCAACCGACACGAAGTTACAAACAAAACTCACCCACCAGCTTCAATCAAGATAACAAGCGGTCGACAATAAATGCGCCAGTGATCTTATCGTGAATCCTACAAAGAACCGGATGATCCAAAGAATCAAGACTTGAAGCTATCTTTTGGGACCCTCACCATCGGGGTCGGAACCATCATGTCCAAAGCATCCTGCACTCATTAAGAATTGAGATCAGACGCTTTGAGGGGTATCCAGAGGGCGGAAAAATACTTACAAGATCTCCGAACCAACTCGTGGACGGGAGTCGGCGAATGACAACCCATCGAATGATGCGACGTCGATCGTTAAGACGCGAACTCGACGGCGAACCCACAACGCCACAAGCACGGCTTAAACCGACTTGAATGGACGATCGGATTTCGAGACCGCTGAACCGAACGAACCAAGAATTAGTCCCTAATCAAATACGACGAATCTAAGTCCGGAGAAAGCCAAGAGTCGAAAACGACGAACGGGCGAAAAAGAAGCTGGCGCTGGCCGCCAACTTGGCCGAAGTTACTCTGCCGTGGTCGGCGGTTTCGGCCACAATGGCCGAGCCACCTCGCCAACTTGGCAGAGTGTATTTTCGCAAGTGGTCAGGTGGCTCGGCCACCATGGTCGAAATACTGGCAACTTGGTCGAGCCACCTCGCCAACTCGTTGAGGCGTTCTACCAAGGGCCGAAGCCGTCGCCACCCCCTATGCTATAAATAGGGGGTTCTCCTCACTTCAAGGGGTCGGACGGGATTTTAGAGCGGCTTCCGATTGATTTTGGGATCTTTCAAAGGCTCGGACTTGAAGAGTTCTTGCGAGATCTACGAGTAATCGGCGACGGCTCGGAAAGCAACGCAACACAAGTCCAAATAACGCCGATCTTCAATCAAAAGGTAACCAATTCGGTCGAACTACAGATACCCTCTAGATTAAGCTTCGCTTTAATCTCGTGGATAGCCGGATTTCTCCTAGTAGATCTCACCCGCCCGCGATCCTCTCCTTCGTGAGTGTGATCCTCAGCGCTTCGCTTCTTCGCGGAACGAGCCCCTTTACATCTGTAGTTCCGTAACCCGGTCTCTACCGATCGATTATGGTCCACGGACACAATAAGTCCCAAGACAGCAAAGAACCCACGCAAGCTGGTGATCCGATATAACGTAGATCCTCGTGTTTGTTCACTAAGGATAAAAGTTGTAATCTTTTTGATTTTCATTGTAAGCCTTAAAATAAAAGGCTTATATTTCTTTGAATTTGTTTCAGCGATCAAGTTTGTAAGCAAGTTCAAATCAATGACAATCATCCCAACTTTTACCGCGAACACCTACAAGTGTTGCTGCATGTAAAATAGCATGTCCCCAGACCGAAATAGGGAGTTTTGTTCTCATGAGTAATGGTCTAGCAATTAATTGCAGATGTTTTATCAATGATTCTGCTAGACCATTTTGTGTATGAACATGTGCTACAGGATGTTCAACAGTTATTCCAATTGACATGCAATAGTCATTAAAAGCATGCGATATAAATTCTCCAGCATTATCAAGACGAATTGTCTTAATTACATATTCTGAAAATTGTGCTCTTAATCGAATTATTTGAGCAAGCAATCTTGCAAATGCCAGGTTGCGAGTTGATAATAAGCATACATGTGACCATCTTATAGATGCATCTATAAGCACCATAAAATATCGAAATGATCCACATGGTGGATGAATAGGTCCACATATATCACCTTGAATACGTTCCGGAAATACGGGAGATTCAATCCCAACTTTAGTTGGTGATGGTCTAGTAATTAATTTACCTTGAGAACAAGCAGCACATGAGAATTCATTAGATGGAAAAATCTTCTGGTTTTTCAATGGATGCCCATGTGAATTCTTAATTATTTTTGGCATCATTATTGATCCGGGATGCCCCAATCGATCATGCCAAATAATAAAAGCATTTGGATCAGTGAACTTCTGGTTCACTATGACATATGCTTCAACTTTACTAATATTTGTGTAGTACAAGCCAAAAGAAAATGAGGGTAGTTTTTCTAATACACATTTCTTACCCGAAATATTAGTTGTAATATAGAGATATTCGACATTATTCTCATTTATTGTCTCAATATGATATCCATTTCGGCGAATATCTTTAAAGCTTAATAAATTTCTTTGAGACTTGCTGGAGAATAATGCGTTATCTATAATAAACTTTGTTCCTTCAGGGAATAGTAAAATAGCTCTTCCAGAGCCTTCAATTAGTTTTGCACTTCCGGATATTGTATTAACATCCGCCTCTCCCATTATCAAATGAGCAAAATATTTCTTATCATTAAGTATGATGTGCGTTGTTGCACTATCTATGAGACACATATCTTCATGACTGGTCTTGAATCCAATTGAAGACTCAGGAATATCCATATTTTTCTTCATTAAACGAAGGTAAAATATATTATAAGAAAGATTGTCAATCAACATAGAATTATTAGTATATTTAAAGTTTCGTATTAAACTTATAAGAAATCATATAGTAAAATAAAAATACTGGAGAGAAACTTTAATTATTCTGGACATTCCCATGATCAATTCTACCTTTAGGGTTTTCAAAGAAATCAGCTACATCCAGATGTTTTATATCAATAGGATCATCATGGTCAAAATCTTCGTTTTGGTAGGTAAAATTTGCATCTACATCTTTTTCTTTTTCCTTCTGGGATGCTTGATATAGCTCAACAAGATGTTTTGGTGTACGACAAGCACATGACCGATAACCTTTCATGTTGCAGCAATAACATATATATTTCTAAACTCATTGAATACTTGTTTTGTCCACTTTTACCATTCTCTTCAATATTGTCCCACTTCTAGTGGTAAGATTTATTCTTGTGAGTGGAAGAGTTGTTAATATGACCACCATGACCATGATAGTTATCTCGGTCGTGTCTATAACCATGACCATGACTTTATCCATTAGTTACATTCACTTCAGGGAATGGAGTATGAATAATAACATATCATGTATGCTTAAAATATGTCATGTCTATCTAAGCTTCATCAATTGCAATTATTCATTTGACTTAATTAAGTTATAAACATTATTAGTAGTAAACTATAATACTTATTTCTTAGAAGAAAACAATAAGCTTTTAATTAAACAAGCTCATCTTACTTCATGAGATGTCCAAATCAATATGAAAACATATATTATAAATTGTTGAAAATTCCTACAAAAGGTGGAATTCAAATTGAATTCTTTTGATTGTGGATACAAATATCCTTGTTAAACAAGGTCTAATAAAACACATATTATTAATGCATTAAAGCATAATGATGGTAGCAAAAGATATTGCTAAGAGCATAAACAATAAATATTAAGAATAAAACTGAATAAATACTATTTTGTAAGATACAATTCTTAAAGATTTTCCAATCCATACATGTATATGTCATGCTTTCTACATCAAAATAGAATATGTGGAAAATAATGACCAAATTCAAATAAAAGATACAAACGAGAAAACATGGACTAGTTATGAATTAGGATAAGTAATATTTAAGCGTGTAGATAATAAAAACCATATAGACATAAGTTAAAGTCACAATACATAATAAGAGGATGTTAGTATGATGGAGTTCATTGTGTAAATATATGTGTGTATGTACATATAAAGCTTAGTAAAGAAAATATACCTTCAACCGGATGATCTGACTCGAGAAAGGTACTATCATCTTGATAACGTGTTGTGAAATATTTTGTAGAACTAAGAATTTATTCCTTGAGATTAAAGAATTTAGAGAGTTAGAGAACTTTTCTTTTCACTTCTTATTTTGCTTCATGCATTACAACTATATATATACATTAGAGTTATAAGACTTTAGAAATAACTCTAAAAGTCAAATGGGGAGGAGTAAATTCATGAGTTTATGGACATCCATAAATAGGTTCATAACATTTTGAATTTTTATTCTCTAAAAGAAAAGGAAACAAGAAAGAGGGAGAGAGGAAAGAATGCAAATAAGAAAAGAGAAAAAGAAAAAGAAAATAAAATAATAGATATAAAAATAAAAACAATAGAAAAAGAGGAAAGAAAATGGAGAAATAAAAGAACTAGAATGAAAATGCAAAAATCAAAAGAAATTAATAACTGATTTTGATAGTGGTATTAACGGTACTCTTATTGTTTTAATCCCGAAGATTCGCAATCCGTAATTAATAACTGATTTCAGGCCTATTAGTCTATGTAATGTATTGTATAAAATTATTGCTAAAGTTCTAACTAATAGACTGAAAGTGATTCTCCCACTAGTGATTAGTCCTCAACAGAGTGCCTTTATACCAAGAAGGTTGATCACAGATAATGTGTTGGTGGTCTTTGAAGCTTTACATGCTTTGAAAAATCGTAGAAGTGGTAAGTCGGGGTCTATGGCTATTAAATTGGATATGAGTAAGGCTTATGATCGTGTCGAGTGGAGGTTCCTTGAAGCAGTGACGTTGAAAATGGGTTTTAATTCTTCCTGGACAGCATGGATCATGAAGTGTGTTTCTTCTGTATTATATAGTGTTCTAGTTAATGGTGAAGCAGTTAGGAATATCAATCCAACAAGAGGTCTATGGCAAGGAGATCCCCTCTCTCCTTATTTGTTGATGCTTTGTTCTGAAGGCTTGACAGCACTCCTATCCAAAGCATAGCATGAAGGCCAGATTCATGGTGTTAAAGTTTGCCGTAATAGCCCAACTATCTCACATTTGTTATTTGCAGTTGACAACCTCCTTTTAGCTAAGGCATCTATAGAGGAATGTTTAAATCTTAAGTATATTTTAAAATCCTATGAGAGCGCATCAAGTCAAGTTATCAACTTAGCAAAATTTGCTATTTATATCAGCCTTAATGTGCCTTGTAATGAACAACATATGATCCGAAGTCATTTGGGTATTCAAGCTATCCCCGCCAATGATCGGTATTTAGGCCTTCCAATGTTCATGCATAGATAAAAAAATGCAAGTTTTTTCAGGCATCAAGAACAAGGTGTGGAACCGAGTTAAAGGTTGGAAAGAGAAATTTCTTTCTCAAGCTGGGAGGGAGGTTCTTATTAAATCTGTTGCACAGGTGATACCAACATATGCTATGAGTTTTTTTTGCCTTCCATCCAAGTTACTCCATGAAATTAACTCGGCTTTAGGTCAATTTTGGTGGGAGAAGCATGATAATGAGAGAAAGATTCACTAGTTAAGTTAGAAGCTTTTGTGTCGATCGAAGAGGGATGGTGGTATGGGTTTCCATCATTTTGAAGCTTTTAACACACCCATGCTAGCCAAACAAGGGTGGAGACTTATACATAACACAAATTCCTTAGCTTATTCAGTTTTTCATGCAAAATACTTTCTGAATGGCTCTTTTATGGTTGCATTTTGTCCTTCAACTGCTTCTGCTACATGGAAAAGCTTATGTTTAGCTCGCATCCTGATAAGGAGGGGCTCTAAGTGGAGAATAGGTGATGGTTGTGTTGCTAGAGTACGTGGGGAGACACTTGGGCGGGAGAACATGCTCTTACTATAGATATGCCAACAGGTTTTGAGGACATTAGGATGATAACTTTGATGGACGAGTCTACTAGGGGGTGGGACAGAGATCTTGTGCTAGATATTTTTTATGCAGTTGAGGCTAGAGTAATCTTGAATATCACATTGTTGCACGCAAAGCCTCAAGACAGATTAGTTTGGACAGCTAGCAAAAATGGCCTCTTTTCTATCAAATCACCCTATTTTGTTGCTAGAAGTCAGGCGGACGATTGCTACAGAAGGGTTGTGTGGCCGGGAGTAGATGAGAGGGCGTGGAGAAGGGTTTGGGATCTAGACTTATCACGCAAATTTTGAATCTTTCTCTAGATTCACACATGATATTTTACCTACCCGATGAGCTTTATGTAATCGGGGAATGTTGATGGAGGAGGGATGTTTTCATTGTAATGCAGCCACTATCGAGGACATGAATCATGTGTTTATTTTGTGTCCGATAGCTAGCGAGGTTTGGGAGTTGGCGTGGCTTTCAATTAGTATTTTGTCCCTCTCACGGACTAGTTTGGTTGATTGGGTAGCACAAGCAATGGTGCTCTTGAAGGAAGATGAATTCAGACTCTTTGTGGTTGTCCTTTGGACTTTGTGGTCTTCTAGAAATTGAGTTAGGATAGGGGAGTCAGCTCTCCATCCAACGGCTATGGTGTTCCTAGCTAGGGGCTTGGTGTTGGAATTCTCTAGTATTTGGAGCTTTCGTTGCGCTTCACAAAGTGAGTATCAAGACCATTGGACTCCTTCACCGGCAGGATTTACGAAGGTGAATTGCAATAGAGCTAGATGTAACATTTTCGGAGTGGCTGCTTTTGGTATTGTTATTCAAAATGATGCGGGTTCAGTGTTGGCGGCTATGAGTGGTAGGTGTTTCGGTGTAGGCTCCCCTCCTATGGTAGAATGCTTGGCGATTTTAGAAGGAGTGAAGCATGTGAAAAGGCTTAATCTCGAGGAGGTAATCATAGAATCAACATAGCTCTTATTCAAGAAATTAGTGAAGCTAGTGAATGCTTAACATATTATGGTCACCTTGTGGAGGAAATTAGGAGAGAGCGTTCTAGTTTTAGCCAATGTATTTTTGCTCATGTTAGCCGGCTCGGAAATGAGGTTGCACATTGCTTAGCTCAATTTAGTCTATCATGTTTAGAGACAATTACATGGAGAGACTCTTATCCATCTTTCTTATTTCCTTTCCTTTCTAAAGATGTAATTTCTTTTCATGGGTAGTTATTAATGAAGCTTCTTTTCCATCAAAAAAAGAGAGAGCGAGAAATTAAACTATGAAATTAAGATAGATTCTAATAGATAACTATTTATAAGATCTAAAAATTACTCTTTTTTGAAGAATTAGTAAGCATATAACCTGTCAATCTAATTAAAGAAAGCATAGAGATTATCAAGATAGATTTTTTTATTATAATGATTATCAAGATAGATTTAAAAAATAAAATAAAAATTCATGCTAGAAAATAATAATCCTAAAATACTAATAACCATTGGTTATCAACCCATTTAAAGAGTATAACCTATCAAATTAGAATATTCTATTAACTATTATTTTGATTGATTACTCTATATATAAATAACTAAGGCATAAAAGAGAGCATGTCTAATTCTAATAAATAAGTTATACTAGTTTCCTATTATCCTAACAAGTATTTTGCCCGTGCTGCATGGGTGAGTCATACAAATAAAATATCATAGATAGATGAGATATCAGGCCTTCACAAATTGATTTAATTTAAAATAATCTCATACGGACCTCAATCTTATGATGGTTGCATTTAGAATTTTAGCTTAATTAGAAAAATATATGTGGTTTTAAAATATGTATATAATATCTTAAGAATCCAAATACTTATTCCTAGAACAATTTTAAAACCCCATTAGAATTTCAATATAATTATTAAAAATATCAGATTAAAGTAGGGTGAATTCAAGATAATATTTTACATAATTTTTGTAAATAATTTATTTTTTATTTTAGGATCACATGGAATATTTTTGTAATAGGAATATTTTTTATTTTATAAATATTTACATGTTATTTGTTTTTATGGTGTCGTATGCTCTATTAATATTTTAAAGAGAAAATGGAGTGAACCAAAACCCTCTTTATAGAAATCAGTAAAGACATGATATCAAATTAATAAATAACAAAAAATAAATAAATTCATCAATAGTATTTTAAGAGGAAGACTAATTCATCAATTTTAAATATAATTTAAAAATAGGTATAATTTTGTATTTATGATTTTAGGGTTAATTTTATAAAACCCATTCAACTATGATGGATGTCATAGAAAACCCCTCTCAACTGTTTTAATTTAAGAAAACCATCCTAAGGTTTGAGCATATTAAAGATAACCCCCACCCCACCCCACCACCTATTGGGTGTCTCAACAAAACCCCCTCAATCATTCACACTTTTCTCACCAAATCCCCGGCGTTATTTCAAAATTAAAATAACTAAAATATCCTCTTAAAAATCAATCCATCCATTCAATTATAAAGAAACCCCAACCGATAAAAAAAAATAACAAATTTCAATTTACAATGTTTTTTACCCTCTTTCTCCTCTCTTTCTCTTGTCCTAAAAAATCAAAGTATTTTTTATGATTAAGTGATATTTTGGTCTTATCTCAGTCATCTACTAATCATGTGACATGCTAGACTTAATAATGTTAGCTTTGAGGGCGTAAAGTGAGAAGAATTCATAGGGATTTCTCGATTTTTCAAAAATTGATTGTGGTTTCTCAAATTAAAATAGTTGAGGGGGGTTTTCTGACAAACACCCCATATTTGCGGCGGGGTTTAGTAAGAAACGTTCAAGGGGTTATCTCAAAATTTTCATTATTGAGGGGGGTTATCTATAATATGCTCAAACATGAGGGATGGTTTTCTCAAATTAAAACAGTTGAAGGGGTTTACTAAAATTAATCTACGATTTTATGTAGAGAGGCTCTTTATAAGAGTTTTTCTTTAATTTATATATTTAAATATAAAATTTATGAGATTTTTAATTAGGTAGTTATAATCGATAAGGATTGCAAAATATTTAATTATTAAAATTTTATATTTATGGATAGTTTTAATTTCATAAGAACTCTTAGTGAATATATGATTAGGTGTCCACATATCATCTTCGATAGGATAAAAGATATATGGATTTCAATCAAACCCCTTAGCTATTTTAATTTGAGAAAATTACCCTAAAATTTGGGCATATTATAGATAATTCCACTCAACTTTTAAAATTAAAGAAAACCCTCTCAACTATGGGTTGTCTCACAAAACCTCCTCTAATCTTTCATACTTTTTCTCACCAAACCCTCCAGATATTATTTCAAAATGTAAAATAACTAAAATATTCTTTTAAAATCAATCGATTCAATTCTGGATGAACTCTAACCGGTAAGAAAGGAACTATTTTAAATTTACAATGCTTTTTGCCCTCTTTCTCCTATCTTCTTTTTGCCCTCTTCTCCTCTCTTTCTATTATCCTAAGGAAATCAGAGTAAATTTTTATGATTGAGGGTATTTTAATGTTTTCTCGGGCACCTACTTATCATGTGACATATTAGACCTATGATGTTAGCTTTCAAAGTAAAGTGAGAAGAGTTTATGGAGATTTTTAAATTTTCAAACTTGAGGGGATTATCTAAAATAAGTCAAACTTGAGGAGATTTCTCAAATTAAAATAGTTGAATGAGATTTTTGAGACTCACCCCATATTTGAGGGTGGTTAAGTGAGAAAATTTCACGAACTTATCTAAAATTTTTATAGTTGAGGGTGGTTATCTATAATATGCTCAAACTTGAGGGTTCTCTTGAATTAAAATAATTGAGGGGTTTCTAAAACTAATCCATGATTTTATGTAGAGAGGATCTTTACATGAGTTTTTTCCTTTAATTTCTATATTTAAATCTATAATTATGAGATTGTTTTAATTATGAATAGTTATAATCTAATAAGGATTACAAAATATTTGATTATTAGAATTTTTTTAATTATGGATAGTTTTAGTTTGATGAAAATTCTTATAAATATAAGATTAGATGTCCAAATGTCATCTTTTGATACGATAAAGATCACATGTGGATACTTATGATATGACACATGTCAACTTTTATGTCTTTATACTATAACATATGTTAATTTTTATGCCTTTAGGAATTCCACCAATTTTTCTTAATATATAAAGGAGGACTATCCTCTGAAATATAATCGCACATATTATTACGTCCTATTTTGAATATAAAAGAAAGCATGAATAAGAAGACAAGGAAAGAAACTAAATATGAAAGGGTAAAAGGCCAATTTGGTCCCTATACTAAGGCTTCATACTCAAATAGGTCCTTGTACCTTCTTTTTTCCTCAAGTTAGTCCCGTACCCCTTGGTAGATGAAAAACTAGTCCTTTTTTAACTCTCCATTAAAAGTTCCGTTAAATAAAAGTTGAAAAGATAATATTATCCTGAACCAAAAATTACTTCCATTAATTTATTTTATGGATACTCCTAAAAATCACCCGATCAAATAACAATAAATAAATAACCTATTAATGAAAAGACCCAAAAGATCATTAAATAAAAAGGTCTCAAATATCTAATTACATAAAAACACATTTCTTGCCAACAGAGAAGCAAAGCCGCCCTAAAAAAATGAGAGAAAAAGAGAAAAAGTAAAATCATAAGCAGATGAAATAACCAAACGATCAAAGGCAAACATGAATGGTGACAGGTATTTTATCAAAAATTTGATATTTTACTTTACTTATATGTTCTAGTGTTGGGGTTTTATCATATTCTCCAAAATTCAATAACTTTTTGCTTTTGAAGGGTTTATTATAAGGAAAAATTGTGTCAATGCCCCCAAAAAAAAAACCTCATGTGCCCCAACTCCATAGACTTTTCCCCATGTTGTTTAACCCCAAAAGATCTAACAAAATGTGGCCTAGCCCCAAAAACCCATATGTATACATGTATTTGATGTATTTGTGATCTTCTTCCAAAACTACCCCTCCTTTTCTTCTTCTTCTTCTCTCTGTCGTTCTCTTTTTCTCATAGACTCCATAACTGCTCCTTCCTCCTCTTCTCCTCTCCTCCTTCTCTCCCCTAACCCTACCTTCCTCCTCTCTCTCCCTCTTAGTCCTCTTGCGCTCGACCCCACTGTCTCCCTCTTCCACCTCCCCATTCTCCACCACCGAGCATACCCTCCAGCCCCATCCTCTCAGGTAAGTGTTGAGAAGTCTTAGAGAATGAGGAGAGGCGGTCAGCAAGATGGATGAAGAGAAGCATGGAGAAGAAGTAGGAGAGAAGGAAGGAGAGGTCGAGCTCATCGAGCCAGTGAGATCCATGGTGATGGGAGGTAAAGGGAGATCGGGAGGGGGTATGGATGGATTTATTGATGAAGGTTAGGGTTAGGGCTCGTATCTAGTGGGTAATGAAGGAGGAGGAGGATAATGAAGATTTTGGGACATATGTGTTGTTTGTCGAAATGCTTGTGAGGTGGATGAGTTGGCTTGCAGGTTAAAATGATATTAGTTAGGCTAAAAATTTATGAATGCCTATAGAGTATTTGATGAAATGCCAAAGAGAGGTGTGGTTTCTTAGAATGTGATAATAACATGTCGTGTACAAAGGAAATATTATAGAGATATTAAACTGTGAATGTAAAATTAATCAAACTGTGAAATACTTGCTATATCAGCTGTAAGAATTTAAGACTAATCAATATAAAGTACATGTTTACTGTATGTTGGCTATTCCTTTTTCTGTTAACATCTCAGTTTTTTGTTAACATTTGGGTTTTCCTGTTAACTTTCACTGAAAGTTATTAACTCTAGGTGTTACCTATTAAGTATAAATGATATTAACAATAAATGTGTCAAGTGATAGCAAAAGGAATGTAATTGGTGATTAATGTGGATTGTTATCTGAGAACTATACTTTTGATAGAGCAATATATGTTCTCAAGACTTTTGTAGCACATTGTGGAAGAATTTTGTAGGCTTTAAAACTTAAGACTAATCAAGCTGTGAAATAATTGCTATATCGGCTATAAGATTGTAAGACTAATTAATATAAAGTATATGTTTACCATATGTTGGCTATTGTTTTCATGTTAACTATCTCGGTCTGCTATTAACTTTCACTTGAAGCTGTTAACTTTTGAGCTTTCTGTTAACTTTCGAAAGTTATTAACTCTAGGTGTTACCTATTAAGTATAAATGATATTAACAATAAATGTGTCAAGGCGATAGCAAAAGGAATGTAATTGGTGATTAATGTGGATTGTTATCTGAGAACTATACTTTTGATAGAGCAATATATGTTCTCAAGACTTTTGTAGCACATTGTGGAAGAATTTTGTAGGCTTTAAAACTTAAGACTAATCAAGCTGTGAAATAATTGCTATATCGGCTATAAGATTGTAAGACTAATTAATATAAAGTATATGTTTACCATATGTTGGCTATTGTTTTCATGTTAACTATCTCGGTCTGCTATTAACTTTCACTTGAAGCTGTTAACTTTTGAGCTTTCCTGTTAACTTTCACTGAAAATTGTTAACTTTGAGTTTATACTTAACAGGTAACACCCAGAGTACACAACTTTTAGTGAAAGTTAGCAGAAAACCTAAAAGTTAACAGTTTGGTGAAAGTTAACAGGAAAACCTAAAAGTTAACAGTTTGGTGAAAGTTAACGGAAAAAATAGCCAATATATGGTAAACATATACTTTATATTGATTAGTCTTACATTCTTACGGTGATATAGCAAGTATTTCATAGTTTAATTAGTCTTACATTCTTAAAGTCTATAAAATTCTTCCACAATGAGCTACAAAAGTCTTGAGAACCTATATTGCTCTATCAAAAGTATGGTTACATAACAATCCACACTAATAATCAATTACATTCTTTTGCTATCGACTTGATACATTTATTGTTAATACCATTTATACTTAACGAGTAACATCCGGAGTTAACAACTTTCGATGAAAGTTAACGAAAAATCTAAAGTTAACAGTTTGGTGAAAGTTAACAGGAAAACCTAAAAGTTAACAGTTTGGTGAAAGTTAACGGAAAAAATAGCCAATATACGGTAAACATGTACTTTATATTGATTAGTATTACATTCTTACAGCTGATATAGCAAGTATTTCACAATTTGATTAGTCTTACATTCTTAAAACTTATAAAGTTCTTCCACAATGTGCTACAAAAGTCTTGAAAACCTATATTGCTTTATCAAAAGTATAGATTTGCATAGCAATCCATACTAATCACCAATTACATTCTTTTGCTATCGGTTTGATATGTTAATTGTTGATACCATTTATACTTAACGGTAACATCGGAGTTAACAACTTTTAGTGAAAGTTAACAGGAAAACCTAAAAGTTAACAGTTTCAGGTGAAAGTTAACAGCAAACTGAGATAGTTAACAGGAAAAAATAGCCAATATACGGTAAACATGTACTTTATATTGATTAGTCTTACATTCTTACAGCTGACATAGCAAGTATTTCACAATTTGATTAGTCTTACATTCACAGTTTAATATCTCTATAACATTTCCTTTATACACGACCTGTTACTATCACATTCCAAGAAATCACACCTCTCTTTGGCATTTCATCAAACACTCTATAGGCATTCATAAACTTTTAGCCTAACTAATATCATTTTAACCTGCAAGCCAACTCATCCACCTCACCAACATTTCGAAAAATAACACATATGTCCCAAAATCTTCATTATTCTCCTCCTCCTTCATTACCCACTAAATAAGAGCCCTAACCCTAACCTTCATCTCCTACCATCTTTTACGCCTCTTACAGACCACGCTTCATCAACAAATCCATCCATACCACCTCCCAATCTCCCTTTACCTCCCATCACCATGGATCTCACTGGCTCGATGAGCTCGACCTCTCCTTCCTTCTCTCCTACTTCTTCTCCATGCTTCTCTCCATCCATCTTGCCGACCACCTCTCCTCATTCCCTAAGCCTTCTCAACGCTTGCCTAAGATAATGGGGCTGGAGGGTAAGCTCGGTGGTGGCGAGGGGGGAGGCGGGAGAGGGAGATAGCGAGGTCGAGGGCAAGAGGATTAAGAGGGAGAGAGAGAGGAGGAAGGTAGGATTAGGGGAGAGGAGGAGGAGAGGAGAAGAGGAGGAAGGAGCAGTTATGGTGTCCATGAGAAAAAGAGAAAGACAATGAGAAGAAGAAGAAGAAAGGGAGGGGTAGTTTTGAAACTTTTTGGGTTACTTTTTGGGAGAGTGTGAAAAAGGCCTGAATCACAAAAGTCATTGGTATTTGGGGCATATACATAAACAAATTAATACGGGGGTGGCGGCACAAGAGGTTTTATTTGGGGGCCTTGACACAATTTTTCCTTATTAGGAAAATTCATCCAAAACTTGATTGTAGAAAATAAATTTTATAGTTTTAGGGTTTATTATATACTCCATAATTTTTATTGAGAATCATTCAGAAACTCATGTGTCATGGTTTTAGGGTTTATCATATGCACCACAATTTTTCTTTGTTTGTCCGAGTAGAGAAATACACATACTTATCTATAAAAAATTTATTTAATCAAATGATTCAGAACTAAAACTCTTTCATGATATATATAAATAAATATATATGAGAAGTAATTAGTATGTGAGATGATCTTGCCAATTTACGCAAGTATCGAACCTGGACCTTGATTGCAACTATGGCCTAAACCCTTCTCTTATTGTAGACAATATGAAATTAATGAGTATTGTTTTTAGCTAAGTTTGATGGAAAGTTCTGATTATGGTTTTCTTTCTCCTATTGTTTCTTTAAGAAAATGGCCAAAAAGAGAGTGATATATATATATATATATATATATATATATATATATATATATATATATATATATATATATATATATATATATATATATATATATATATATATATATATATATGAGCTTTTCAGGTTGATATAGCCAACTCCGTCTAAGTTGACAGTACTTTTTCTTTCTTTTATTCTTTCCATTATGTATTGCAGAAATTTGTAATTATTAAAATTTGAGAAAAAATTTAAATAGGTATTTGTGATGCTAAATATCTACTTTTATCTATTTGTTGTCTAGTTTTAGTTTAGTCTTGATTTCTTGTTTTTGTACTTATTATTATATTTGTTTGTTCTTATGTAGAGATATAACTGTGAAGGTTCATCATACTGATTCATTTGGATCACATATGGTTTCACATTAGTGTGATGGGGATGCTACAAATTTTGAGGGCTTAAAACTTAGTGAGTTGACATATGACAAAGTGATGAGTTTGTCTCTTAGTCTAGGACATAATGACATAGAACAATTTTGGTATCGAGACCCCAGAATTATATTTTATACTACGTGCCAACAGGTAGCTAATGATAAGGATGTGAGTAAAATGGTAGAAAAGTATGCCGAGTATGAAAGCGTAAACATATACATGGAGCATGATTTTAGTTATGTGGTACCTGTAGGCAAGATTACTAATGTTGATAAGTTGGCAACTAATGAGAACCCAAATGACAATATTTTTCATGGGATTTGCATAGAACAGAACTATGATGATAATCTTGATGATAATTATGATGGTGAAGGTGGAGATTATGAAGGAGAAGGATATGGGAAATACGAGTCAACTGATTATGGTAATGATAGTCATGATGATGTCATTGGGTATGATGACGAGGAAGTGATAGAAGTTAAGAGGAATACAAGAGTGTTTAAGAAGAAAAATAAGATAACGGTAAGTGGGGCGAATATGAATGCATTAATTGATGGTGCACCAATTGAAATTTGCAACGAGGTCCTTGCTCCAACTATGATTATAATGCACGGCTTTCAACCACAAGTTGAAGGTTATGAGAGTGAATACGATGACTCTGATAACCATGTCACTGATGGATAAAGTGAAGAAAAGGGGGAAGATGTTAGGAAGCAAAGAAGGTGGCCTGAATTTAATCCTAACACGGACATGCACAACGTTCAGTTCATCCATGGACAGAGGTTTGCTAATAAGAAGGAAATTCTTGATGCCCTACAAAACTACTCAATTGCGTCAAGTTTAAACTCAATCACATTTAATTCCATAGAATATTTTTAATTTATTACTAACACTAACCTGCAGCAGCATTTCTTGCAGTGTTTCAGGATCTGGAAAACACCACTACAGCAGCAACAACGTTTAATTTCTCTGCTACAGCATTGTTTCAAGACATAGAACGCTGCTTGAGCAGCGTTTCAGTGACCTGAAACACCACTGCAGCAACAAAGACTTGAAACACTGCTGCAGCAGCAAAGACCTGAAATGTTACTGTAGCATTTCAGGTTGCTGCTACAGCAGTGTTTCAGGTCGCTACTGCAGCAGCGTTTCAGCCACCTGAAACGCTGTGTTTTAGGACCTAGAATGTTGCTTGAGCATCGTTTCAGTTACCAAAAACGCAGTTGTTTCAGGTCTGACCTGAAATGCTACAGTTGTTTCAGGTCACCTGAAACTCCACAATGCAGCATTTCAGGTCTAAAACACTTAATTGCTGCATTTCAGGTCTAAAACACTTAATTGCAGCATTTCAGGTCTTGAAATACTGATATTTTCTAGTTTTTAGTCGTTTTTTAATTCAAAATGCATATAATGTATGCTCTTTTGTATTTTTACTTAATTGTTAAAGGTTTTAATATCAAGAAAGTGAAAAATGACCGTTACAGAGTAGTTGCCAAAGGGAAAAGTGAAGGAGATTGTCCATGGAAAATTACATGTAGTCCTATGCATATTCAAAAGAGGTGGAAGATTAAGACTTTTAACACAGAGCATCAGTGCTTCCTTACATACAGAACTAAACAATTGAATAGTAAATGGCTTGCTAAGGCATATGGAAAAAAAAAAGATTCGAGACAACCCTAGTTGATTAAGGATTTTGTTGTTGATGTTCTTGAAAATTACAAGCTACATGTTTCTCCAGCTACTGCTACAAGGGCACGACAACTACATTGGATGAAACAAATCAAAAAATGATTACGCACTATGCCAAGCTATGGGACTACATTACTGAGGTGCTAAGATCCACTTGTTTTATTTTTTACCTATTTAACTTATTCGTAAGAATGCACCTAGTAGTTAGTTGATATGGTTCACTATTAAATGTAAAGATAACAAAATTTTACCAAAGCATATCCTTGGATTTTCCTACAGCCGCTTGATTATAACCTCCTTAACTAAAAGGAAAAAAAAACAACAAAAAGAAAATCACTAACCAATTGACTTAGTTAATTAATAATAGAGTTTTTAATTAACATTAAGCTTCTTAGTTTATAGTTAATATATTCTTAAGTTAGCATTTTTCATGATAATTTTTAAGTTTTTAAGAAAATGCTTTCAATGTATTATATTATATTATTAATTTAAAAGTTTATTTGAAGTAATGAAAATTTATGCTTTACTTAGAACAGATGTCAAATTTCTAAAGCCCTTTGTATTGTCTCTATATATTCTTCTCACTTAGCACATTTATTTTAATCTACTTGTTACTCTAATAAATTTTGAACTTCTACTTATGTATCTGTATATTTGTTTGTGTTATGTACTATTCTTTTATATTTTCACTCAATCATACATGATTCACTGATATTTTAGAGATTTACTGATATTTGTTTGTGTTGCATAGAGATTTACCGAGGGATTGTGTTCCAGAGACTTACTCACATTTCAGAGTTTACCTAAACAGAGTTAGCTCGTAATATGCAAGCAACTTGGGGATCAAAAATATAGACTAAATTATCTTCACATCCATATATTATTCATGAGTCTTAGACTTATGAATCATTACAAAACCAAGTTACTGACTTACATTGAATACACCCGCATCAACATTATGTTAGATTTAAATCTAATTAAATCTATTTGTGGGCACATATGTTACATTAATGTGTAGTGCTATCTTTCAGGCTAACCCACTAAAGTGATCAATCAAGTTGGGTTAATGGGTATTTAAATAAATTATGGGCTAAATGTGCAGATACCAGGTTGTAATTACAATTTGATGAGGGGCCAAATTGTAAAAGTACAACACCTATATATATGGGGTTATGGTCCCTAATCTAGGGTAAGAACAATTCTCTAATTCTCTTCACCCCCATCTAGAGAGAAATTCGGCTGTAGAGAAACCCTCAAGATTAGAAGATCATCAAACCCTAATTCAGATCCAAGCTATGGATTCAGGTATTGCTTCCGCTCTTATTGATGTTCATCTCTTTGGATTAATCATGTTTAAGATCCTTAAGATCTAACAAGTGGTATCAGAGCCAAATTCGTGATTAATTCTTAGGGATTTAAGATTAAAAATAGGGTTTTTTGGATCTAATCTATGCTGGTTCGATTCAGCGTTCCAACGAACCTCGCGTTCGTTCTTTCAGTCGAACCTCGTGTTCGAACTTCAGGCGAACTTCGGTTCGATTCAAAGTTCCAACGAACCTCGCGTTGTTCTTTCGGTCGAACCTCGTGTTTGAACTTCAGGCGAACTTCGATTCGATTCAGCGAACTTCATGTTCCTTTTGTGGCGAACCTCGTCAAACTTAAGTTGTGGCGAACCTCGTCAAACTTAAGTTGTGGGCGAACCTCGTCAAATTTCGAAGTTGTGGCGAACCTCGTCAAACTTCGAAGTTGTGGCGAACCTCGTCAAACTTAAGTTGTGGGCGAACCTCGTCAAATTTTGAAGTTGTGGCGAACCTCGTCAAACTTAAGTTGTGGGCGAACCTCGTCAAATTTCGAAGTTGTGGGCGAACCTCGTCAAAACTGGAGGTTGTGATCGAACCTCGTGTTCGTACTTCGGTCGAACCTAGCTGTTCGAACTCAAGTCGAACCTCACCGTTCGAACTCAAGTCGAACCTCGCCGTTCGAACTCAAGTCGAACCTCGCCGTTCGAACTCAAGTCGAAACTCAAGTCGAACCTCGCCGTTCGAACTCAAGTCGAACCTCGCCGTTCGAACTCAAGTCGAAACTCAAGTCGAACCTCGCCGTTCGAACTCAAGTCAAAACTTAAGTCGAACCTCGCTGTTCGAACTCAAGTCGAACCTCGTGTTCGAAACTCAAGTTGAACCTCGGGTTCTCACTTCAAGTTGAACCTCGTGTTCGAAACTCAAGTCGAACCTCGGGTTCTCACTTCCAGTCGAACCTCGTGTTCGAACTCAAGTCGAACCTCGTGTTCGAACTCAAGTTGAACCTCGGGTTCTCACTTCAAGTTGAACCTCGTGTTGAAACTCAAGTCGAACCTCGGGTTCTCACTTCGATCGAACCTCGTGTTGAAACTCAAGTCGAACCTCGTGTTGAAACTCAAGTCGAACCTCGTGTTCGAACTCAAGTTGAACCTCGGGTTCTCACTTCGATCGAACCTCGTGTTGAACTTGAGCGAACGGTTCGATTCAAAGTTCAACGAACCTCGCGTTGTTCTTTCGGTCGAACCTCGTGTTCGAACTCAAGTCGAACCTCGTGTTGAAACTCAAGTCGAACCTCGCCGTTCGAACTCAAGTCAAAACTTAAGTTGTGGCGAACCTCGTCAAACTTAAGTTGTGGGAACCTCGTCAAACTTAAGTTGTGGCGAACCTCGTCAAACTTCGAAGTTGTGGCGAACCTCGTCAAACTTAAGTTGTGGGCGAACCTCGTCAAATTTTGAAGTTGTGGCGAACCTCGTCAAACTTAAGTTGTGGGCGAACCTCGTCAAATTTCGAAGTTGTGGGCGAACCTCGTCAAAACTGGAGGTTGTGATCGAACCTCGTGTTGAAACTCAAGTCGAACCTCGCCGTTCGAACTCAAGTCGAACCTCACCGTTCGAACTCAAGTCGAACCTCGCCGTTCGAACTCAAGTCGAACCTCGCCGTTCGAACTCAAGTCGAAACTCAAGTCGAACCTCGCCGTTCGAACTCAAGTCAAAACTTAAGTCGAACCTCACGTTTGAACTAAAAGCGAACCACGTGTTCGTTCTCAACGTGAACCTTGGGTTCAATTCAGATGAATTTCAAATTTGGGATTAATTGAATCACTCAAATAATCCATTAAGTCTTTTGGGCCTTTATTTCTTATGGGTCCATCTATGGTTGATTAAAATGGAGAAGTCTATTTTAATTGTTTAATTGGTAGTGAATCAATTATTTAATTCAAATAACACAACACTAAGGCATTAAGGTGTCTTTTATTCTAAATGATTAATTGAAACAAGATGTTGCCAAAGTAACCTCTCTTGTGTAGATTGTTCATGAGGGATATTAGATGTTTGTGTGGATGTTTTCGAGTAATTATTTAATCGGCCCAAAGGAAGATTAATAATTATGTAGACTACATACACATCTGCGAAGATAAATGCGTGACAATTATAAGGTTTACATGTGGATAATGAATCAATCCAAAGATAGTTTCATTATTTGACATGCGTTATTGTCAGTGTTTGATCATTGCAACAAGATATCACTTGCAGTTAATATTACTGTCCAAAGACTTGATATTAATGTTGTACAAGATATCTTGGATGGGGATATGTCATTATTTGAATATTATTGATTACTAACTACAGTTATTAATGTGAAATCTTTTGTTTATTTCAGCTAATGCATCTGCTGCATCAATTTCTGCTAACATCAACTCAATTCCCATGCTAAATGGGACAAATTTCAAGGTTTGGAAAGAGAACATTTTAATTGTTCTTAGCTGCATGGATCTAGACCTTGCATTAAGAACGAACAACTGACCTCTCCTTTGCGGAAAGCACTCGATGTAAAGAAGGAGTATGAGAGGTGGGGCGTTCAAATCGCATGAGTCTCATGATCATCAAGCGGCATTAGGAAGCCTTTAGGGGCACGAGAATCCGAAGGGATTACTAAAGCCAAAATTTCCTTGCGAAATTGAGAAGCGTTTTGCTAAAAGCGATAAGGTAGAAACAAGCAGCTTTTAGCTCGCTTGATTTCAATGAAGTATAAGGGCAAAGGAAATATCAGGAGTACATTATGGAAATGTCTCACATTGCTTCAAAACTTAAGGCACTAAAACTTCGATCTTTGTGACGAGTTACTAGTGCATCTGGTTCTGCTGTCTCTTCCTGCACAATTTAATCAATTTAAGGTCAGTTATAACTGTCAAAAGGAGAAATGGACTCTGAATGAGCTCATTTCATACTGTGTGCAAGAAGAAGACAGATTGAAGCAAGATAAGACTGAAAGTGCTCATTTGGCTTATGCCCCTAAGGATAAGGGCAAGAAAAGAAAGGATGATAAAGAAGCTGCTAAGGGTCGGTTCGGAAGAAACAACATAAGGATGATCGGGGTTATTTCTTTTGTAACAAATCGGACACGTAAAGAAGGATTGTACCAAATATCACGCTGGCGTGTCAAAAGAATGCGTTCCTTACTTTGGTGCGATTCGAGGTTAATTTAGTCTCGGTACCTAGAAACACTTGGTGGTTAGATTCGGCTTCTACTACTCACATAAGTGTTTCTATGCGGGGTTGCTGAGCTACGAAAGCCAAGTGATGGTGAAAGACACATCTTTGTGGGCGATGGACAATCGGTAGATGTGGAAGCAATAGGGCACTTTAGGTTATTGTTAGGAGCTGGTTCCTATTTGGATTTGAAAGATACTTTTGTAGTCCCGTCTTTTAGGCGAATTTGGTTTCTATTCCTTTATTGGACAAATCGGGTTATTATTGTTCATTTGGAAATAACCGGGCTAGCTTATCTTTAAATTCAAATATTGTGGGAGCTGGTTTCTTGAGTACTTTGATAACCTATATTTGCTTGATCTGATTGCTTCTTATAATGAAACCACGAATGTGGAATCACGTGGTACTAAGCGTAAATTAAATAAGGAAAATTCACATCATTATGGCACAAGCTTGGGTCATATCTCAAAAGGTAGAGTTGAGCGTCTTGTGTCGATGGTATTTTGGATTCCCTTGATTTTCTGAGACTTTGATGTATGCATTGGTATCAAGGGAAAAGCAGACTAAAGTTAAGAGATTAGGTGCCAACAGATCTTGGGCGTCTTAGAATTGATACATACAGATATTTGTGGGCCATTCCCTACGGCATCACGGAATGGTCAATAATATTTTATATCATTCATAGGCGATTACTAACTACTGATTATTAATGTGAAATCTTTTGTTTATTTCAGCTAATGCATCTGCTGCATCAATTTCTGCTAACATCAACTCAATTCCCATGCTAAATGGGACAAATTTCAAGGTTTAGAAAGAGAACATTTTAATTGTTCTTAGCTGCATGGATCTAGACCTTGCATTAAGAACTGAACAACCCCAACCTCTCACTGCGGAAAGCACTCCTGATGTAAAGAAGGAGTATGAGAGGTGGGAGCGTTCAAATCGCATGAGTCTCATGATCATCAAGCGCGGCATTCCGGAAGCCTTTAGGGGCACAAGAATCCGAAGGGATTACTAAAGCCAAAATTTCCTTGCCGAAATTGAGAAGCGTTTTGCTAAAAACGATAAGGTAGAAACAAGCACGCTTTTAGCTCGCTTGATTTCAATGAAGTATAAGGGCAAAGGAAATATCCGGGAGTACATTATGGAAATGTCTCACATTGCTTCAAAACTTAAGGCACTAAAACTCGATCTTTGTGACGAGTTACTAGTGCATCTGGTTCTGCTGTCTCTTCCTGCACAATTTAATCAATTTAAGGTCAGTTATAACTGTCAAAAGGAGAAATGGACTCTGAATGAGCTCATTTCATACTGTGTGCAAGAAGAAGACAGATTGAAGCAAGATAAGACTGAAAGTGCTCATTTGGCTTATGCCCCTAAGGATAAGGGCAAGAAAAGAAAGGATGATAAAGAAGGCGCTAAGGGTCGGTTCGGAAGAAACAACATAAGGATGATCGGGGTTATTTCTTTTGTAACAAATCGGACACGTAAAGAAGGATTGTACCAAATATCACGCTGGCGTGTCAAAAGAATGCGTTCCTTACTTTGGTGCGATTCGAGGTTAATTTAGTCTCGGTACCTAGAAACACTTGGTGGTTAGATTCGGCTTCTACTACTCACATAAGTGTTTCTATGCGGGGTTACTGAGCTACGAAAGCCAAGTGATGGTGAAAGACACATCTTTGTGGGCGATGGACAATCGGTAGATGTGGAAGCAATAGGGCACTTTAGGTTATTGTTAGGAGCTGGTTCCTATTTGGATTTGAAAGATACTTTTGTAGTCCCGTCTTTTAGGCGGAATTTGGTTTCTATTCCTTTATTGGACAAATCGGGTTATTATTGTTCATTTGGAAATAACCGGGCTAGCTTATCTTTAAATTCAAATATTGTGGGAACCGGTTTCTTGAGTACTTTGATAACCTATATTTGCTTGATCTGATTGCTTCTTATAATGAAACCACGAATGTGGAATCACGTGGTACTAAACGTAAATTAAATAAGGAAAATTCACATCATTATGGCACAAGCTTGGGTCATATCTCAAAAGGTAGAGTTGAGCGTCTTGTGTCGATGGTATTTTGGATTCCCTTGATTTTCTGAGACTTTGATGTATGCATTGGTATCAAGGGAAAAGCAGACTAAAGTTAAGAGATTAGGTGCCAACAGATCTTCAGACGTCTTAGAATTGATACATACAGATATTTGTGGGCCATTCCCTACGGCATCCTGGAATGGTCAATAATATTTTATATCATTCATAGACGATTACTCACGTTATGGGTACCTATATCTCATTAAAGAAAAATCTGAGTCTCTGGACGTATTCAAAGCTTTTAAGGTGAAGTTGGGAACCAACTCAATAAAAGATTAAAACCGTTAGATCTGATCGTGGTGGTGAGTACTACGGCAGATATGATGGTTCAGGTGAACAACGTCCAGGACCATTTGCTAGATACCTAGAGGAATTCGGTATCGTCCCACAGTACACCATGCCAGGATCACCTAGCATGAATGGTGTAGCTGAAAGACGAAACAGGACTCTTAAGGATATGGTAAGAAGTATGATTGCTCATTCTTCTTTACCGAGTCACTCGGGAGAAGCACTAAAGGCTGCGGCTTACATTCTTAGCAGTATCAAGTAAAGCGGTTGCTAAAATACCTTATGAGCTTTGGGTGGTCGAAAGCCCAATCTAAAAGCATACATATTTGGGGATGTCCAGTGAGGCAAGGCCTTATAGGCCAAATGAAAAGAAATTGGACTCCAAAACAGTTAGCAGCTACTTTATTGGGTATTCTGAACGATCCAGGGGCTATAAGTTTTATGATCCCAAACCTTAACTGTTCTTCTGAAAACAGTTAGCAGCTACTTTATAGGCCAAATCCAATCCATACAGTCATTTCTGACAATATTCAAGTACCTATACCTGTTATTGTTCAAGAAATGAATCCGGAACCTCAAGAAGGCAATATTGAACAACTCCTGTTCGGAAGAACAAACTCAACAACCTCAAGAACCAGTGCCATTAAGGAGATCCACGAGAGAAAGGAGAAATGCTATTCCGGATGATTATATTGTATTTCTTCAAGAACATGAGGAAAGTAATGGAATGATGGAAGATGATCCAATCAACTTCCTTCAGGCCATGAAAAGTTCTAACTCTCAAAAGTGGATTGATGCCATGAATGAGGAGTACAACTCTATGCAAGACAATAAGGTTTGGGAACTTGTTCCATTGCCAGAAGGTGCAAAACCAATTGGTTGTAAATGGATATTTAAAACCAAGCTGGATGCAAATGGTAATGTGGAAATGTATAAAGCACGTCTTGTAGCTAAAGGCTATACTCAGAAGGAAGGCATTGACTATACAGGCTCATTTCAATCTTGAGTTACATCAAATGGATGTTAAGACTGTATTTCTCAATGGAGACATTGATGAGATGATCTATATGGTACAACCAGAAAACTTTGTGTCAGGAGACCCAAAGAATATGGTTTGTAAACTAAGGAAATCCATTTATGGACTCAAGCAAGCTCCTCGTCAATGGTACCACAAGTTTCAACAAATAATTATCTCGTTTGGTTTTGAGATGAATATTGTTGATGATTGTGTATATCAAAAATTCAGTGGGAGTAAGTATATTTTTCTGGTTCTGTATATGGATGACATTTTGCTTGCCACTAATGATATAGGCTTGTTGCACGAAACCAAGAGATTTCTATCAAAGAATTTTGAGATGAAAGATCTTGGGGCGCCTCTTTATATTAGGAATCCAGATACATCGAGATCGTTCTCGAGGTATACTTGGATTATCACAAAAGAGCTATATCGATAAAGTACTCAAAAGGTTTGGCATGCAAGATTGCAGACCAGGTGAAACCCCTGTTGCTAAAGGAGATAAATTCAGTCTCAATCAGTGCCCTAAAAGTAATCTTGAAATTCAGGAAATGCAGAAGATTCCCTATGCTTCAGCTGTAGGGAGTCTAATGTATGCTTTCAGTATATGCGTGTCCGGATATTGCGTACATTATTGGTATGTTAAGCGAATACTTAAGCAACCACGGTATGGATCATTGGATAGCGATCAAAAGGGTTATGAGGTATCTTGAAAACAAAAGATTATATGCTCACATACGAGAAATCGAAACGGTTGGAGGTCATTGGGTACTCGATTGATTTTCTTTGGATGCCAAGATAGCAGAAAGTCTACATCAGGCTACATTTATATGTTAGCTGGAGGAGCTATATCATGGAAAAGTGCCAAACAGACACTTGTAGCTTCTTCCACTATGGCAGCAGAATTTGTAGCTTGCTATGAGGCATCCAATCATGGAATATGGTTGCGAAATTTTGTCACTGGACTGCGCATTCTGGAAAATATTGAAAGACCACTAAAGTTATTTTGTGACAATAAATCAACAGTAATGTAATCCAATAACAACAGGAGCTCAACTAAGTCAAAACATATTGACATTAAGTTCCTAGTTGTGAAAGAAAGTCTGAGTGGTCGGATATCCATAAAGTATATTGGGACAAACTCCATGATAGTGATCCTCTTACTAAAGGATTACCACCAAGGTCTTTCATGAGCACCTTGCTCATATGGGTGTTGTAATATTTGAGGATATCATGTTTTAGTGGGAGTTGTGATTTTATTGCTTTATGAGAATTTCAGATAAATTTATGTTCGGTTATTTTACGTCGAGAATAAAGTATTCGGATTATACATCTGCTACATTATGGTTGAGGATGACCTCACTAAAGTTTAAGGTAGGACCAGTTGAAAATAGACATGCAGATCACATTGCATGTAATTTTCATCTTTGCACATCCATGATTGATCTATGTCATTTGATTGTATTAGTATATGTGACCATTGATGGGTTTAGTCACGATAAATGTGGCGGCGACGCTTTGATCCTATATTGATATAGTTGATGGGCGAGATTGTTTGGAAATACCCTTATTAGTGATAGCAATTTTTGAGCTCATAAGGTTATACACATTTTAAGGAAACATATGGTGCCCAAGTGGGAGATTGTTAGATTTAAATCTAATTAAATCTATTTGTGGGTACATATGTTACATTAATGTGTAGTGCTATCTTCAGGCTAACCCACTAAAGTGATCAATCAAGTTGGGTTAATGGGTATTTAAATAAATTATGGGCTAAATGTGAGATACCATGTTGTAATTACAATTTGATGTGGGGCCAAATTGTAAAAGTACAACACCTATATATATGGGGTTATGGTCCCTAATCTAGGGTAAGAACAATTCTCTAATTCTCTTCACCCCATCTAGAGAGAATTAGAACGTAGAGAAACCCTCAAGATTAGAAGATCATCAAACCCTAATTGAGATCAAGCTATGGATTCGGTATTGCTTTAGCTCTTATTGATGTTCATCTCTTTGGATTAATCATGTTTAAGATCCTTAAGATCTAACACATTATCCCAATTAAATTGAATACTCCTAAATAGGATATAAGTTAGAAAAATCTTCGAAAACAGTACCTGGAAAATGGTTTTATATACACCCGAGTATAATGCATCCAACAGCTAACAACTTATAGTCACAAATAAAGGAGGATCTTTTCTTATTGACTTTCTGACACCTTCAGCAATCTTATAAAATAAACAAATCCGTTCATTAACTTCATTGCACATCCAAACTCATCTTTTCAAACGAAACAGAAATGAACAAGAGCTGGCATGCATACCTCAGAGAAGGGTGCCTCTTCTTTCAAAGGTATGCCAAGATTCACTTAGGAATACTTGCCACTCTCCTCATCTACCTCCTTCTCTGCGACTTCGTCCAGGCAGCAAGGTCATCATCAACTGGCCTGTCGTCGCCATGCTCCCGGCGATCATTGCCAACAACCACCGCCTCCTTGAACATGCGACCTCAATGTTTCAAGAGTTCGTAACACTTTCATGTTCAAAGGCCCGTGGTTCTGTGGTATAGACTTCTTACTGACATGCAGCCTCGGTAATGCCAACCACGTGTTCAATCTTCAATTCTCCAACTATCCAAAGGGTGAAGAGTTCATTGAGATATTCGACATTTGCAGGAGGGATCCTCAATGTCAGCGGGATTTATGGAGGGACCAGAGGAGAATGGCTCAAGCACCTATGGACACGCCAAGGTTTCGGTCCTCTGTTGGCGAGCTCACCTTAAACAAGGTGGTGAAGGTGCTCCTTCCCTTTTGAACAACATGGCGAATCTGAGAAGGTGGTCAATCTGGCGGCGTGTTCATGAGATTCATATTTGACCTTGTATGTGTTACGGTCATGGGAGTGGATCCTGCAATCTTGCTTCGACTTCCCTAGAATTCGTTTGCGGTGGCTTTAAACCAAATCGAACAGGTATTCTTCTTCGACACATAGTTCCTAGGTTTTGGTGGAAGCTGCTGAGGCGGCTACGGTTGGGTAAAGAGAAGAAGATGGCGAGAGGCAAGGGAGGTGGTAGACTATTTTGTTATATTGTGACCCAAATTGCTTTTGGGCCTATGGGCCACTTATCCTCTTCTCTACTTCTCAAACCCTAACAAAGCTGGTATCGAGCCGCCGTCGCCGTCATCCTCCGCCGGCCGCATCAAATCCGAGCCCGTAGTCATCAGCTCCGCTCGTGCTCGAGACCACATCTACGGATCCCTTCACATGAAGATCGTGACTTGGATTTGGAGTTTGGAGGTATTTGTGGTGTTTGGAGATTTGATTATATTTAAAGTTTAGTTGGGTGATTTAATTATTTTGTTGAAGATTTATTAAATTGGGGATCTGTGACTTAAATGGAGATGTCCAGGAAAATTTGATATTGAGAAGTATGATGGGAAGGCGAGTTTTGCACTTTGGCAAGTCGCGGATGGCATCATATTGTCCGGTCTTGGAATTAAGAGCCATATATGGTAGAGATAAGTTGGTTGAAGCCGTTCTGACAAGAAGTGGTTAGATATGGATGATAAGGCTCTCGACCATCCAATTGTGTTTGAGCAATTCAACACTTCAAGAGGTCCTTTCGGAAAAGACCGCCAAGGGTCTATGGGAAAAATTGGAGTATCTACATGAAGAAGTCTCTTACCAACCGATTAGCACCAAGGTCTTTCATGAGCACCTTGCTCATATGGGTGTTGTAATATTTGAGGATATCATGTTTTAGTGGGAGTTGTGATTTTATTGCTTTATGAGAATTTCGGATAAATTTATGTTCGGTTATTTTACGTCGAATAAAGTATTCGGATTATACATCTGCTACATTATGGTTGAGGATGACCTCACTAAAGTTTAAGGTAGGACCAGGTTGAAAATAGACATGCAGATCACATTGCATGTAATTTTCATCTGCACATCCATGATTGATCTATGTCATTTGATTAGTATATGTGACCATTGATGGGTTTAGTCACGATAAATGTGGCGGCGACGCTTTGATCCTATATTGATATAGTTGATGGACGAGATTGTTTGGAAATACCCTTATTAGTGATAGCAATTTTTGAGCTCATAAGGTTATACACATTTTAAGGAAACATATGGTGCCCAAGTGGGAGATTGTTAGATTTAAATCTAATTAAATCTATTTGTGGGTACATATGTTACATTAATGTGTAGTGCTATCTTTCAGGCTAACCCACTAAAGTGATCAATCAAGTTGGGTTAATGGGTATTTAAATAAATTATGGGCTAAATGTGCAGATACCATGTTGTAATTACAATTTGATGTGGGGCCAAATTGTAAAAGTACAACACCTATATATATGGGGTTATGGTCCCTAATCTAGGGTAAGAACAATTCTCTAATTCTCTTCACCCCCATCTAGAGAGAAATTCGGCTGTAGAGAAACCCTCAAGATTAGAAGATCATAAAACCCTAATTCAGATCCAAGCTATGGATTCAGGTATTGCTTTCGCTCTTATTGATGTTCATCTCTTTGGATTAATCATGTTTAAGATCCTTAAGATCTAACACATTATCCCAATTAAATTGAATACTCCTAAATAGGATATAAGTTAGAAAAATCTTCGAAAACAGTACCTGGAAAATGGTTTTATATACACCCGAGTATAATGCATCCAACAGCTAACAACTTATAGTCACAAATAAAGGAGGATCTTTTCTTATTGACTTTCTGACACCTTCAGCAATCTTATAAAATAAACAAATCCGTTCATTAACTTCATTGCACATCCAAACTCATCTTTTCAAACGAAACAGAAATGAACAAGAGCTGGCATGCATACCTCAGAGAAGGGTGCCTCTTCTTTCAAAGGTATGCCAAGATTCACTTAGGAATACTTGCCACTCTCCTCATCTACCTCCTTCTCTGCACGACTCGTCCAGGCAGCAAGGTCATCATCAACTGGCCTGTCGTCGCCATGCTCCCGACGATCATTGCCAACAACCACCGCCTCCTTGAACATGCGACCTCAATGTTTCAAGAGTTCGGTAACACTTTCATGTTCAAAGGCCCGTGGTTCTGTGGTATAGACTTCTTACTGACATGCAGCCTCGGTAATGCCAACCACGTGTTCAATCTTCAATTCTCCAACTATCCAAAGGGTGAAGAGTTCATTGAGATATTCGACATTTGCAGGGAGGGGATCCTCAATGTCAACGGGGATTTATGGAGGGACCAGAGGAGAATGGCTCAAGCACCTATGGACACGCCAAGGTTTCGGTCCTCTGTTGGCGAGCTCACCTTAAACAAGGTGGTGAAGGTGCTCCTTCCCCTTTTGAACAACATGGCCGAATCTGAGAAGGTGGTCAATCTGAGCGACGTGTTCATGAGATTCATATTTGACACTGTATGTGTTCTGGTCATGGGAGTGGATCCTGCAATCTTGCTTCTGACTTCCCTAGAATTCCGTTTGCAGTGGCTTTAAACCAAATCGAACAGGTATTCTTCTTTCGACACATAGTTCCTAGGTTTTGGTGGAAGCTGCTGAGGCGGCTACGGTTGGGTAAAGAGAAGAAGATGGCAGAGGCAAGGGAGGTGGTAGACTATTTTGTTATATTGTGACCCAAATTGCTTTTGGGCCTATGGGCCACTTATCCTCTTCTCTACTTCTCAAACCCTAACAAACTGGTATCAGAGCCGCCGTCGCCGTCATCCTCCGCCGGCCGCATCAAATCCGAGCCCGTAGTCATCAGCTCCGCTCGTGCTCGAAGGCCCCGCCGTCAGATCCTGCTTCGACCGCGAGCTTCTCCCTCAGATTCGACGTCGAGCGTCTCTGCCGTCAAACCAGCGCCGCCGTGCCGCCGTCCGCCGCTCGTGCTCGAGACCACATCTACCAGATCCCTTCACATGAAGATCGTGACTTGGATTTGGAGTTTGGAGGTATTTGTGGTGTTTGGAGATTTGATTATATTTAAAGTTTAGTTGGGTGATTTAATTATTTTGTTGAAGATTTATTAAATTGGGGATCTGTGACTTAAATGGAGATGTCCGGAAAATTTGATATTGAGAAGTATGATGGGAAGACGAGTTTTGCACTTTGGCAAGTGCGGATGGCCGCCATATTGTCCGGTCTTGGAATTAAGGGCGCCATATATGGTAGAGATAAGTTGGTTGAAGCCGTTACCGACAAGAAGTGGTTAGATATGGATGATAAGGCTCTCTCGACCATCCAATTGTGTTTGAGCAATTCAACACTTCAAGAGGTCCTTTCGGAAAAGACCGCCAAGGGTCTATGGGAAAAATTGGAGAGTATCTACATGAAGAAGTCTCTTCACCCCATCTAGAGAGAAATTCACGTAGAGAAACCCTCAAGATTAGAAGATCATAAAACCCTAATTCAGATCCAAGCTATGGATTCGTGATTGCTTCTTATTGATGTTCATCTCTTTGGATTAATCATGTTTAAGATCCTTAAGATCTAACACATTATCCCAATTAAATTGAATACTCCTAAATAGGATATAAGTTAGAAAAATCTTCGAAAACAGTACCTGGAAAATGGTTTTATATACACCCGAGTATAATGCATCCAACAGCTAACAACTTATAGTCACAAATAAAGGAGGATCTTTTCTTATTGACTTTCTGACACCTTCAGCAATCTTATAAAATAAACAAATCCGTTCATTAACTTCATTGCACATCCAAACTCATCTTTTCAAACGAAACAGAAATGAACAAGAGCTGGCATGCATACCTCAGAGAAGGGTGCCTCTTCTTTCAAAGGTATGCCAAGATTCACTTAGGAATACTTGCCACTCTCCTCATCTACCTCCTTCTCTGCACGGCAGCAAGGTCATCATCAACTGGCCTGTCGTCGCCATGCTCCCGACGATCATTGCCAACAACCACCGCCTCCTTGAACATGCGACCTCAATGTTTCAAGAGTTCGGTAACACTTTCATGTTCAAAGGCCCGTGGTTCTGTGGTATAGACTTCTTACTGACATGCAGCCTCGGTAATGCCAACCACGTGTTCAATCTTCAATTCTCCAACTATCCAAAGGGTGAAGAGTTCATTGAGATATTCGACATTTGCAGGGAGGGGATCCTCAATGTCAACGGGGATTTATGGAGGGACCAGAGGAGAATGGCTCAAGCACCTATGGACACGCCAAGGTTTCGGTCCTCTGTTGGCGAGCTCACCTTAAACAAGGTGGTGAAGGTGCTCCTTCCCCTTTTGAACAACATGGCCGAATCTGAGAAGGTGGTCAATCTGAGCGACGTGTTCATGAGATTCATATTTGACACTGTATGTGTTCTGGTCATGGGAGTGGATCCTGCAATCTTGCTTCCGACTTCCTAGAATTCCGCTTTGCTGGCTTTAAACCAAATCGAACAGGTATTCTTCTTTCGACACATAGTTCCTAGGTTTTGGTGGAAGCTGCTGAGGCGGCTACGGTTGGGTAAAGAGAAGAAGATGGCAGAGGCAAGGGAGGTGGTAGACTATTTTGTTATATTGTGACCCAAATTGCTTTTGGGCCTATGGGCCACTTATCCTCTTCTCTACTTCTCAAACCCTAACAAACTGGTATCAGAGCCGCCGTCGCCGTCATCCTCCGCCGGCCGCATCAAATCCGAGCCCGTAGTCATCAGCTCCGCTCGTGCTCGAAGGCCCGCCGTCGAGATCTGCCGACCGCGAGCTTCTCCCTCGGTTCGGCGTCGGCGTCTCTGCCGATCAAACCCGGCGCCGCCGTGCGTCGCGCTCGTGCTCGAGACCACATCTACGGATCCCTTCACATGAAGATCGTGACTTGGATTTGGAGTTTGGAGGTATTTGTGGTGTTTGGAGATTTGATTATATTTAAAGTTTAGTTGGGTGATTTAATTATTTTGTTGAAGATTTATTAAATTGGGGATCTGTGACTTAAATGGAGATGTCCGGAAAATTTGATATTGAGAAGTATGATGGGAAGACGAGTTTTGCACTTTGGCAAGTGCGGATGGCCGCCATATTGTCCAGTCTTGGAATTAAGGGCGCCATATATGGTAGAGATAAGTTGGTTGAAGCCGTTACCGACAAGAAGTGGTTAGATATGGATGATAAGGCTCTCTCGACCATCCAATTGTGTTTGAGCAATTCAACACTTCAAGAGGTCCTTTCGGAAAAGACCGCCAAGGGTCTATGGGAAAAATTGGAGAGTATCTACATGAAGAAGTCTCTTACCAACCGATTGCGGTTAAAATTGCGCCTCTACACTCTTCGCATGGTAGAAGGTACATCCATTTCCGATCATATTTCGGACTTTGCATTATTGTTAAATGATTTGGACAAGTTGGGTGCTAAGGTAGAGGATGAGGACCAAGCATTATTGTTGTTGTGCTCATTGCCCGCTTCTTAAAAGGCTTTTAGAGACATGATGATCTATAGTAGAGACAATATTACTCTTGAGGATGTGAAGAGTAATTTGCAAGCCAAGTTACATATTGATAAGGAGATGACCAATTTGGAGAAAGGAGATCAAGGCTTTGGTTTGGTTGTTGATCGGGGTAGGTCGAAGGACAAAACCCCGAAATATTCAAGGACCCGTTCAAAGTCAAGACACAAGAATCTCACTTGTAATTATTGTAAGAAGAAGGGACACATTCTAGCCGATTGTTTCAAGCTCAAGAACAAACAAAAGGCGGATAAAGGTGCTTCTTCGGGAGAGGCCAATGTGGCCAATTGTGACACGGTGGATACTTTGTGTGTGGTTGATACCAACATTGATGACAAGAATTGTTGGGTTATGGATACGGGTGCATCACAACACATGACTCCAAATCGAGATTGGTTTGAGACCTATGAGCCTACTGAGGGCAAAGTGCTCATGGGAAATAGCAACTTGTGCAAGGTTGCGGGGATTGGCTCGGTAAAGATCAAGTTTCATGATGGCAAGATCCAAAGGTTGACGGGTGTGAGGTACATATCCGATTTGACAAAGAATTTAATTTTTTTGGGTTCTTTAGAAGAAAAGGTATGCAAGTTCCAAAGTGAAGGTGGAGTCCTTCATGTGTCAAAAGGGGCTCTCACAATCATGAGAGCAAGAAGAGTTGGAACTCTCTATTTCTTGCAAGGTTCCACGGTCACGGACTCGGCTGCTATTGCGGTTCCTACATCTGATGCGGATGTTACGAAGTTATGGCATATGAGGTTGGGGCATATGAGCGAGGAATGACCATCTTGAGTAAGAGAGGCTTGTTGTGTGGTCAATACACGGGCAATATGGAGTTTTGTGAGCATTATGTAGTTGGAAAGCAAAAGAGATCGAGCTTCTCGATGGTTATTCATTCGACCAAGGGAACATTGGATTACATCCATTCGGATCTTTGGGGACCCTCTCAAGTGCCATCTAAAGGTAATGGTTCTCGTTATATGCTCACTTTCATTGATGATTTTTCAAGGAAGCTTTGGGTTTATTTCTTAGAAAAGTGAAGTGTTCAAAAACTTCAAAGAATGGAAGTCTCTTATGGAAAAGCAAATGGGAAGGAAAGTGAAGAGGTTAAAAACCGATAATGGTTTGGAATTTTACAACCGTGAGTTTGATAACTTTTGTAAGGCCGAAGGGATTGTTCATCATAAGACGGTTGTACACACTCCACAACAAAATGGTGTTGCCGAAAGGGCAAATCAAACATGATAATCATATTTTAATTATATTTTTATACCCTCATTATCTATTTTACATGAATAAAGATATTACTAATAATCGTTTTTATCTTAATTTGCAGATTAATGGAGTATTAATGAATAAGAGCCCAAATGACTCAAATCCTCAGATTTTCTATCAATTTTTGAAGCCCAAATATGAAGACAAACGAAGGCCCAAGATACCAAAGTGATCCAAGAAGAAATCGTGTGAAAATATGAAGAAAAGAAAAATTAAGTTGGAAACCAACCGGTCGACCAATCGGTCAACCAACCGGTTGGGCAACCGATTGGCTGATCGGTTGGTTCGTAGCAGATTTGAATTAAGGGCTAATTTCTTTTCCTTGGTGGCCAAGTTTGATCCAATGGTTCACATCAACTCCGTTGGGCTTTAAATAGGGGTAGATTGTGAGGGTTTTGAGTGTGAAATATTTTATAAAAACTCCATTTGGAGAGGAGGGTTACTCTTAATTGAGAAGACCTTGCAAAATTTATAACTTTTATTACACAATAAATAAAAATTTTCACCCCTTCAATTTCCTTTCTCTTCTTCTTATCCAAGGACCAAAAGGAGGATGAGATGAAGATCAGGAGTTGTAGGTTTCTATTTTATTTCTTTTGCATTTCTTTTTCTTTCTTGTTCATTTAATTGCTTTGTAGTTTAGATTTACTTTTATGCAATTTACTTTCTTGTCTTGTCTTTAATTTGTAGTATAGATTTATTTCCTTGTAATTAGTTAGATTGTCTTTATTTCTTTTCTTCTCATTTTCTTTTCTTTTTCTTTATTTCTTTGCTCTTATTTTCATTTTTGTACTTAGTTTTCTTTCCTCCTCCCTCTCTTGATTTCTTTTTATTTTCCAAAGATGTGGAACTAACCTCTTATGGGGATCTAGTTTTGCATGAAACTAGTCTAATTCTCTCTTATATTTGTGAATCACTCTCTTATGCTTAAAAGATCATGTTTAGGCTAATCAACTAGAGAACTAATCGATAGAAGAAGAATTTGATAGTCTATGATTTTCTTAAGTAGTTTGATAGGTTATGCTTATGAATTCTAGGATTACTATCTTGTTGTTATTCTCCTCATGAGTATTGATTTCATTTAGGTGATAATTTGATAGGTTATGTTTTCCTTAAGTGGTTTGATAGTCTATGCTTAATAAATCTAAAATGAAATGTGATAAAAGAGAATGGTTCATATCTTATAAATAAGATTAGCTAGTGGATTCAATTCTAGATTCCTTCATATTTCTAATTGAATCCTCCATCTTTTGCTTTATTGATTTTGTTTTCTTGATCTTGATTTTCCTTTACTCTCTCCTCTCTCTCAATCTTGTTTTCATTTATTTTGCACATAATCCACAATCCACTCTCTAATCTTTTCATGACCACTTTCACCATGTACATAAACTCCTAATTGTCACGCATAATTTGAGAACCAAAACTTGAACAAACTCTTCCTACTTCCCGTTCCTCATGGGATCGATAACTCTTTATACTATAACTTGAAGGTTGTATACTTGCAACTCTAGGACATCATTTAGTCCCCATCAGGACACTACTTGAAAGGGCTCGGTGTATGCTTTCCAATGCGGGTTTGGATAAAGATTTTTGGGCCGAGACCATAAGCACGACATGCTACTTGATGAATCAATCTCCTACCACCTCAATTGAGTGCAAGACACCCGAAGAAGTGTGGTCGGGTAAGCCGGCCGATTATTCGAGCTTGCGGGTGTTTGGTTGTCCCGCTTACTTCCATGTGAATGAAGTAAAGTTGGAGCCAAGGGCAAAGAAGTGTGTCTTTGTCGGGTATACCATGAATGTGAAGGGGTACAAATTATGGTGTCCTAAATTGTCTAAGCTCCTCATCTCAAGGGATGTTACATTTGTTGAGTCGGCCATGTTGAAGACACAAGGTGGAGCATCCGAGCCGACTAGTAAGGAGGACAAGACATTTGAGAAGAAGGTGGAGTTTGAAACGCCGGTCCAACAAGGTGACGAGGCCACGCCACATCATGAAGATGCTCATGTCGAAGAAGAGGAAGAAGAAGATCAACCATATGCCTTGGCGACGGACCGCACAAGAAGGAAAATCAGACCACCCGCAAGATATGGATATTCGATTATGCTTATTGTTTGGCTATTGCCGAAGATTTGGATTCAAGCGAGCCATCTTGTGATAAAGAAGCAATCTCTTCCAAGAATGCGACCGATTGGGTTGCGGCCATGAATAAAGAGTTGAATTCATTGCAACATAACCAAACTTGGACTCTTGTGAAGCCGCCTAGTGGCAATAGGATTGTAGGTTGCAAGTGGGTTTTTAAGAAGAAGGTCGATGGCTCAAATTCGGGGGATATTAGATACAAGGCGAGACTTGTGGCTAAGGGTTATAGCCAAGTCCAAGGTGTGGACTTTAATGAGGTGTTCTCTCTCTTGGTAAAGCATACCTCCATTCGAGTTTTGCTCTCTTTGGTTGCAATGAAGGATTTGGAGTTGGAACAATTGGATGTGAAAACCGCCATCTCGCATGGTGATTTAGAAGAGCTAATTTACATGAAGCAACCGGAGGGTTTTGAAGTCATGGGAAAGGAGGACCATGTTTGTTTGTTGAAGAAGTCCCTTTATGGCCTTAAGCAATCCCCGCGACAATGGTACAAGAAATTTGACTCATTCATGGTGAGTATTGGTTTCCACCATTCTAGCTATGATAGTTGTGTTTACTTCAAGAAGCTAGTGGGTGATGAGTTCATCTATTTGTTGCTCTACGTTGATGACATATTGATTGTGGCCTCCAATTTGGGAGAAATTCGGAGGGTGAAGGAGCAATTTGGTTCGTTTGAGATGAAAGATTTAGGGTCGCCAAAAGGATCCTTGATATGGAGATTACAAGGGACCGGTCCAATCAGAAATTATTTCTTTCACAAAAGAGTTTCGCTGAGAAGGTGATACGCCGATTTGGTGTGGAGAAGGCAAAGGTTGTGTCTACTCCTCTTGCGGCGCATTTCAAGCTTAGTGCCGACATGAGCCCGAAATCCGATCATGAGAAGAGCTATATGAAGAAGGTTCCATATTCAAGTGCGGTTGGGAGTCTTATGTACTTGATGGTGTGTACTTTCGGCCCGACATAGCTCAAGCCGTTAGTGTGGTAAGTAGGTACCTCTCTTGTCCGGAAAAGGGATTTTGTGGATTTTCCGCTATTTGAAGGGTACCATTGATGCTCATTTGGAGTTTGAAAGGAGCAATGATAACCTAACGGGTTATGTGGATGCGGACTTTGCGGGTGATCTTGATAAGAGACGGTCTTTGACCGGTTATGTGTTTACTTTTGGAGTATATGCAATTAGTTGGAAGTCTCAACTTCAATCAACCGTTGCACTCTCAAGCACCGGCCGAGTATATGGCAATTACGAGGCTATTAAGGAGGCTATTTGGCTCAAGACTTTTGTTGGTGAGATGTCCTTATTTGAGGGTCCTATTGCGATATATTATGACAACCAAAGTGCCGTTCATTTGATGAAGGACCGCATGTACCATGAGAGGACCAAGCACATTGACATTCGGTATCATTTTGTTGAGATGTGATCTCGAAAGGTAAGGTTGTCGTGAAGAAGATTGGTGCTGAGTAAAATCCGCCCGATATGCTCACGAAGCCTCTTCCAATTGCAAAGTTCAAGTTTTGCTCAAGTTCGGTGTTGCTTTGTTTCTAGCTTGTCGCTAGTTGTTTTGTTGCTAGCTTATGCAAGTTCGTCTTTATGTTTGTTTTGTTTAAGTTAGTTTATGCTTAGTTTGTTTGGGCACAATTTGTCTCAAAGGAGATTGTTATATTGTGACCCAAATTGCTTTTAGGCCTATGGGCCACTTATCCTCTTCTCTACTTCTCAAACCCTAACATGTTTCATCAGCCAATGTATTTGTGAGAAAACAGAGAGTGAGAAAACCGACAGCTGGAATAGCAGAACCAAAGAAGGACATGATGACATGATGATGTCGTTCATGGATCACTCGACGACAAGTTCTGCGAGATACATTGCTTACCTTTCTAGCTGCAGGTAACGACACCACAGGAGCGGCGATCATCTGGATGTTCTGGCTAGTCACCAACAACTAGGGGTGCATTCGGTTCGGATACGGTTCGGATATAACACTTACCATAACCATAACCACTTTCTGAAAACGGATACGGATACGGTTCGGATATTCATCGGTAAGAAAAATATTACCATATCCGCACAAAAGCGAAGCGGATACGGTTCGGATATTAGAAAATCGGATACGGATATGATCTGATATTATTAGGATATTTGGGAAATGTATATGAATTGAGTGCAAGACACCAAGAAGTGTGGTCGGGTAAGCTGGCTGATTATTCGAGCTTGCGGGTGTTTGGTTGTCCCGCTTACTTCCATGTGAATGAAGTAAAGTTGGAGCCAAGGGCAAAGAAGTGTGTCTTTGTCGGGTATACCATGAATGTGAAGGGGTACAAATTATGGTGTCCTAAATTGTCTAAGCTCCTCATCTCAAGGGATGTTACATTTGTTGAGTCGGCCATGTTGAAGACACAAGGTGGAGCATCCGAGCCGACTAGTAAGGAGGACAAGACATTTGAGAAGAAGGTGGAGTTTGAAACGCCGGTCCAACAAGGTGACGAGGCCACGTCACATCATGAAGATGCTCATGTCGAAGAAGAGGAAGAAGAAGATCAACCATATGCCTTGGCGACGGACCGCACAAGAAGGAAAATCAGACCACCCGCAAGATATGGATATTCCGATTATGCTTATTGTTTGGCTATTGCCGAAGATTTGGATTCAAGCGAGCCATCTTGTGATAAAGAAGCAATCTCTTCCAAGAATGCGACCGATTGGGTTGCGGCCATGAATAAAGAGTTGAATTCATTGCAACATAACCAAACTTGGACTCTTGTGAAGCCGCCTAGTGGCAATAGGATTGTAGGTTGCAAGTGGGTTTTTAAGAAGAAGGTCGATGGCTCAAATTCGGGGGATATTAGATACAAGGCGAGACTTGTGGCTAAGGGTTATAGCCAAGTCCAAGGTGTGGACTTTAATGAGGTGTTCTCTCTCTTGGTAAAGCATACCTCCATTCGAGTTTTGCTCTCTTTGGTTGCAATGAAGGATTTGGAGTTGGAACAATTGGATGTGAAAACCGCCATCTCGCATGGTGATTTAGAAGAGCTAATTTACATGAAGCAACCGGAGGGTTTTGAAGTCATGGGAAAGGAGGACCATGTTTGTTTGTTGAAGAAGTCCCTTTATGGCCTTAAGCAATCCCCGCGACAATGGTACAAGAAATTTGACTCATTCATGGTGAGTATTGGTTTCCACCATTCTAGCTATGATAGTTGTGTTTACTTCAAGAAGCTAGTGGGTGATGAGTTCATCTATTTGTTGCTCTACGTTGATGACATATTGATTGTGGCCTCCAATTTGGGAGAAATTCGGAGGGTGAAGGAGCAATTTGGTTCGGCGTTTGAGATGAAAGATTTAGGGGTCGCCAAAAGGATCCTTGATATGGAGATTACAAGGGACCGGTCCAATCAGAAATTATTTCTTTCACAAAAGAGTTTCGCTGAGAAGGTGATACGCCGATTTGGTGTGGAGAAGGCAAAGGTTGTGTCTACTCCTCTTGCGGCGCATTTCAAGCTTAGTGCCGACATGAGCCCGAAATCCGATCATGAGAAGAGCTATATGAAGAAGGTTCCATATTCAAGTGCGGTTGGGAGTCTTATGTACTTGATGGTGTGTACTCGGCCCGACATAGCTCAAGCCGTTAGTGTGGTAAGTAGGTACCTCTCTTGTCCCGGAAAAGGGATTTTGTGGATTTTCCGCTATTTGAAGGGTACCATTGATGCTCATTTGGAGTTTGAAAGGAGCAATGATAACCTAACGGGTTATGTGGATGCGGACTTTGCGGGTGATCTTGATAAGAGACGGTCTTTGACCGGTTATGTGTTTACTTTTGGAGTATATGCAATTAGTTGGAAGTCTCAACTTCAATCAACCGTTGCACTCTCAAGCACCGAAGCCGAGTATATGGCAATTACCGAGGCTATTAAGGAGGCTATTTGGCTCAAGACTTTTGTTGGTGAGATGTCCTTATTTGAGGGTCCTATTGCGATATATTGTGACAACCAAAGTGCCGTTCATTTGATGAAGGACCGCATGTACCATGAGAGGACCAAGCACATTGACATTCGGTATCATTTTGTTCGAGATGTGATCTCGAAAGGTAAGGTTGTCGTGAAGAAGATTGGTACTGAGTAAAATCCCGCCGATATGCTCACGAAGCCTCTTCCAATTGCAAAGTTCAAGTTTTGCTCAAGTTCGGTGTTGCTTTGTTTCTAGCTTGTCGCTAGTTGTTTTTGTTGCTAGCTTATGCAAGTTGCGTCTTTATGTTTGTTTTTTGTTTAAGTTAGTTTATGCTTAGTTTGTTTGGGCACAATTTGTCTCAAGGCGGAGATTGTTATATTGTGACCCAAATTGCTTTTAGGCCTATGGGCCACTTATCCTCTTCTCTACTTCTCAAACCCTAACATGTTTCATCAGCCAATGTATTTGTGAGAAAACAGAGAGTGAGAAAACCGACAGCTGGAATAGCAGAACCAAAGAAGGACATGATGACATGATGATGTCGTTCATGGATCACTCTGACGACAAGTTCCTGCGAGATACATTGCTTACCTTTCTAGCTGCAGGTAACGACACCACAGGAGCGGCGATCATCTGGATGTTCTGGCTAGTCACCAACAACCCTGATGTCGAGAAAAAGATCCTGGAAGAGCTTAGGAAGCTCCGACCCTGCTCTAAGGTCAAGGATGATGAAAATGATGAAATGACTATGTTCAAAGTTGAGGAGATTTGGGAAATGTATATGAATAGGATATGACAAAAATACATATGATTTTAACAACTCGCAAAACAAAATATAACTAAAAATTAATAAACTATCAATATCAAAAGAATAATGCTCTCATACTAAATTATTTCATCATGTGGGTTTAAAATCAAGGCATTCACGATTCTCCAATAAGCGTGCACGATCTTTGAATTGGTTGATAACTGCCTCAATGTGATCACTTGAATCATCTTTGTGGAGGAAGAATTGACAAAGCAATAAAAGTTTCATTGAGTTTGAGAATCCACTCTATGTTAATCCGAAAATAATAGTCACAAATCCATAAGCAACAAGTCACAAATCGGAAATAAAGTCACATACAAACTTAACATGAGCAAAGTCACAGTGAGTCCTTCGTTTGAAGCTTGAACTGATGGATTGGATGACATGATTCTAATATCTATTCAATGAAATTTACAAACTTAATCAAACAATAAAATATAATGATACAAATCACAATCATAAAAAATATAACGAAAATAATTAGGGCTAATAAATTAGGGATTTTATCAAACAAATTAGGGCTTTTCACTTCAATCAACAAAGGGCTAGAAATTAGGCTAGAAATTAGGAATTTTATCAAACAAAAAATTAGGCATCAAACAATTAGGGTTTTGAGTTCACCTTAGGGATATAATGAAATTGAGGAGGAGAATCTTCGAAAAGAAGAGGAGGTCGGCGTTGATGGTCGTCGATGAAAAGAAGACGAAGCGGACAGATGTAGTAAAGATGAAAGACAGCCGAAGAGGGGAGGAAAGCTGAGCCGGAGAGAGAAGCGAGCGAACGGCCGAACTGGAAGCGAACAGAGTGAAGCGGAGCGCGGAAAGATGAGTTTGAGATCGTGAAGAAAATAGTCTGGACTTTTGTTGAATTGAATTGGTCGGGTTGAGAACAACATGAGTATATGTTATAGACCACCAATATAAATATTAGAAACTTAGTTTTTAGCACATTTTAAATATCCGGATATCCGAATCGTATCCAATTTCGACCGATAACCGTATCCAAACCGTATCGGATAAAAATCAAAACCGTAACCCGTATCGAAACCATATCCGACCGGTTTTAATTTTTCTCTACCATATCCGCTTTGTAAGCGGATCTGATTGCGATCGATCGGATATATCGGACCGTTTTACCTACCAACAACCACGATGTCGAAAAAGATCCTGGAAGAGCTTAGGAAGCTCCGACCCTGCTCTAAGGTCAAGGATGATGAAAATGATGAAATGACTATGTTCAAAGTTGAGGAGATTGAAGCAATGGTCTACCTACAAGCGGTCTTGTGTGAAACCCTAAGGCTTTACCCACCCCTACCTTTCAATCATAAAGTAGCAAGTAAGGCTGATATCTTGCCCAGCGGCCACGAAGTTCGGGCTGGCACCAAGATTATCTTGTCCATGTATTCGATGGGGAGAATGGAGGAAATTTGGGGGAAGGATTGCTTGGAGTTCAAGCTAGAGAGATGGATTACAGAGAAGGGAACACTGAAGCACGAGCCTTCATACAAGTTCATCGCGTTCCACTCTGGACCGAGGTCTTGTTTGGGGAAACCCATGGCCATCACTCAGATAAAACTGATCGCCGCTGCAGTGATATACAACTTTAGCATGCAGGTAGTCGAAGGCCACCCTGTTGATCCTAAGATTGCAATTGTTATTCAAGCGAAGAATGGGTTGCTGGTTAAGTTGAAGAGAAGAAACATCGAGGAACATTGATTGATGATGGTGACCATGAAATTATGCGTGCAATTGTTTGCTGTATTGAAACTGGACTCTTACGTTTGAAGGGCTGTTGCATATGTATTTCTATCATGTTTTAACAATCTTTTCTCGATTATTAAGAAGCTCATCAGTTGATTTGTCTATAGACTCTTGATTACAATATCCTTAATTAAAGGGAAACACATTATATACATAAGCGCATGGTAGCAGCACATAAACAGATTACGGAACAATTCTTGATTGTCTCTGAAGTTTCTACAGAGATATCCACATAAAAATATTACAGATCCCTCTAGCTCAGTCTAGGCCTTGTATGCCATTCTCACCAGGAGAATGGCTTCAACTATATGCACATATGCATGCACCTCCTCAAATTCCATTTCCTAGTATTGAAACACAACAGTAATGTACACATGTATGTGTGCATATAGGTGCTTTACAGTTCGGAGGGAGTTTAATACATAATACATATAAGATAAAGTTTTCTAATGTATATTTGTATAAACCTATGTTGAATATGTATATACTCATATATATAAACATGACAGGCATGAGGTACACATATGTGCACATATGGTTGTGTGAGTTTATAGGTGTAATCTGTATTTAACAAATGCATAGTCATGCAGAGAAATCTTTTAAAAGCTAAGAGACAGAGACACATGTAAGAAAACATCAATAAAACAGGAAAAGTATGCTATTTCACAGAGAACGGAAGGATAAGCATTGCCTGTCATCAAAGAAACTGGGGATTAAAGACATTAAGAAGAGGGATTTCAAGTGGAAGAGAGACTTACAAAGTATCAGAAGCATATTTATTGCATTGCTCTAAAAACTTAAATTCTCCTATTTTCAGATGCTTGTTGGGATAATATTCCTGAAGTAATTCAGACCACCATTCTGTGGATGCAAATATCATATCGTACAGATACAGAGACATCGTTCAGCAATAAATGGAATATCCTAAAGATATAGAGAGTTATCAAGAACACGCTGATGTTTTCTCATAACTTCATTCATTTCCTTACAAATGCTTGAAGTACAAATATTTATGAGTAATATCTGGCACAGCCCCTTCAGACATAGAAAATAAACCCACAAACTAAAAAAAAAGTAAAAAAAATAAAGGAGAAAGCCATCAAAATATTTGACTTTTTTACTTCAAATCATTAATAATACAGGAAATGCAGAAGGTTCACAGAAAACCAAATTGATTAATCACTATTAGCCAGTAAACCTGCTAATGTTCTTTTTTTAAAACTTTCTTGTATAGATATGCAAATATACAAGTACCTTTTTTTGTAGAATAACAAGGGAAACCTTGGTAAGGCAGGAGGATCAAATCAAATGCACAAAATGAGCACCCATATCATGTCACCTTACAATAGCTGTGACACAAACAAAAAATTTGTTTTAGAAAATTTTATATGATTTGACCTAGAAATGAAATAGCTTAATGCATAAGTTAATTGAATAGTTTTGCCACCATCAAATTAGCATGTACAGTTCGTTTTTTGTTAATCCAAGTTTAACGCACCAAACAGCAAACCATTTAGTGGCATTAAGTCCAAAGAAATCAGGGTCCTTTCGTATTCACATTCTAGCAGCCTATAAAATTGACAAGTCCCACAACAAATTCATTCTACATCAAGAACTTATCTCCACCAAATGAACTGGAGTTGGCCTGCATACCAGAGACAAGGATTCCTCTTCACGAGAAACTTGAAAATCTTTAAAGAAAACTAGGAGACAAGAACACATGGAGGAAAACATCATGAGCCAGGAGAAAAGTATATGCTATTTCATAAGGATAAAAGACATTGAAGAAGAGGGAATTGAACTTGTCTCAGACCATTGTAGAGGAAGAGAGAGACTTGATAGCACATACCAGTATTAACTCATAGCGTAGATGATCCATACCTGTGAAGGTCAACGGGCACCTGTTATTAACAAAACAGAGTCTTAAAACCCCATTTATTGAACTGGTACCCAGACAGATTTATCTTTCCGTTATTTATACCCAACAAGTGTCATGTAACGTCAGTGTTTTGCAGAGAGATTTCCTGATATTTCAATGATTTGCAAAGAGATTCCCTAAAGAGTTAGCTCTTATAAATGTTGAACATATTTCTGTTGGATATAAGAGGGTCTGTTGAGAGAGTAGTTGTTTACTATTGTTTAGTCCCACAACGGTTAGGGACAAACTTCTTTGTTTCCTTAAACACTATAAATAACATCCTAGAGAGAGCTAATAAACTCACTAGGATTTTTCAAACTACATGGTATCAGAGTCACCCTCTTTTCTCTCTCCAATTTTCTAAACCCTAGCCGCCACCTTCCACCCCTCTTAAACCCTAGCCGTCACCCTCCACATCCAAACCCTAGTTGACACTGTTCATCCATCCAGATACTGTTCATCAAGCAATATTCACACAATGGTACTATTCATCCACCGGTTAAAAAATATGGAGTTAAGCTAATCATTTAGCTTATCAACTAGATCTTCATAGATCTTTAGCTAATCATTTAGCTCATCAACTAGATCTTTATAGATCATTAGCTAATCATTTAGCTTACCAACTAGATCTTTATAGATCTTCAGCTCTATGTTACAATTCGTCGTTAACAATCTCTTTGAGATAAACGATAAGTCGTTCTTTACAGGATGGTTTTACTTATTGAACTAATTACTTGTGTTGATTAGTTGTTGATGATTTGATTATTGGAAATTAATTTGTTATTGAGTGAGGTTGATGGTTTATTTTTGGGAAATTACTAGTTGAAGGATCTTATTTGCTGTATTGATGGCGTCCTCCAGTAATTCTGTTATTTCGATTAATGAGATGAAGACCCACACGAAGGTACTCTCTAGCAGGATCACTGACCAAAAATTGAATGGGTCCAATTACCTGCTTTAGAAGCAACTGGTTCGAGTTTATATTTCAGGACGGGGAAACGATCATCATCTTATAGATGACCCGCCCGTACCAGTTACTACCTCCTGGAAATAGGATGGCACTAGTCTACTCCATCAAATTTGGAACAGCATGGAACCACAGATCCTTCAGCTAGCAATTCACTGCAATACAGTGAAACAAGTGTGAAAGTTCTTGGAATAATTGTACTTAGGCCGGGGACACGCAAAGCTGGCGTATGATGTCATTCAGGAGTTATTTCGGAGCAGGATGGATGAGCATAGTCAGACTTTTGAGGAGCATTATGGCAACTTCAATCATCTCGCAGAGGAGCTGAGATAGATTTTTCCCATTACGTGGGATATTCAGAAGATGCAAGATCAGTGGGATCAACTGATGGTATTCACCTTTCTTGGTTCTCTTCCATAGTCTTATAATTTAGCAAGGCCACAAATTATTGGGAGCTCTATTATACGTTCTTTAGCAAAGACATTATTTTTTGAGATCAGCAGTGCCATCTTTGCCAACAAGTACTACTATAGAGTCTGCAAACAGGTCTACTCTCACCACACAGAGCAGATAGACAACTAGTCGAGCGGGTCGTTGTGATGGAGGTCGCTTTGGTAGACGTGGATGATGGTTTGGAGCACGTGGTGGACGAGGTGATAGCTCACGAGGAGCTGTAGGGGAGGGCTCATCTGGTCCCTCTATCTATTGTCATTATTGTAAGGAACCGGGTCACATGACATTTTATTATCCTTAGCTACAGGGAAAACAACCCCAGAGTGCACATGTGGCTACACAGGAGAATCTCATGGATGAAGACACCTTCCGCCAATTTGAGCGATTTCAGCTCTAGTTATTTTAGCAAGTGAAGAACACTCAATCCTCTCCTACTACGGCTATGCTTGTCAGACAGGTAAACCCACTGCTTACCTTACATCGTCACCGTCTCATACTTGGGTTATAGATTCAGGAGCAACTGATCATATGACTCGAAACCGAGGTATATTATCCTCCTATACACCTACCACCTCCTTTCCTTCAGTAGTATTGGCTAATGGATCCACCACACCTGTGGAGGGTGTTGGATCTGCCAACAGTAATACTCTTCCACTTTCTTCTATGCTATATCTTCCTCATTTTTCATTTAATCTGTTATTTGTCAGTAAAATTACTAAAGCATTAAACTGCACAGTCACATTTTTTCCTTCACATTGTATTTTTCAGGCACTTGGGATGAGGAAGACGATTGGTACTGGACGTGAGCGGAACGGCTTGTACGAACTAAACTTTGCCCCTTCCCAGGTGGCATGTATCAGCTCCACATTAGCCTTTAAAGCACATTGACAGCTTGGTCATCCCCCTTTTTCAATTCTTAAAACTTTGATTTCAGATTTAAATCATGTCGAGTCTTTAGAGTGTGAGTCATGTCAACTCGGAAAACACAAATAGGTGTCTTACCCGAGTCGCATCAACAAGCGAGTCATTAGCCCTTTTGATTTAGTACATTCTGATGTACGGGGTCCTTGTTCTGTTCCATCCAAACTCGATTTCTAATATTTTGTTAGTTTTGTAGATAATTTTTCTCGCATGACGTGGATTTACCTGCTGAAAAGTCATTCTGAAGTGTTCTCTATTTTTAAAGTTTTCTGTGCTGAGGTTAAAAATCAATTTCACAGTATCATCAAAACTTTAAGAACAGATAACGCTAAGGAATATTTTGAAAGCTCTTTCAAAAAATATTTGGAAGAAAATGAAATTTTACATCAGTCTTCTTATACTTACACACCCCAATAAAATGGGGTTGCTGAGCGTAAGAACAGACACTTGCTAGAAATTGCTAGGACCTTGTTATTCCATCGTCAAGTTTCAAAATATTTTTAGGGCGATGTCATTTTGACAACATGCTACCTGATCAATAGACTACCCTCATCTGTCTTACAGAATAAAACCCCAATCTCTCTTTTATATCCGGCTGAAGACGCTTTTCATTGACCTCCTAAGATCTTTGGGTCTTTATGCTTTATTCACAATCATAGTCCTCAACGGATAAAATTAGATTCACGATCTCTTAAGGGTATTTTTCTTAGATATTCTAGGACTAAAAAAGGGTACATATGTTATTGTCCATCCTTGAAGCGATATATTATTTCAGGTGATGTTGCCTTCTTTGAGAACAAACCAGGACATGTTGCCTTTGATAAATTCTTAGACCCTCCCGATGATTATGACTACCTTCTTGTTCGGAAAACCACTATCAATGTTCCTTCTAAGGCTGCTGTACAGACTGAACTACCATCCAAATTTGTGAAACCAGTTCAAATTTATACAAGACATATTCCTTCGCAACCTGAGCCATCGCCTCAATCCACCCAAGAGCGTGATATACTAGCAAGTCAAAATGTGCTCGTACAGCCAAGTGCTCAGGCTACTGATGATATTCCCACTGCCCTCTGAAAGGATAAGAGATCTTGTTCTCGAAGTTCTCGGTATCCTCTTACACACTATGTCTCTTACGCTTCGTTAACTCCATCATATTTTGCATTCATATCTTCTTTGGATTCTCACTCGGTTCCCAAGAATTTGTTAGAAGTTCTATCTAACCCGGGTTGGACAGCAGCAATGCAAGAAGAAATTACGGTCTTAGAAAGCAATGGGACTTGGGATCTTATTTCCCTACCACCAGGGAAGAAAGCGGTTGGCTGTAAATGGGTTTACACTGTCAAAGTAAATCTAGATGGCTCTCTAGCTCGCCTCAAAGCTCAACTAGTTGCAAAAGGGTATTCACAGATCTATGGCCTTGATTATATCGATACATTCTCTCCTGTAGCTAAAATGACATCTGTTCGCATTCTTATTTCTCTTGCTGCTCGTTATCACTGGCCACTACATCAGTTGGACGTTAAAAATGCATTCCTTAACAGCATTCTTGATGAGGAGGTTTATATGGAGCAACCACCAGGTTTTGTTGCTTAGGGGGAGTGTGGCAAGGTTTGCAGGTTAAAGAAATCTCTCTACGGTTTGAAGCAATTTTTGAGTGCTTGGTTCAGATGTTTTGCCGCAGTTGTCCAGACCTTTGGTCTTCATCGAGCTCAGAAAGACCACTCGATTTTCTAGAAATTTTATAGTGGGAAGCGGATCCTTTTAGTTGTATATGTTGATGACATCGTGATCACTGGCGACGATGCGCAGGGCATTAGTCATTTGAAGAAGTATCTACAGCAACAATTTCAAACTAAGGTCCTTGGATTCTTAAAATATTTTTTGGGTATCGAGATAGCTAGATCAAAGAAGGGAATTCTCTTATCCCAGAGAAAATATGTACTTGATATGTTGTTAAATGTTGGGATGTCAGAATGCAAGGGCATTGACTTACCTATGGATGATAAGATAAAACTACTATCGACTCAGGGAGAGTTACTGAAGGATATTAAAGAATACAGGCGACTTGTAGGGAAACTAAACTACCTAACAGTCACGAGACCAGATATCGTATTTTCTGTTAGTGTAGTTAGTCAGTTTCTCTCGGCACCTAGGAAACCTCATATGGAAGTTGTGAAGAGGATTCTTAGGTATCTCAAGAAAACTCCAGGAAAATGAGTACTCTATTCAAATAGCGGTCATACGAGAGTTGTAGGATTCTCAGATGCAGATTGGGCAGGATCTCCTAAGGACAGACGGTCAACTACTGGGTATTGTGTGTTTCTTGGAGGAAATCTAATGTCATGGAAGAGTAAGAAACAAAGTGTAGTCTCTTGATCTATAGCTGAGTTTGAATATCGAGCCATGGCGAATTTGACTTGCAAGCTGATCCGGGTTAGAGACATACTAACAAAGATTGGTTATCCTCCGGAGTGTCCCATGAGCTTGTATGGAGATAACAAGGCTGCCATTTACATAGCTGAGAACCCGGTGTTTCGTGAGAGGACAAAACACATAGAGATTGATTGCCACCTGATTCGTGAGAAGATGGAGAAGAAAATCATTAGAGCCAAGCACATACCATCAGACATGAACTTGCAGATATTCTCACTAAACCTCTTGGGAGAACACAAGTGAATTTTATTTGTAACAAGCTAGGCATGTACGATATGTATGCTCAGCTTGAGGGGGAGTGTTGAGAGAGTAGTTGTTTACTATTGTTTAGTCCCACATCGGTTAGGGACAAACTTCTTTGTTTCCTTAAACACTATAAAAACATCTTAGAGAGAGCTAAAAAACTCACTAGGGCTTTCCAAACTACAGGGTCTATCAGCAAATGTTTAACATGCATCCCCTATAATAAATGTGCATTTAATAGAGAGATAACTCTGTTGGATATCAAAGGATCAAAGAGCTACTTAGGGGGTGTTTGTTTGAAATCCCAAAAATTATGGATATGGATTTCACCATGGGATTTCAAATCCATATAATTTTTATGGTGTTTTGGGATTCCATAACTTTGTTTGTTTCATCATTATTTTGGGATCCCAAATACTAAAATTTGTAATATTTTGTTTGCTTCAAACTCAAATTCTAGCATTTCAATTTTAGAATTTGAAATCTTGAGTTGTAGCAAACAAAGTTATGGATTATAAAAAGAATGTGAATACCCATTGGTGAGCTTACCTCCCACAAAATGACAAACACAATTCTATTAATTGGGGGTAACCATACCCATTCAAATTTAAACCCCAACGGCTATAAACGGTCATAAAAGCGGTCATATTTTGCCAATGGCTATAAAATAGCTCAATTTCACATGAAGCCTCCACACATCAAGATGGAGATGCAAAAATGTGCTCTTGTAAAATCCGACACCCTTGAAGCAATGCAAAAATGGCAAAAATCAAGGCCGTTACTATTGGGGTTGCGCTAGGTATCCAAAGAAAGAATGTAATTTTTTTCAATGGGCTGATGATGATGGCAAATACATGAAGAGCATCGACAACAAGGAGGTATTGGTTGAAGATAGGAAAAAGCTCAAAATCAAGAAATTGAAGTCGGCGAAACGAGCATGAAATTCTAATTTGGAAAATGTGTGTACTTTTTCAATTTTTTTACGTATTTCATTATTTAATGTCTTGTTCTTGCAAAATGTATTGAAGCTGAAATGAAAATATTATTATCGCAATTCCAATCTTCAAAACTAACTCACGACAATGAAAAAAATTGTAAAAATAAATAATATCTGAGGCTCGAAGCGGTCAATTTTTCAACACCTATATAATGAAATATCATTGTTGATTGCATTCAAATAATAATGGTGCCTTTTCGCCTAAAATTGCAATTGCAATCTAGACGCATTTTCATAATTGAATGCCTCCTCAAAACAATGAAATCCATTGTAGGTGACATTATCAAAATGCGACCAATCATCATAGCACAATATCATAAAACCAATGTCATAACAACCATTGCAACCAACTAAAAATAAATAATCACTACCCAGAAGCAAGCAAGTAAACCAAGCTTGCAACAAACCAACAAATGACCAAGTATGCAAGCAAACCCACACGAGCATTAGGTAGTAACAGCAGAGCCACAACAAAACCCCAAGCTCAAAAAGCAGAAGCGGCGGGTAAAACACGAGGCGCAAACAAACCAACACTGCAAGCAAACCCGTAACAAAACCCCAAGCCTAAATAAACAGCAAAGCAGCAGGTAAAACACAGAGGCTGCAACAAACCAACACAGCAAGCTGACCCACAATAAAGCAAGCTGAAAGTTCATGCTCAAAAACTCACAAATAACGATCAAACACCTACAAGCCGAAGCTGAACCGAACGGCCGAACTGGCCGAAACAACAAGCAACCAAGTTCATACTCAAGGCGCCACAACCGAAACTGAAAGTTCATCAAAAACAACAAGCCACAAACTGAAACCCACAACAAGCCAAGGTTGCAAGCAACCCAGGTGCAAGCAGCAAAACCCCAACCAGGAAGCAGCAAACCCACAAGACGATGGCAACCAAAACCCACAACAAGCCAATGTTGCAAGCAACCCAGAAGCAAGCAAGTAAACCAAGCTTGCAACAAACCAACAAATGACCAAGTATGCAAGCAAACCCACAAGAAGATGGCAACCAAAACCCACAACAAGCCAATGTTGCAAGCAACCCGAAGCAAGCAAGTAAACCAAGCTTGCAACAAACCAACAAATGGTGAAGGTTGCAACAAACCCGAAGCAACCCGCAAACAGCGATAAACTCACAAGCAAACCCACAAGCAAGCGGCTCAAATAACGAAGTTGCAACAAACCAATAAATAACCTAGGTCGTAAGCAAACCATAACAAACCAAGGTTGCAACAAACCAACAAATGACCAAGGCGCAAGTAAACTCACAAGCAAACCCACAAGCAAACAATTACAACCAACAACAAACTGAAACCGTCCAAGCCTGGCGAAGCTGGCCCGGTGAAACATGCAACCGGTGAAAGTTCTTCAAAAACAAGTTCAAACCTGCCACAAACTGAAACAATCACCCCACTTATAGGCTGGCGCAACCAATACATAGCCTTCATAAAACATGCTCAAAAACAAGTTCATACTCAAGTAGCCAAACACGCCTGGCGAAACAAAGCCGGCCGAAAGTTCATGCTCAAAACTCACAAATAACGATCAAACACGCCTGGCGAAGCGAACTGAACTGAAACAACAAGCAACCAAGTTCATACTCAAGCTGCCACAACCGAAACTGAAAGTTCATCAAAAACAACAAGCCACAAACTGAAACCCACAACAAGCCAAGGTTGCAAGCAACCAGTGCAAGCGACAAAACCAACAAATGACCAAGGCGCAAGTAAACTCACAAGCAAACCCACAAGAAGATGGCAACCAAAACCCACAACAAACCCGCAACAAACCAAGGTTGCAACAAACCAACAAATGACCAAGGCTGCAAGTAAACTCACAAGCAAACCCACAAGCAAACAATTACAACCAACAACAAGCCTGAAACCGTCCAAAACTGAAACCAAGGCCACAAGCTGAAACAAAAACCAACAAATGACCAAGGTTGCAATCAACCCAGAAGCAACCACTACCCACAAGCTCAAATAACCAAGGCCACAACAAACCAAGGATGTGCAAAATAGGGGCTCGAGATATAACACTAAAATTGAAAACATGGATTGCCTCATCTAACAATGAAATTGTAATGTAGATTGCAATCACATGAATGGATTGCCTCACCTAACATTTTAAATACAATGTAGGTTGCATTCTCATCGAGATTGCCCTACCTAAACATCACAAAGACATTGTAGATTGCATTCTCATAATATATGAATATCATCATTGCCCAAATTGAAAAATACAAAATAGCCATACCAATACATAGCGTGCAATGTAGGTTGCTATCAAGTATCATATCCTTCCATATTTGCATCAAGTATCACCTCTAATGGATATATAAGCACGCAAAAAAGTCCAAATCATAATAAGTTTGTAATAGGAGTAGTGAAATATGCATAAAGTAACACCTCTAAGTGTTCAACTTACAAAAATAGCATACAAGTCCATAAGCTCAAGTACATCACTAAGTAGTTAATATGCAATGAGATTACAAAAGTAATAGATATGTCAAGTTTTCAAAAGTAGTGAAGTATCCGTGCTCAAAAGTCAAACCCAAAATGCAACCTCCTAGAATCCTTGATCTTTGATAATCTTCTCTATAAATAGCTTTTGAGCATTTTGGTTTTGATGATCAACCTCCTAGCATCGATTCATTATCATACAAGTAATCAAGCACTTTATCCAATGTGTCCTCGGAAACTCATTCTCATCGCCATTAGAGCCTTCGCCATGACCTCACTCCAATGTATAAGCGTTGACTTTGATTTTGAATTGAGTATGACATTGACTCAACAAAATCGCGTATGATATTGTCATCCTCTTTAGCTTTGCTACTCTTCTTCCTATGATTTGATGGATACAATGATGAAGAAGCTACCCCACTAGAACTCTTTAATTTTTTAGCTTGGGTTGTGTTGTTTTGCCCAATTGATTGCTCGGGCTCAAGATGTGGGCTAGAGGACATATCAACCTCATTATCATCAAGATCGACATGATCCTCATCAAGATCGACATGTCGCCTACCCCCAAGCGTTTCGGTCATATCTTTGGTGAGATCACCCTTTGCTTGGTCATCTCCCGCGATATAACTCAAGTTCTCATAATGGATGAGAGGAGTGTTCAAATACTCCTTCAACCTAGAGCTATTGCATTTTTTGTCCTATATAATGAAACATAGCAAAATCAGTATACTCGTTAGGAAATATTTAAAGTTTGCTTATTTAACAAAAGTATTACCTGTGTCCACCTATCAAAACAATCTGGATCCATGGTGACAATCTTAGTCAGTGGATCATAACCATTACTCATGTTCATGACAGTGCGCATATCAAAATATTTACCCTTCAAGCATTTGACATGGTTCATGACATGCTCCTTTGTGAATTCAGTACCACACTCCTTGTTGACCTCCTCTGCAGCTCTCCCATATGCGGTAGACTTAAAGTTTTTGTCAGATTTTAGACCATCCCTCGCCATCCGAGCAAGAATTGGGATTAACACATCATCATTCTCTGCAGTCCATTTAGCATTAGGCACCCCCCTTGTGTTATCTTTCTTGTTTAAGACTTTTGGTTGCATTTTCCTTTTAGCAACTGCCCTCCTCTTGATTTTGCTTGGTGAGGTAGCTTCATCCTCAAGATCAATTGCAATTGGTCTCTTCAAAGAATGAGTCTCACTAGAATGGGTGGTGGGGGAAGTATGGGTAAGTGGGTGGCCACTATTAAGCATATTCATAAATGACATAGGTTGTTGAGTCATAAATGAGTAGTTCATATCATAAGGAGGATTGTAGGAGGGATAAGGTGGAGCAGAGTATTGGGTATGAGGGAAAGGTAGTGTAGTGGGTGGTGGTGGGAAAGGTAGTGTGGTGGGTGGTGGAGGGAAAGGTAGTGTGGTGGGTGGTGGAGGGAAATGTTGTCTAGGTGTTCTAGGTGAAGGAGTGGTATCGCATTTATCACTGTCATTAAAATCTGCCATGCACGATTGATACAAATGAAAACATATAAATAACATTAAAACATCAAGTTAGTACGATATACATGTTAGTACAATAATAGAGTCATATCGTAAAATAGCATTCATAAAGATAAAAGTTCATTCATAAAGATAAAATATCCATCATTACAATAATATCAAAAGAGTACATAGAGATAGTAGACAATATGAAAGAACAATAATGCATGAAAAATAGAACTTAAATTACATCCCGGTCTAGGTTGTGTCTCCACCACGATATTTATTACAATAATCTCCCCACATTTCAAATGCGATATGATCCCTCTTTGCTCTCCATTCATTTCTTGAATCTCTTTCCTCTCTTTGCGTCATAGTTTGAGTAAAGTCAACAACACCCTCTTCACCTTCATTGGCTATTTCATCACCATCTTCTTCAATGAAATTGTCCTCATGCAACAACTCATCTCCCGGATCTTCTATGGCTATATAGTTATGAAGTATAGCACATGCAATAACTATATCAACTTGAGTTGGGAAAGGGTAGTGTGGCTTGCGAGATAGGATTTTAAAGCGGTTTTCAATACCCCAAAGTTGATTCAATTTTAGACCTCGAGATGAGTGTCTTAAATTGAACAACTCTTGTCTATTATTGATTGGCCTACCCTTGTGCTCATTTAAATGATAGCACTCCTCGATATGGGGAGATAAAGCCAGGCATAGTAGTGTAGCCCGCATCACACAAATAATATTTTCCTACAATTACCAAAATAAAATTTAGTCAATTTTTAAATTTTAATTAAATAGACATACTTTATTTGATTTATTTATTACCGTCGTAAACTCTCAATCCAGCGGTATGGTCTAGATAAGCGTCTTGTAAAACTCTATAATCATGGCCGGATCCCTCCCATCCGGCTAGAACATCGAAAATAACTTGTTGGGAGTGCATGCGGCTAGAACATTTTGAGTTACACCTTTACGACCTCTAAAGCGTGCAACAAGACTAGCGGGAAGCATGGCGTCGATATGGGTTCCGTCTATCATGCCAATGCAATCCTATATGATGTATTAGCGGTTATTAATAATAGAAAAGAAAAACTAAGTGTTATATTATAAGTAGTTATATTATCATAGTCGTTACCTTGAAATAAGGATAGTACAACGGGTTGGTGGCAATCTCGGCGACAATTCACTTGGTGCTTGCTTCATGTATCGCCCCCTTAAACGACCAACGGCTTCTAAGCACTTGTTAAAGTATTTTGAAACGGTTTCCCCCGATCTTATGAAGTGTGACCTAACAATTCTATTTTTTGTTTTATGGCCTAATATATTAAGGAACATGAGCAATTGTTCTTCTACTTTAACACCTCGTGAATCTTTTAGTAGGCCGGTATATCTCATTATTCTAACAAGATTTTCAAATGCACGTGGCCTCATTCTAATATAAGCCCTACAACTCTCATTATAGCCATTGAACACACGATTTATGTGCCTAGCTCTAGAATCTATCTTATCTTTTTCCCCACCTTAGGGTGATAAGTAATTGATTTCCTTCTACTCATTATCCTCATTAAACAAGCAAACACACAAAGCACCGAGACAGTAGCATTAGAAGCCATCCTCATTAACATTTCTTCATCAATGTCGTCCATCTACAATATGAAGTTCAATATACATGTTCAACTTGATTTTCACCCAAATTATAACAATTAAATTGGAGATGAAAAAAAAAATAGATGGAAACATAACATGCTAAACATATCATTAACAGTGATTAGCAATATTTAACAGTGATTAGCAATATTTTGCTAACAAATGTAATGGAAAATCTATTAAAACATGAATTGACCAAATATAAAAGTAGGACTATATACATCAAGTGAAAAGGCACAAAAATAAGAAGAATAAGTCGATGCTAAACAAATTGATTAAATATACACAACAAATTAAACTAGTTTAACCCACTTGCAAACCCACGATCAAACACACAACACAACCGCGACGGTGGAGGCAGCTCCGCAGCAAACTCTCAAAACCCACTTTGCAAACCCACGCTCAAACACAACACGGCTGGAAGCAGCTCCCGCAAGCAAACTCACAAAAACACACTTGCAAACCCACGCTCAAACACACAACAAACCACGGCGTGGAAAATGCTCAAACACACAACGAAACACAACAAACCGAAAATGATCAAACACACAACCAAACACACAATCTCTCCCTATTTGCAAGCAGCTTAGACCAGCAGCAACAAACCCACAACCAAACCAAACCAACAAGCACGAAGCTAACCCAATTCAATTTCACAAAAAACCCCAAATCAATTTCATAAAAACCCCCAAATCGAATCATTCAAAACCCTAGAAACAATCGAAGTTGAAATTAGAGAAGAGGGGGTGAGATATTTACATGCGCAAGGTTAAAGAATCGCCTGGAACCCTAGAAACACCGATTCAACTTTGATCGACCGGAACCCTACTTCAAATCCTCTTGCAAATCAAAACACAAGGAAGCGGAAGGCTAAGTAAGTCCCGAAATAGCCAAGCACATGAGGTTTGGGTAGCGGAAATGGAGGAGGCGTAAAAGGGGAGGGAAGCGAGCGGTGACGCTAGGGTTCGGTAGCGGGAGAGGAAATGAGATCTCGAGATCTCAGATTCGTTTTTGATGAGGTGGCTTTTGGGATGTCAGGCATCCGGCCCAAATCCACTCTCAAAGAGAGGATTTGTGAAATGCTAAAAAAAATTAGTATTTTATAGTTTTGGGATCTTATATCCCAAAAAAAAAGTTGAAACAAACATGGGTTAAGGAATTCCAAAACCCTCAAAAACTTACTTTTTCATCCATATCCTACCTATATCCCAAAAAATAGTTGAAACAAACACCCCCTTAGAAAAAAAGCTTAGGAGAAATAAGTGGGTAATTTCTATAGTACAAAAGTTATATCGACAATCAATCCTTTATATAGATATCTTGAAGATAGCCTTCAACCACCGAAAATAACCAACACTGTGGAAGGTTAACTCCAGAACATTTGCAAATAACACCCAAAATATTGTAGAAAACACTCCATAAAGTTTCAAAATTTGCAAATAACCCCCCTGAAATTTTGCATAAACACCCCAGAATAAAGAAAAGGGAAGGGGTTGGTTTTCCATGCAAAGGTCAACACAAATGAGTGAGAAAAGGGAAGAAGTGACATGCCATTAGATGAGAGTAGAATGGGGATAAATAAAGGGTTTTGACATGGCAAGGTATATTGTGGGCTAAACACATTTACTTTTTCATTTTGGGGCCTAAACACTTGTTGACTAAATCTTGAGGCTTATTCACATTTTCTTTATCATTCTGGGGCCTAAATCATTTTTCCCTATTTTTGTTATCCGTTTAATCTTTTGTTATAGATTTTAGACGGGAACATGGTCTTTGTCCTTATGTGTGAGACATCTATTTTTTGATGTGATAAAAGGATTTTTTTTCTTGGATCTTTTATTATATGGTAAACATGATCTATTGAGTAGTTTTCTCAGATTAAAACAACAGATCCAGTGGACGAAGTCCATTTCAATTTGGGAGTACCCATTGGGGCCTGCATTACGAATTCTAATCACTTTCAAAACTCTCTCTATAATCCAATTTTAGCCTAAATCAGTTAAGTTTTGAATCACAGGGGAGGTGGAACAATCTTGGCCTGGTTTAAGGCCAAAATTTGAACTAACAAAACCAACTCATATCTTGCCATAATTGTTTGTCAGACTAGATTAAGTCATTGCCCTTCTGTTCCACTGAACTTGTTCAAGTCAAGTTGGCAAACACTACCATAAAATTATTATTTTACTTTATTTTTTTACTTATTTAACTTATTCGTAAGAATGCACCTACTAGTTAGATGATGGTTCACTATTAAATTTCCAGGTAACAAAAATATACAAAAGCACATCATTTGATTTGCCTATAGCCTCTTGATTACGACCTCCTTCACTAAAAGGAAATAGATTTATATTCATAAGTGCATGGTAGCAGTACTAGGACAGACGACTGAAGGATCGATCCTAAATTTCATTATATGCAATTCCAAACCAAAAGTAAAGATTTTTTACAGCATCATGAGTTAGAAAGTAAGAGTGTATACTTCTGTGTATATAAAGAAAATCTCAAATTACAGCACAGTTCATCATATTGTTGTAAAATGCAGCCATGTCGCAACTTGTGAAAGAGGAGCACATCATAATAAAGGCCAACACCAAAATTCAATATAGTCTAATTAACCTACTCAGTCTCAAGTTGCCATATGGCTGATGTCATAAATCCCCTGCATACCACCCGATTTTTCACATAAATGGGACTCATATGTTGATGCATCCCTATTAGGACTGCAACCAGATCGGATCTAAGAGACACGGAAAAGAAAAGAGGTTACCAGTAAAAGACTACCGCATCCAATAACTAGGGCTTTTATTAATCAAAAGCTATCCACCTACAACTTGAAAAGAGTCTTTTTTAGACTCGAAAATAAAAGAAAAGGTAAAAATAATATATTTTTCCAAAAATAGAAAAATTCTAAAAACTAGAAAATATCCTTCTACTAGGAAACATGATCTTCTATATCAAATTTCAGTCAAAACAGAATCCATTTACTCCTTCAAATTGGATGGTCAAAACCTACCTAAAATAGACGAAATGTTTGACTGCGATTTCGAGGCCCTAAATGATGGAATTTCACGAATTTGATGGAGGTTAACAGTATTATCTTATAGCTCCCAGTTGACCCTGATGATTTTGCAAGAGCTTCAAAATGACCGGTCTTTTGCGCGATTCCAACAAGTTGGAAGTTCTGCCGATTTTTACTCTTATAGGATCAAACTGGTCCATGTAGGCTAAGGCCACCTCTAGGGCTGCATCATGTGTCTTCCTACTTGTTTAGTAATGCGTAGATGTAAGGGAACATGTGAAGTATTACAAAAGATAAAAATCAAATCCAAATTTTCAATCTGTATAATACCAGACAGAATTTAGTGAAAATATTTTTTAAAAAATAGCACATAACACAAACAAATAGACAAATACATAAGTAGAAGTTCAAAATTTATTAGAGTAAGTAGACTAAAAATAAATGTACCAAGTGACAAGAATATAAGGAGACAATACAAAGGTATTGTATACTGTCATATTGTGCAAAAATAGGTTCAAGGGATTAAATTCAAAACGTTGACTGTCATAGTGTTTCATAATGTTGAAAAAACACTGATTAAATTGTAGAATTAAAGGTTTCCTCTTTGTGTGATAAAATCGGCAAACTAAACTAGTAGCAAAAATAATAAATGAGGCACAATGATTTGTATGTGGAAAACCCACTATGGGGAAAAACCACGGGACCTAGTACAGATCTAACTTCCATTATCTCAAATAATGGGATTACAAAAAGTCTTCTCTAGTAGTACTAGAGGGATACCATTGATCAATAATCAACAATATACTTCACTCTGAAGAGTGGATAACAAGAAATGAACTCACCAAAAGATGGATGACATAGGACTATAATGGACTCGAACGATCCGACTATTGGATGTGAGTACCAGCACCTCAAGAACGACATTCTAAAATTTCATCTCAATTGGATAACGTTTACCCTTCGATCAAGGATAAAACTCTATGGTTGTAGGCAATAAAAATTGCCTTGATCCCTGCACAGCAACTCGGAACAAGCAAAAGAGCCTAAGGGTTCATCTGAGTGAAGTCAGGCCCACCTGAGGGTTAAGTTCACCTGAATGCTTGACTTTACAAAATAGACAAAAGTGTTGATATCTCTCAAACCGGAAGGAATTGGGCAAAATGACCGGAGCAAACCGAACCCTTCGGGTGGGTTTGGTTGGCTCCGTCTCGTCGAGATAGTCGATTTTCATATATAATTCGTCCAATTCCGCCGTACGGTTTGAAAGTTACGACCTGTTCTTCGTAGCATGTCCTGGAGCTCGCCTGTAGAGCAAGCTCGCCTGCAAAGGAGCTTAGCTCGCCTCAAGAGCAAGCTCACATGAAGACCTGGAGCTCGCCTGCATGCTTGAAGCTCGTCTGCACAGGGCAAGCTCGCCCGCAAGCTTGCTTGAAGGGTTGAAGCTCAAGCTCGCCTGAAGGCATGAGTTCGCCTGAAGGCCAAGCTCACCTGAACCAAGCTCGCGATGCCTCAAGCTTCGCAGTATGATCTAGTCTTGCCTGAAGACCAAGAGCTCGCGCTGTAGCTGGAGCTCGCCCGAACTTGTGCTTGAGCTTGCCTACACTATAGCTCGAGATCGCCACCAATGCTCGAGCTCGCCATCCATACTGCTCGCCGCTTGAAGCCCGCCAAGGCTCCGGCTCAGCACTTTGGTTCGCCTGCATGCCAGATCCCGCCAAAGACCAAGCTCGCCTGCAGGGTCGCCAGCTCGCCCGCATGCTTGAAGCTCGCCTGCACAGGACAAGCTCGCCCGCAGGCTTCCCAAGACCGCCCACTTGAAGCATGGGAGATGTCACATCCCATAGTGGTCACATTCCACAGAGGGCATGGTGCTCCTCACCCATTAGTGATCACATCCCACAAGTCAAAGGGATGGCACCATAGAGAGTATGGCTCTTCTCAACTGGGCATGGCCATATCCCACAAATCAAGGAAGTGACCATGCCTCTCCTTGCCTATTTATAAGCCACCATCTCCACATGAGAGGGGGAGCATTTTTGAGAGGCTTGCTATGTTTCTAAGACTCTCAAGCTGAACGCCTGGTCTTGGCCTTCTTTAGGACTTGCCCTTTCAAGAGGCTTGGCAAATTTAAAGTCTCAATCTGAATGCTCAGATCTCGAGACTCTTGGCTCTTCGCAAACTCTTGCATGCTAGCCTCTGGAGCACAAATTCGGCCTTGGCAATTCAGCAAGCTCGGGTAGGACCGAACTCAACCACGCCGGAGCTTCTACTGTGTACTGAAGCTCGATCGTAACTTCGATCGGATCGTCCAAGAGAAGCGAACTCGACTCGAGCATCGAGGGAGGCGTCCTACCGCTACCGACGAACCCACGTTAAACAAGAAGGGCCTTCCCTTCGCTTCTGTTGTAAAAAGCGATTCTTGATTTGTAAACAAGCAATTCAAATCCGAGAGGAGATTTTTACACCAAACAGTGGTGGTCGGAATTTCCAGACTGCTCACACTCTCGTATTTTCTCTGTACTAATCATTGTTTGCTATACCTTCCAACCAGCCCATAAGCCTTTTATATATTCATCTCCTAGCCAATTTCAATGCACAAATTAATGGATATTTGCTCTTGCATATTCCCAAGAGCGACCCTCAAACTCCCTTGACTTTGTATCCTCCAATGCAACCTTCAAACTTCCAAGGTCAACACCATTTATACTTCTTGGAGTTTGGATCCCACAAGGAGGGGATACACAACACATGAGACCCCTTCATGTCCTAAAGCTTTCTAATGTATATTTGTATGCACCTACGCTGAATATGTATATACTCATATAATACATATGTGCGTGGATGATTGTGTGTGTTTATAGGTGTGATCTGTATTTAACAAATTCATAGACAGGCAGAGAAATCTTTAAAAAGTTAAGAGACAGAGACACAAGTAAGAAAACATCAACAAACCAAAAAAAGTGCTATTTCACAAGAACGGAAAGATAAGCATTGCCTGCCACCAAAGAGACTGGGGATTAAGACATTGGTGAAGAGGGATTTCAAGTGGAAGAGAGATTACGAACTCTCAGAAGCATATTTATCGCATTGCTCTCAAAACTTAAATTCTCCTATTTTCAGGCGCTTGTTGGTGTAACATTCCTGAAGTAATTCAGATCACCACACTGAGGATGCAAATACCACCATCTTAGAAATACAGAGACACAATTCAGCATTAAATGGAATACACTAAAGATATAGAGAGTTATCAAGAACACGCTAATGTTTTCTCGTAACTTCATTCATTTCCTTACAAATGCTTGAACTACAAATATTTATATATAATATCTGGCAGATCCCCTACAGGCATAGAAAATAACCAACAAGAAAGGAGAAAGCCATGAAAACATTTGACTTTTTTACTGTGAATCATTAATAATATAGGAAATGCAGAAGGTAATTAGAGAACCAAATCGATTAATCACTATCTGCCATAAACCTGCTAATGTTCTTTTTTTATAACTTTCTTGTATAGATAAACAAATATACAAGTACCTTTGATGCGGATATCTCGACGCGCCCACGGGACTTTCGCCGAGTTTATCAGCGTAGGAGATGTCGAGATTCAGCTCTACTGCGGGTCCCCGCGATATGGTTTTGATTTGGTAGTGTCTTCAGATTTGGTTAATTAGATTTGAATTTTGAAATTCTGTTTTTATTTGGTAGTTATTTATTTGGTAGATTTGTGAGAGATTTGATTTTGTAATCTTATATAAACACTGCTGTAATCAGAATCAAGGGATTGGAATGGAAGAATAAAAACAACAAAAATTTGTTGACCTGAATTTGGTGTGAAACCGTAGCTTCCCTTTGGGTGTGAAACCCTAGCCGCCACCACCACCCCCATCTGCTTCCGCCACCTCGCCAATAACTTCGGCCAGATCTCATTGCCGCCCGTTTAACCGGCCGTCCGCCGCAGCCGCCCGAAGTCCTCGCTGCCCGACCCCGCCGCTAACGCTCACTCGGGCCGCCGCTCCGCTTCGCCGCCGGATCACCTCGCCGCCTCTCACCGGGTTGCCGCCATCACCACCTCCCATCGCTATGCCGAGATCCCTTTACCGATCGGGTTTGAGAAGGAATGGGTCTGATCTGTTGGTGAACAGATCTAGTTTATTAGGGCTTGGATCAATTGGATTTGGTTCAATTGGATTTGGTCCAATTGGGTTTGATTTAATTCGGGTCTAAATTGGAAATAGATCCGTTAATACTCCTAAGTGGATTCAAGATCGCTTCGAATTATAATTCTGTGACTCATTGGTGTATGGCCGACCCTGTAGCTGAAGACACCCAGTTCGTGTATGATCCCGAGACCGGCGTGATTGATTTGCAGTTTTCCCAGTGGTTCGATTTCCAGCCGTTCGATACTCCACTCGGATATATTGAACGCGTAACCCCTCAGATAGCTGAGAGTGTGGAGAGCCGTTTGGGAATCAGTTCGTGGCACCGCCGATTTTACCTAGATACACCGCGTCATCCCAGTTATGTGGCCTTTGGGGAAGAACTACCACCCCTCACATTCGGAGTTGTCGTACGGCCTCCAGAAGCTCCTCTCATCGAACCAGTTCAATCCGACGAAGGTTTAACTTTCTTTCGCTCTAATATTTTCGGAACTGCTATTGCGTGCATGTTATTATCAATTTTATTATCAGTTGCGATTGTGCTATATGCTGTTTGATTAGTGAGAGAGTGATTCTGTCGCCAAGTATATTTACTTATCTAAATATTACAACTTGAACCTTTATTACAAGAACGAACCAATTAGATTACATTTTTTTTGAATGATTTACAAAGGCTTCAACTAAATACATTGCAAGTTTGTTTAAAACCATCGGAAGCCCCCACTTCCTCTCGAGTTTCCTGCCTAGATCAATCGCTGATTTGGTGAAGCATTGCTGTTGCTGGTCTCCTTACCTGTAATCACATTGTTTCACATCATTTTTGGTATCAGACCGTGGTTCTAGGTTAGAAAAATTTAGACTAGTGTAATTGAGTCTTATTTATAAAAAAAAAAATTACCATTCAGCTCATTTAGCTGTTAGCGCATACCATTCACCTCATTTAGTTGTTTGTGCATGCCCACTCGCACGGGTCTACCACATCGATTAGGAGAGTCAAGTGAATCATCTAGTGAGTCCCGCATGTTAGGCAGTGTAGATTCCGCAATCCTTAAGAAAATCGATGAGCTAGCAGGACAATTAGGTGCCATAGTTCAAGAATGTAGAACTACCCGTGAGGCCCTGATCGATTTTCAAAACGTAACCAACGAAAGGCTCGCTAGGCTTGAAGAAGCGCGTGTTGCAACTCTGCCGCCGCAAGAACAAGGAAAGGGACATGGTCATATCGTTCATCGCCCTCTCCATCAACCCGTGCGATCCGTCGCCAATACGAAGTATTAAGGTCGAAGCACCAACCTTCGATGGCAAGCTCGACCCGCAAGCTTTCTTGGACTGGCTGAAAAATATGGATCGCTATTTCGAGTGGTACGCACTGACGGAGCCTCGAAAAGTCAAGTTTGCCGCAATGAAGCTTACCGGACCAGCCTGCCAATATTGGTCCAACCTCGAGATGCTAAGGCATATTAGAGGTGAGTTACCAACTCTGACTTAGCGAGACATGGCCGACGAACTGAAACAAAAATACCTCCCGCCATCGTTCTATCAGAGATTACTTAACAAGTGGCATCGCCTCACTCAAGGAACCAAATATGCAAAGGAGTACATTGCCCAATTTGACGAATTATTTACGCAATGTAGCACCATCGAGCAAGAGGCACCAATGAAGGTCTTATCAAAGTTTCGAGCTGGATTGAGAAGCGACCTCCAAACAGAACTCTTTGCTAGAGGAGTAGATACCCTTGAAAGAGCCTACGCTTTAGTTCAAGATTTAGATGAAGCTAAATCTCACCAACCACATAGGAGTCAAGATTTTCGATCCCATTCCTCCCAGACTTCCCGTGCCACTACCTCTAGTCAAACCCAGAATCGATCTAACCCTAATTCTTCCCAGCCTAGAGTTGACCCCAAGGGCAAGGAGTCCGAGAGAGATTTCTCCAAGATTGGCCCTCACGTCAAATGCTACAAGTGTCAAGGGTATGGACCTGTTTCGGCGAATTGCCCGACCTGTCACAAGGTCTCTATCATCGATGGCCAATATGAATATGAGCCTGAGCTTAACAACCATGAATTTGTCCATCAAGTTGATGATGATACCGATGATTTTGAGGATGGCGTAGATGATCATATTCTAAGTTGTCTTAGGCAAATTAAATTCCCCACCATATCTGTTGTTAGATGTGCCATCTCCCAACCCAAGTATGTTGATGATTGGAGACGTACTTCCATTTTCCACACGTTCACAAAGATTGGCGATAAGAATTGCAAAGTGATCGTGGATAGTGGAAGCTGCATTAATGCGGTCTCCTCAGCTGTGATAGCCAAGATTGGTCTTAAGGCCGTACCCCATCCTAATCCATACAATGTATCATGGATCAATGATACTGCACTTCATGTCCAAGAAAGGTGTTTAGTCCCTCTTCAATTCGCTATTTACAAGGACCAAGTTTGGTGCGATGTTCTGAAGATGGATGTGGGTTAAATCATTCTTGGAAGACCCTGGCTGTTTGATAACGATGTTCATATCTTCGGACGATCAAACATATTGCTGTTGTTTGAGCACGATGGGAAGAAGGTTAAGATCCTTCCAGTTCAGCCAAAAGTTAGTGATAAGCATACCACCAGCCAAATCTTCCAAAGGCGTTAACCTGATTGGAGCCAAAGAGATCGACCGAGAGTTAGCAAATGGAACCCCATTTTTCATCCTCGCTGCTAGAGAAACTCCTAAGAATATCGCTGATATGATTCCTCTAGAGGTCGCTCCTTTGTTGGAAGAATTCGCTGACATTTTCCCTGAGGACCTCCCGGATCAACTTCCCCCGATGCGTGACATCCAACACGCAATTGATTTAGTCCCAGGAGCAACTCTTCCAAATTTGCCTCACTACAGGATGAACCCCAATGAACACGCAGAACTGAAGAGGCAAGTTGATGTGCTGCTAAAGAAAGGCTTTGTGAAAGAAAGCATGAGTCCTCGTATGTCCCCGTGACATCGACGCAAAAAAGATGGAACATGGCGTATGTGTGTGGATAGCCGCGCGATCAACAAGATCACGGTGAAATATCGTTTTCCCATTCCCCGGTTGGATGACATGCTTGACTTGATGTTTGGAGCCACTATCTTTTCTAAGATTGATCTTAAGAGTGGCTACCATCAGATTCGTATCCGCCCCGGTGACGGATGGAAAACCGCTTTCAAGACGAAAGAGGGATTGTACGAATGGATGGTCATGCCCTTTGGCCTGACTAATGCTCCGAGCACTTTTATGAGAGTGATGACTCAAGTACTCCGCCCTTCACGGAAAATTCTTGGTGGTATACTTTGATGACATCCTTATTTACGGTAACTCGTGAGCAACCGTAGACCATTTCGTCAAGTTTGTACCGTGTTAAGAAAAGAACAACTCTATGCCATGTAGGCATAAAAATTGCTTATCGCATCTCAACGAAACTCGCGGACGGTGGGTTGACAACCGGCGATCCATTCGACAAACCGGCGTCGCCAAAGCGCATCACGCCTCAAAGCGGCGTGAAGCGAGTCGGCGAGCACATGAAGTGAGTCGGCAAGGCGTCGAGCCAATGAAGCGGCGTCGAGTTGATTAAACTCAAGCGTCGATGAGATGGAATCAACCATACTTAGTCCGTCGATGCAAGCGAACTGTTTGAGCTCACGAAAGTTGATGAACGCGGACTCAAACACAACGGCAACATCACGGGGCAAAACCAAGCGGGAAGACCAAAAGAATCGACGGAGAAACGACGCGAAAACGACGAAAACGCCGCAAGACGGCGCCAAGGCCAAACCTCTACCAAAGTGGCCAAGGTGGCTCGCCACTTTGGTCGAGCCACCTCGCCAACTTGGTCGAGGTGCCTCGCCAAGTGGTCGAGGAGGCTCGCCACTTTGGTCGAGCCACCTCGCCAACTTGGTCGAGGTGCCTCGCCAGTGGCCGAGCCACCAAGGTGAGCCCCCTTCCATTGTATAAATAAGGGGTGTCATCTTCGAGGGCACCGGACGGGGGATTTTTGGGCGGGCTTCGATTGGATTTTGGGATCTTTCAAAGGCTCGGACTTGAAGAGTTCTTGCGAGATCTACGAGTAATCTACGCGACGCCTCGAAAGCAACGGCGAGCACAAGTCCGATCAGCGTCGGATCTTCAATCAAAAGGTAACCGAATTCGGGTCGAACTACAGATACCCTCTAGATTAAGCTTCGTCTTAATCTCAGGGATAGCGTTGTGATTTCTCCTAGTAGATCTCACCCGCTCGTGATCCTCTCCTTCGTGAGTGTGATCCTCAGCGCTTCGCTTCTTCGCGGAAACGAGCCCCTTTACATCTGTAGTTCGAACCGGGTCTCTACGGATCGGAGTTGCGGTGGTCCACGGACACAATAAGTCCCGACACGGGCAAAGAACCCACGCAAGCGGTGATCCGATATAACAGATCCTCGTGTTTGTTCACAAGGATAAAAGTTGTAATCTTTTTGATTTTCATTGTAAGCCTTAAAATAAAAGCGATATTTCTCTTTGAATTTGTTTCAGCGACAAGTTTGTAAGCAAGTTCAAATCAATGACAATCATCCCAACTTTTACCGCGAACAAGCCGGGCGATCATTGGGAGCCACCGCCTCGATCGGAGGTCGCCGTCACGAAACCGCGGATCCCTATCGGTGGAAGAAGAGGTCGAGTTTGAGTTCGACCGGAGAAGTTCGAGTACCTATCCTCACCCTCCTCCAGATCCAGCTTCTCCGCCCAAGAAGGTCTCCGCCGCAAGGAGAACCCGATGGGCCTCCCGAGTAGAGCCCCGTGACGGCGAAGTCCAACTCGCCGCCGCAGTAGCGAGAAATCCCTTCGCCTCAAGTCCAAATGGTGCGAGATGAGCGCCGACGATCGCGGCACTCTCCAGCGAGCTTCGCCAAAGCGGCGACAAAGCATGGCGCGCAGCTGCCAAGGCCATGCAATCCATGGATGGGGTCGCTTCTGGCGGATCTAAGATCCAACTCACGCAGAGGCTTCACTTCGCGATCGACGGTTTATCCAAGCCGCCAACCGACGAGTGGGTCCGTGTCAAACGGAACCGCTTCCACACTTCAGAGCGATCCGAAGCGCGCACTCTTTATGCAAGCGAAGCTTTGGTGCAAAGAGCTCGCGGAGTTAAAGAAGGAAGTGGCAAAGAAGCCACCAACGCATCGCCAGTTTGGAGGCCCAAGTCTAATGGTGCCCCAACCTCGGTTGCCCACACTCCCCGCCTCTCGTGTTTAAGCCGAAGGATACAGCGCGGTAAATCCAACGCCAAAGTCCAAGGCGGCGACACCTCAAAGTCAAAGGCGCCTCAGATTCAATAAGTGGTGAAGCCAACTCCGTTACCACCACCAAACCGACTATCAAGGATCGTCTGGGTCCTCGAAGAGAATCACGGTCACCTCATGCAGAGGTCGCACCTGCTCCAACAAGGACAAGAAGATTCCTGCGGCCTCTCCTATCGGATTGAAAATCAAGTCCGAGAGTTCGCCGAGACTTCATACCACATCGGCGAAGTCTAGGCGAGTCACTTCGGAAGTTTCGATGGATTGACCCGCCCTCTAAGGAGACGCTTCATCCGACGATGAGGACGCTATACCCGAAAGATCACGCCAACATACGGCAAGTTGTTCGCACACCGATGAGCCGTATTACCGCAAGAGGTACGAAAATCTCAAGGATTCCCCAAATTGACGCAATGCTTGTGCTCCAAGCTCATTAAGGCGATGCTCTCGGAGTGCAATTGCCATCAAGAAGCTCCGAAGGGTGTCGGTCTTCCGAGACTCACCCGCGGAGATCTGAGACCTAGGACAAGGCGATTCGCGAAAAGGATGATCTCAGAGAGGTGAGTTGCGGAGGTCACTAATAATATGACCAGAAAGAATCATCGCCACTGGCTATTCCCAACAAGACGCAACGCCGACTCGCTTATGTCCGACTATCCGACGGTCCGTATAACGATAAGCTTCGGGGTTACCCGCGAGGATGATGCGCCGATATTGGCTCAAATCGCATCCGATCATACCGTATCTAGCCAAGGGAGCCCCAAGAAACACTTATGATCGCATGCATCAAGTGGCCAAAATGCTAGGCGGCGTTGAATAAACAACGAAAACTTCAAATTAGAAATGGAGTTGGCCATGCACGATGAGAGAAATGCATGACCAACGATCCAAGCTTTAACGAAGATCGAGGGAATCAAGTCAACACATTGGCGTTGATCAAGATGACAAATGACGGATCGAGGAAGCACCGTAAGATGATAACCCTCCCAACCACGCCGATGTCGCTGCTGCTCATGAGAACGAAGATCAAAGACTTGGAGAGTAAAATCAATTCATTGATTTACGCTCAAGAAGTAAAGAAACGGTATTCCTTGCCCATGCAGGGAGTGGGAATCAATCTCTACCCGCCAGTTTAACTTAATAAACTTCACACCATTTGATCGGAAGGGTTCCCCGACGCAAAGACTTGATTTATTTCAAGTCACACCTGGAGTTATTTCGGCAACGAACCCTTGATGGTTCTGTCATTCGCTGGCACCCTTCGCGGGCCGCCGAATGGTACCGCCCCGCCTCCGGGGAGCATTCAAATGGGACGACATGGAGTCTAGCTTCCTTACCAATTTCTTTGATGACGATACCGAGGTATCGATCGACGCTGTTCGACGAGAAGCGTAAAGACCGAGAAACCGTGGACATCTTTGTTAAGCGATTAGGAACAAGGCAATGAACCGCCGGATCCAATAACGAGGAGTTCATCCTCCAAACCTCGCCACAAAGAACTTATCAATAGATGTGCTTGAAGCAATGGGTACAGCACCATCGATAGCGTGGAAGGACTTGAAGGTTCGTGGAGAACAAGCCAGAGATTCCTCAAAAGGAAAAAGGCAGAGAGGTCACCGACAACGAAGCCCGGCTTAACTTTGTCCCACGCGCAAAGGGAAAGAGCAAGCCAAGGCGGCGGTTCGCGAACCAAGCGTTCCAACTCCAACCCCAACAACAGCAGCAGAAGCAGTAGCAAGCCGCGAATAGTATTACCAACGGCAAGGCCACAAAACAAGGCCTTAGAGCCGAGATTCCCAAGTCCTATTCCTTTAGGGGCGGCGAGATTCCGGTCTCTTCAAATATCTTGTGGAAAATAACAAGATCAAGCTCCCTCCGATTCGAATCAAGAGGAGGCGATGAACACGAATGACCCGAATCTTGTGCATACCATAGGCGGTTCATCACCCGCTAAATCTGTTTGACCTTAAGGACAAAATCGGGCTTTAATTGATGTAGGGGTCATTACTATGAAGCCGTCAAAGAAGAAGGTCGGAGCTAATGCGATCCATAAGTTTCGGTCGGTGCCATTGACATGGTTTGAACTGAACCCGGTGGTCAAAGTTGCGGTGAAGAGCGGTGAATGGCGACCCACACAAACAGCGCCGAGAAAGGACTTGTATCATTATCTGACCCGAATGGCGAAGTCTTGTGGGTCCACCTGCACTTACCGAAGATGAGCAATGGGTAGCCTCTTCTTGAAGAAAAAGCGGCGAAGGGAAAGGCATGCCATGCTACTCCGCACTCGAGGGAGACGATGAACAGTGGTAACATTCCGGTGTCAGAAGAGGGAACAAAGCCACGCCACGAGGTGGACCACGAGTACAAATACAAGTACCGGAAGTCCCGACCCTAATGCCAAGACGCCTCGTGAGCTGGGGTACCAACAAATCCCCTCACTCGCCGCAGAGAAAGCGCCGGCGGTAAACGCCAAAAGCTGACAAAGCGGCCGCATGAAGTTCAACTCGGCGGTCGATTGATCGCCCGATTGGAAGAGATAAGCCGGGAACCGAACTCTCCATACAGCCGATGTCATGGCCCAATTAGCCAATATCCCGCAAGGATCACTCTCTATGAGTTCTGCGGCTTATCAAAGAGAGCGAGAAGCTCTTCAAGAAGCCCTCGCCGATTGAAGTCTTCCTCACCCAGTTAGAGTCGGAAGAGTGGCCCGGCAATACAACCTTGCGACTAAACACTTCCCTGCATCACCTTTACAAAGGAGGATATGCACGAGGAATTCCAAGCACGATAGGCCGCTATACTTCACCGTATATTGGCTCTAGTGAAGTTAACCGGATCCAAGTCGATCCGGGTTCATTATGAGCATCATGCCCTCGCCTCATGTATCATCTGGGAATTCACGACAAGCTAGCATCAAGCGGCACAATGATCTCACGGTTTAACACCAATGGGTCCGCCCACTTGGTAAAATCGGATTAAGTGCCAAATGGGGACTTAAAGTCGAAGTCACTGCTATGTGATTGTGAGACTTCCTATAACTTATTGTTGGGTCGACCTTGGATCCACAATAGCGTTATAGTCGATCTACTCTTCATCGGTGTCTCAAATATGTAGACACTAATAATGAGGTCAAGACGGTGGTCGCGACAAACAACCGCTTAAGGATGGAGAATTATTTCATCGATTCTCTCCTCTGGTAATGAGTCGGCTGAATCATCGGCCCAAAGATGCGGACGGCGGTGAAGGCGTACGAAACGGGCTTGGTTATAGTGGAGGTTTTGTTTTAAATGACATTGTACCCCTTGTAATCAATCTTGGCGATGAAGAATCGCCGATGAACATTGTAATTGGCAAATTGCCGCATGAATCAATAAATGACGATTTAGAGTATCCTTTATCTTTGAATGATGTGATAACAGATTATACAATGATCCGTAGTTGCACTCGCCAACTCATCATCTTGCTTCACAAAAGCAGCTCCGGACTCCTTTGGGACAACACTTGTCATCCCACCAAGATCAAGTAGTGAAAAGACTTGGTTTACTAAAAGGAGATGCGCCCAACGTAATCATTTCTTTGAAGAAGGTGAAGATGACAATGGGCCTATCCTCCACACATTCAGATATAGTCCAAACACCGGGTATCATGAAAAGATGGGGGTATGACTTGACACACGAGGGAAGGTCTATGTTTCTGACGAGGCCCTCGAACCCCTCCTAAAGATATGTCCCAAGAGGAAAGCCTGATAATTACTATGCATTTAGAAGGGATTGGGATAATAATCCTCCTAAGATGAATGCTCGTGGTCGATTGATAATAATCCACCCTAGGGAGACTGACATTCGCCCCGACTCTTCTGGGATTCCGACACCACTCTGAGAAGCTTTCAAGGCTTTGATGTCAATATGGCCACGACGATCCCCGCTACTATTGAGGGTGATGAAGATATGCCAACATGGGAAGACCCATGGATCCATCAACTCGTAGAGCAGCTGGGGATAGGTTCAACAAAGAGAACCCCCACTAAGGATGAGGTAGTCCAGTTAATATGGGTGATGAAGAGCATCCCAAACTCATAAACATCAGAATACTTCCTTCGAAGAAAGGAAGAGTTGATTGCCCTAATCGAGTATATCGATGTATTCACCGAGTTACGAGGACATGCCAGACTCGACCCTAATGTGGCAACACATCGCCAACATCAAGGCGATGTCAAACCCGGCAAGCAACAAAGAAGACGGTTTCGGCCCACAAATATTGGAGGCAATTGTTGACGGCGAAGAAACTCATAGAATCGGATTCGCCGAGGAAATTCAACATCCGATTGGGGGCTAATATAGTCCCTGGCCATGAAGAAGAATGGTTCGATTAGGATCCGTGGTCGCATCACGAGACCTAAACGCCGCTGCCCAAAGGATGATTTCCTCTTCCAATCACCGACGTCATAGTTGACAACACGCGTGGATTTGAAAGAATGTCCTTATGGATGGCTTTTCGGTATAATCAAATCAAGATGTACCCCGATGACGCCAAACACACAGCCGCTCGTAACTTTATTGGCATATATTGCTACACGGTCATGCCGCTCGCCTCAAAATGCCGCAACATACCGTAGAGCAATGACGGAGATTTTCCAGATCATCTTCGAAAACGGTCGAATGCTATGTCGACGATTTGGTCGGAAAAGCCGTGACAAAGGAGATCACATCAAAATCTTAGAACGGTATTCAACTCATGCTAACTCATCGCCTAAAGATGAATCCCCGCCAAGTCCTTCCTTGGGATGTCCAAAGGGCAAGTTCCTTGGCTTCTTGCCACCAACAAAGGAATCCACGCCGATCCCGACAAAGTGAAGGCGATTCAAGAATTGCAACCTCCGAAACTGAGAGAACTCGGGGTTACAAGGACGATTGGCGACATCCGACGGCTCATATCGAACCTATCCGAAGTGCCACCGCTCTCCAAGTTGAACAAGAAGGGCGGTCATATATTTGGGACGACGCCGCCGTAAGGCATTCAAGAGATCAAGTCGTATCTCGCTAAACCTCCCGCTCTTGTTGCACCGCTGTCGAAAACCGCTTTTGATCTACGCCATACGACGGAGCACCGCAGCTTTACTGCGAAGACGACGGGACACGTCAACGAATGTGCAAGTATTACCCGAGTCAACATTGGTCGGTGCCGAAGTCTCGCTATCCAATGGTCGAAGCAAAGGTCGCGATTAGTGTGTTCGCAACGTAAAATGCGCACTATTTAGCCTGACAGACGATTTATGTTATCTCTAACGTGAATCCGTCCGGATATTTATGACCCACCGCCTCAATGAGTTGGCGTTTGGCGAAATGGGCCTTGCTCTTGTCCCAATATGACTTGTATTTCAAACAACGTAGTCACCAAAGGACAAGCGATTTGTGATCTCTTGGCCGCCACAACCGATGCGCTTGAGCTATATGATGATCTTCCTGATGAAGTTCAAGAAGTCAACACTACATCGCACCAACAAATATGGCGATTGTATTTTGACGGAGCTTCGGCCACCAATGTGGCAAGTACCCTGACGTTTCTAAAATCTCCACTGAGTCTGAGTTGTCTTGATTTCCGGAATCATGTCATGCCCCGCTTATTCACCATCAACCTTGCTCTAATAACGAGCTGAATACAATGCGCTACTTATTGGACTTAGTTTCGCCAAGGAGCCGGGGTCAATATCTCGCCGCATGGCGATTCGCAATTGATAGTTAAGCGTGTTCGCGGTGACTACGGTCGAACTGATCTAATCCCCTATCATCGATAGCCGCTGAAATAGCGTATCATTCAAGAGTTTTTCATCGAATATATCCCGCTTCCAAAACGCTTTATGCGGATGCACCGGGTGGCGCAGTCGCGTCGTTAGCACACCGGAGACCAGCAACTAGTTACGGCCAGACTCACCAACTCTTTGTACCATTATACGATGAGGCACAAGAAGATAAGGGGTAGTTACCAAAGAAGTACATGCAACCCAAACCAAGTTGGAGCCCCGAGATTGGCGCTTCCTATCATCGACTACATCTTACATGGCATTCTCACGAAGACGGAGGGAGAGAGAGTCAATCCGCTAAGAACTCCAAGATTCTTTATGACACTCAAACCCGCACGCTTATATCGCCGAGGGTACGATGGTCTTTGTCTCGATGCCTCTCAAACAAGGAGGCGTAAGAGGTCCTTCGAAGCACACGAGGGTGAATGTGGTGCACACCACCGGTCCCAAACTCTACGATCGAATCGAGAATGGGTTACTTTTGGCCCACAATGATTAATGACGCAATGAAGCACGCCGAAATGCCACGCGGTCAAATTCACTAATTATATGCATCACCGCCAGAGCAATCAGATCCTTCGCCACATCCCGCCATTCGAGACATGGGGAATGGACGGTAGGTCCCATTTTTCCTCCGCCGCTAAAGGAGATCGGTTTATTCTAGCGATCACGACTACTTCTCCAAGTGAAGTGAAGCAATCCGCTAAAGGAAGTAAAGGCGAGTCACGAGTCATCAAGTTTATCAAACACCATGTCATCTATCGACGGTGTCCCAAGGTCGTGCATGACAGCGGTCCCCAATTTATCGGCAATTCCTTCATCGGGTTTTGTAGAAATTCAAGATACAAGATGTCGTCAGCGGCTTATAATCCGGCGACAAATGGATTGGCGAAGCATTCAACAAGGCGATTATCAAAATTACGTGAAGCTTGTGAAAAGTAACAAGCGAGGCTGGGATGATAAACTTCGGAGAAGCACTCTGGCGTGTCGCTGCATTCGCCGCGCCAACTGGAGCGACCCGTACTCTCGGTCTGGGTGTGAAGCGGTTCTCCCGTTGGAAATTCAGATCCGTCGCCGCGCCGCCCTTTCAGCGAGATGGCGAGAAGAACAACATCAAAAGCGTCTCGAAGAGCTTGAGATGTTAGATGAGCGCTGGAGGCTCAACAATGCATTGAGTTCTACCAAGCTAGGATGTCGAAGGCTTTCAACAAGAAAGTTGACGAAGAACCTTTAGAAGGAGATTTGGTCCTCATTTGCTTTCGGCGAGATAATCCTCACTTCCAAAAAGAAAGGTAAATTGAACCTAAATGGGAGGGCCGTTTGTAATAGAAGCGGTTTACTCAATGGTGCGTATCGCCTAATTACCCAAAATGGCGGCCAGGCAATTAATGGGATAAATGGGAAGTTCTGAAGAAATACTACCCATAGTATCTTGGGATAACCCGTTCGACGGAAGTTCCTCGTGGGATGTTTCACCCACTTTTCGAGGATAACCTTAGATTTATCCTCCATCACAATTTCCCCGATCAAATTCCTTGGCGGTGGGTCTACAAATTACGGTACATTACCAAAATCCCCTCTTGATTCCTTCTAGCAAGAGGCCCATCAAAATCCTTTTCTGTAGGAGATAGAATATAAAATTCTTCCTCTCAAGCGTAAGATCCTTCGTGATAAGCGGAAGGTTCCTTCCATCTTTCATCTTAGGTAGCGCCGGTGAAGGTATCTTGGGTTTTCGAACCGGGTTGTCCGGAAGAAGCTGCGAGAGTCTCGGTTCTCGGTGGAGATCCACTCTTAGTTCCATCTTCATCTTAGGTAGCCCCGGTGAAGGTATCTTGTAGGGATTTTCGAACCAGTTGTCCGGGAAGGTCGCTGAGTCTTTCGGTTCTCGGTGGAGATCCCACTCTTAGTTCCATCTTCATCTTAGGTAGCGCCGGTGAAGGTATCTTAGGGATTTGAACCGAGGTTGTCCGTGAAGGTCAGAGTCTCTTCGGTTCTGGTGGAGATCCCTCTTAGTTCCATCTTCATCTTAGGTAGCGCCGGTGAAGGGATTTTGAACCGAGGTTGTCGGTGAAGGTCACGAGTCTCTTCGGTTCTCGGTGGAGATCCACTCTTAGTTCCATCTTCATCTTAGGTAGCGCCCGATTGAAGGTATCTTGAGATTTTCGGACCGGGTAGTCCGGTGAAGGTCACACGAGTCTTTTGATTCCTCTGACAGGAATCTGGCGTTAGCCTCATCAGGAAATAGAACAATTCTTCCTTTCCCGCCTCAATCAATCTTAATCGGTTCGGTCATTCTCCGGTCAAAAGGACACCAAGGTTCATCTTGGGGCATTTTATCGAGCCTAAGAAGGGATAAAGCCAGGCGCTACAGCGTTGCGGTTTAGTCTTTCTCCGATTGAAGACACCGAGTTCAGTCAGGGCATTTTATCGAAGCCTAAGGGATAAAGCCAGCGCTTACTCGCAGCGTTAGGTTTAGTCTTTCAGATTGAAGAAGACACGAGTTCAATTACGGGGCATTTTATCCGAAGCCTAAGAAGGGATAAAGCCCAATATACTCTGGCGTTGCGGTTTAGTCTTTCTCGATTGAAGAAGACACGAGTTGATTACGGGGCATTTTATCCGAAGCCTAAGAAGGGATAAAGCCCAGCCTTACAGCGTTGGGTAGTCTATTCAGTGACAAAAGGCGAAGCCTCATTATTCAACATCGTAGCATTAAGTCTAAGAGAGTTTCATTCTTTTAGCACAGCGTTGTGTGTAGAACGGATTTAGATAATCTACATGCTAGCCCAACTCAAACAGTAGTTGGTAAAGGCTCATCAAACCCGCTGAGGGTCAGTTGGCTAATAACCCTAAAGTCAACGCTTCATACGCTGCCCGGCTTAGTCTTTTTCCGATTGAAGAAGACACCGAAGTTCGACTCGGGCATTTTATCCAAGCCTAAGAAGGATAAAGTCAACTTCACACGCTGCTGTTTGCTTAGTCTTTTTCCGATTGAAGGAGACACCAGTTCGACTCGGGCATTTTATCCGAAGCCTAAGAAGGATAAAGTCAACGCCACACGCTGTCCGCTTAGTCTTTCTCCGATTGAAGAAGACACCGTGAGTTCGATTCGGGGTATTTTGTCCCGGCCTAAGAAGGGATGAGTCTACGGTAACACGCTGCTGTCGGGTGGTCTCTGCCCGTAAAAGAGTAATGCCTATGTATTCAATATCATAGCAACAAGTCTAGAAGAGTTTCATTCTTTTAGCACAACGCCACGCGGGAACGGATCCGCATGATCCGCGACGCCAGCCCAACTCAAACTAGGGTGGTAAAGGCTAATCAAACCCGCTGATGGCTGAGGGTTTGCCAAAATCCTATAAGTATTATGGTTAATTATTTCGACAAGTAAAAGAATCATAATAAAATGAAAGGATGGATCTCTTATTCATTTGAAGCAAATATAGAAGGAGCTACAATTATCGGTGACAATTGATTCAAGCAAAGTTATGATAATACATCTAAATAAAAATCGAACGACCGGCCAACAAAGAGAACGTAAAGTCTCAAGCACATCGACTTCATCGCGCAATCCAAGAATGTGAAGGAAGGTCAGCCTTGACAAATGCTAATTTTTCTCCCGATCGCCGAACCCGAGCCTTGGCTTCTCAAGTTCCTCTTCGAATTGTGGCAATAGCAGCCGCGATGTTCCCGACGACGCCTCGAGGACTTGCTTCTCACGTTCGGTGACATCACGGACTCTGGTGCACTCCGCGGCGTGAAGTCCTTCAACGTCTTCTCCCCTTGAGCAGTCCGATTCACATGCGTTCGACATGGGTGTGGTACAAGTTTATCTTACGCCGCAGCGACTGCCGCCATATGAGTTCGAAAATATGATCTCTTGCTCGATATTTTCTCGCTAAAAACTGCTCACGAAGCCTTGATCCGAGCCGTCGATGAGTCGTATCACCTCATCGCATGATTCAAAAAGGCTAAATCCTCCACACGGCACGCAAGAGTTAGCCGCTAGTGAGCTTTGCTCACAGCGATTAACTAGGCGAGGGCCACCAACACGCTGAATTTCCTCCAAGATACTCAATATGAATGGGCGAAGACCATAGGAGTCGCCCATCTAACCTCGATAATAGAGATCGCTTTGTTTCAAACTATTCTCCAACAAATTAAGGAGACCCATCACGTAACCGAGTCGAACGCAGATTTTTGGCCCGGCAATCTCGGCAATAGGTTGAATCCGTGGAAGTGGTCCGTCAAGATTAACACAGGGCTTCCACCAGCCCTATACTCGAAGGGTCGGAAATCTGGTTTCGACCAAGGCGTAAGGGAGGCGATGGAAGCGGATGATGGAAGCGATCCTCAAACTCGCCATCCCAAATTATGATAGTAGGCTCGGGCTTAGCGGGTTTCTTCATACAGTGTTCGCCTTCGCCGCGTTCGCTTCTATGGGAAAAGGCCTTCTCCATGACCTTGAGAATCGAGACTTGACATTAGGAGCCTTGAAGTAGGCGAATAATCATCGAGCATCCGCCACCACAAGAGAACAAAGGGTTAACAGATCATTTAGGAGGAATATCTTGAAAAAGGAAACAAGATAAGGCGAGAACTCTTCTCGAAACCCATGAGATCGAGTCCGACCTTATAGCGAATACGACGATTTCACCCAGATACTGAGAACGATAAATATAGTCGTGTAAACAAGCGACAATATATATCCCGCTCTAAGCAAGAGTACGGTATGAAATTGCTCCGTTAAAACATCGAGACGGTGATCTTTGAAGCCTCAATCCTCACGAAGGAGAATCGGCTCTTCCCAATCGCCACAAAGGAGAAGAATCATAATAAGCGATGAAAGGATGGATCTTATTCATTTGAAGCAAATATAGAAGGAGCTACAATTATCGAGACAATTGATTCAAGCAAAGTTATGATAATACATCTAAATAAAATCGTAACGACACAGAACAAAGAAACGAAAAAGTCTCATGCACATCAGACTTCATTGGCGCAATCGGTAATGTGAAGGAAGCAAGGTCGGCCTTGGCGGCTAATTTTCCTCTGGATCGCTCGAACCCGAGCCTTGGCTTCCTTCTCAAGTTCCTCTTGAGTGATTGCAATAGCGGCCGCATGTTCCCGACGCGTCGCCTCGAGGACTTGCTTCTCCGTTCGGTGACATCACGGACTCTGGTGCACTCGCGGCGTGAAGTCCTTCAACGTCTTCTCCCCTTGAGCAGTCCGATTCACATGCGTTCGACATGGGTGTGGTACAAGTTTATCTTCGGCGCAGCGTATTGTCGCTCATATGAGTTCGAAAATATGATCTCTTGCTCGATATTTTCCTCTCGCATGGCGTTCACGAAGCCTTGATCAGAGCCGTCGATGAGTCGTATCACCTCATCGCATGATTCAAAAAGGCTAAATCCTCCACACGATGCGCGGAGTTAGCCCGACTAGTGAGCTTCTGCTCACAACGATTAGCTAGCTGAGGGCCACCAACACGCTGAATTTCCTCCAAGATACTCAATATGAATGGGCAGAAGACCATAGGAGTCGCCCATCTAACCTCGATAATAGAGATCGCCTGTTTCAAACTATTCTCCAACAGCTGAAGGAGACCCATCCGAGGCTGGAGTCGAGAGCGGCATTTGGCGGGGCAATCTCGGCAATAGGTTGAATCCGTGGAAGTGGTCGTCAAGATTAACACAGGGCTTCCACCAGCCCTATACTCGAAGGGTCGGAAATCTGGTTCGGCCAAGAAAGGCAGGAGGCAGTGGAAGGATGATGGAAGCGATCCCTCAAACTCGTCATCCGAAATTATGATAGTAGGCTCAGGCTTCGCGGGTTTCTTCATACGAGTGTTCGCCTCGCTGCGGTTCGCTTCCTCGGTGGAAAAAGGCCTTCTCCCGGATGACCTTGAGAATCGAGACTTGACATTAGGAGCCGAAGTAGGCGAATAATCATCGAGCATCCGCCACCACAAGAGAACAAAGGGTTAACGTGATCATTTAGGAGGAATATCTTGAAAAAGGAAACAAGATAAGGCGAGAACTCTTCTCGAAACCCATGAGATCAGTCCGCGACCTTATAGCGAATACGACGATTTCACCGTATTAAATACGGGAGAGCGATAAATATAGTCGTGTAAACAAGCGACAATATATATCCCGCTCTACTAAGCAAGAGTACGGTATGAAATTGCTCCGTTAAAACATCGAGGCGGGTGATCTTTGAAGCCTCAATCCTCACGAAGGAGAATCACGGCTCTTCCCAATCGCCTCACAAAGGAGAGCGAAGGTCATGAGCGTGCACAATTTGAAGCCTCAATCCTCACGAAGGAGAATCTCGGCTCTTCCCAATCGCCTCACAAAGGAGAGCGGCGGGGATACAAGCATATATGCGAGAATATGATGGCTGCAGAAAGAAGGGCGTGCATTCCGCGGCCGTCGCGAGTTGATCGACTCCTCGAAACGCGTGATCTCCCCGACGACATCGGAAGCTGCAACAATACAACAAAAAGTCAGATACATGGCCAAAAAATCAGCAAATAAAGCGTCAAAAAGATACACAATCCGATGCCAGAACCGTGGCGTCCGGCGCCAGTAGCGGTTTCACCAGCCCAATGCCGTGGCCAAACACCCACCAGCCAGCCTTACCGGCGTGAAGCGCCAACCTTAACGCAACGCCAGTATCATGCCTGGCCTTAATGTAGCCGTGTATGCATGTATGCTTTCGCGTCGCCGCCAGCAGCCGCCGCCGCCTCGGTCGTCTCCAGCGATCTGCGACACGCATGCACAAGAAATAGAAGAAAAAAAGAGAGAAAAAGTACTCATTATGCATACCTTGTTGATCGAGGAAGAAAAGACTACGAGAAGCGAGATGAAAACAAGAGAGAAGAGCAGGGGGCCTAGGTCAAAAAAGAGGTTTGTGGGTATTTATAACAACCCCATATGGACCCAATCCTCTTTGAACAAGGACTCCTATTTGGCAAGAAGTAGGAATTCTAATTGGAGCCCAAATTAATTCTAATTAGGACTCTAATCAGCCCTAATTAGGAGTCCTAATTGGAATCTCGCTTGATGCTAAGATAACGCCAAATCAGTCCGTTAATCGGCTCCTAATTCCTCCGCTATATTGGGAAAGATTCAAGGTTTATTCGCAAGATAACACCTCGCTGAATTCTCTCGGCGTAAATCAGCAGCGTCGCTAATCCTACTCAACTAGGATTACAGTATAAAGCTGTTTCCTAATTTATCGAGAAGTTCGGAAGAATATTTTCACAAAAATATTCTTAGGGATAACTTCGATCGTGCGGATTGCATCGGCCGATCAGCGTTGCCAATCCTACTCCAACTAGGATTACAGTATAAAGCTGTTTCCTAATTTATCGAGAAGTTCGGAAGAATATTTTCACAAAAATATTCTTAGGGATAACTTCGATCGTGCGGATTGCATCGGCCGATCAGCGTTGCCAATCCTACTCCAACTAGGATTACGAGTATAAACTGTTTCCTAATTTATCGAGAAGTTCCCGGAAGAATATTTTCACAAAAAATATTCTTAGGGATAACTCGATCGTGCGGATTGCATCGACGCCGATCAACGCGTCGCCTAATCCTACTCCAACTAGGATTACGGTATAAAGCTGTTTCCTAATTTGTTAGAAGTTCAGGAAGAATATTTTCACAAAAATATTCTTAGGGATAACTCGATCGTGCGGATTGCATCGGCCGATCAGCGTTGCCAATCCTACTCCAACTAGGATTACAGTATAAAGCTGTTTCCAAGATTTCAGCGAGGAGTTCACGGAGAATAAACCCATATTCTTAAGGATAACTTCGGTAACCCTTAATTTCCTCCCACCATAATCTCCAAGAGAGGAATAATCGGCGAGTGAAGGTCATGTTGACATCGGATAATCATATCCTCCGCTGTAGTTAAACCAACAACACACGCCATGATGGAGGAATTAGCCGAGTGATGGTTATGAAGTTCCATGTATTCGACATACCAACGCTGCCGCCAACAAGGAGTTCGCCGACATACGGAGAAGTCCAAAATCGATGGTTAGTCAAACAACGCACCAACCGACACGAAGTTACAAACAAAACTCACCCACCGCCTTCGAAGTCAAGATAACAAGCGGTCGACAATAAATGCAGCACCGTGATCTTATCGGGAATCCTACAAAGAACCGATGATCCGAAGAATCAAGATTTGAAGCTATCTTTGGGACCCTCACCGATCAAGGCCGGAATCATCATGTTCAAAGCATCCCGCACTCATCAAGAATCGAGACCGAGACGCTTTGGAGGGGTATCTCAGAGGCATAAAAATTGCTTATCGGTGCGAGCGAAACTTCGTGGCGGTGGGTTGACAATCGGCGATCCATTCGACAAACCGACGCCGCGAAAACGCATCACGCCGCGAAAACGCCGTAGAGCGAAGTCGACGAGCACATGAAGTGAGTCGGCAAGGCGTCTGAGCCAATGAAGCGGCGTCGCGAGTTGATTAAACTCAAGCGTCGATGAGATGGAATCAACCATACTTAGTCCGCCGATGCAAACGAACCGCTTGAGCTCAAAGTTGATCGGCACGGACTCAAACACAACGGCAACATCACCGGCAAAACCAAGCCCGAAGACCAAAAGAATCGATGGAGAAACGACGCGAAAACGACGGAAAACGCCGCGAAGACGCGCCATGCCAAACCTCTACCAAAGTGGCCAAGGTGGCTCGGCCACTTTGGTCGAGCCACCTCGCCAACTTGCCGAGGTGCTCGCCACCATGGCCGAGCCACCTCGCCAACTTGGTCGAGGTGCTCGCCAAGTGGCCGAGCCACCAAGGTGGCCGGCCCCTTCCATTGTATAAATAGGGGGGTGTCATCTTCGAGGGCACTTCGGACAGGGGGATTTTTGGAGCGGGCTTCCGATTGGATTTTTGGGATCTTTCAAAGGCTCGGACTTCTGAAGAGTTCTTGCGAGATCTACGAGTAATCGGCGCACGGTTCTGAGCAACGGCGAGCACAAGTCCAGTCAACGTCAGATCTTCAATCAAAAGGTAACCGAATTCGGGTCGAACTACAGATACCCTCTAGATTAAGCTTCGTCTTAATCTCAGGGATAGCGCTGTGATTTCTCCTAGTAGATCTCACCCGCTCCGGCGATCCTCTCCTTCGTGAGTGTGATCCCCTCAGGCGCTTCGTTTCCTTCGTGAAACGAGCCCCTTTACATCTGTAGTTCCAGAACCCGGGTCTCTACCTGGATCGGGATTGCGCGGTGGTCCACGGACACAATAAGTCCGACGCGGGCAAAGAACCCATAGCGAGGATCGATATAGCAGAGATCCTCGTGTTTGTTCTAAGGATAAAAATTGTAATCTTTTTGATTTTCATTGTAAGCCTTAAAATAAAAGCGATATTTCTCTTTGAATTTGTTTCAGGTGACTGAAGTTTGTAAGCAAGTTCAAATCAATGACAATCATCCCAACTTTTACCGCGAACATGCCAATCCTAAGAAATGTACTTTTCTTACACAACAAGTTATTTTTCTAGGGTTTGTAGTTTCTTCTGAAGGAGTATCCGTTGACCCTGAGAAAGTTAGAGCTATCGAAGAGTGGCCCGAGCCCAAGAACATTAGAGATGTTCGAAGCTTCCATGGACTCGCTACTTTTTATCGTCGGTTTATCAAGGGTTTCAGTACCATCATGGCCCCTATTACCGATTGTTTGAAAAAGGGTGAATTTGAGTGGTCAAAGGCCGCTACCAAGGCATTTGTGGAGGTCAAGCAGAGAATGTCGCAGGCACCTGTAATGCGCCTGCCGGATTTCTCTAAGTTCTTTGAAATTGCATGCGATGCCTCTGGTATTGGCATAGGTGGAGTCCTATCTCAAGAAGAACATCTCGTTGCTTACTTTAGTGAGAAGCTGAATGATACTAGGCAACGTTACTCCACCTATGATAAAGAATTCTATGCGGTGATACAATCTCTTCAACACTGGCGTCACTACTTGTTACCGAAAGAATTTGTTATATATTCTGACCACGAGGCCCTTCGATATATTCACTCCCAAAAGAAACTGAATGCCAGACATGGTCGATGGGTTGAGTTCCTCCAGGACTACACCTATACGATTAAACATAAAGCGGGAGTAGAGAATAAGGCCGCTGATGCACTCAGTCACCGCATGCATCTTCTTTCCATTATGAGTGCGGAAGTAGTTGGTTTTGAGAAAATCAAAGAGCAGTATGACTCATGCCCTGATTTTAGTGAAGTTTTCACTTTGCTAAATGATGGATCAACTTGTGAAATAGACAGTTTTCTCCTGAAGGATGGTTATCTTTTTTATCTTCGCAAGTTGTGTATTCCCAACACATCCCAGCGAGAATTCTTGATTTGGGAACTGCATGCCGAAGGCCTTGCCGGACATTTTGGGAACAACAAGACTATCAGGGCAGTCGAATGCCGCTTCTATTGGCCCAGCATTAAACATGATGTTGTTAGGTTAGTGGCCCGATGTCACACTTGCCAACTAGCTAAGCAACGTAAACAGAATACAGGCTTATACACTCCTCTCCCTGTTCCAAATTGTCCATGGCAAGATGTCAGCATGGACTTCGTGTTAGGACTTCCAAAGATGATTAGAAAACATGATTCTGTCCTTGTTGCTGTGGACCGATTCTCCAAAATGGCCCACTTCATACCGTGTTCCAAGACTTCCGACGCTTCTCACGTGGCCAAGCTATATTTCAGTGAAATTGTTAAACTACACGGACCACCGAAGACAATTGTATCTGATATGGATGTTAAATTTACCAGCTATTTTTGGAAAACCCTTTGGCACAAATGGGAACTAAGCTTCAATTCTCAACGGCTTTTCATCCTCAGACCGATGGTCAAACTGAGGTAGTTAATAGGAGCTTAGGTAATCTTTTGAGATCGCTAGTTGGTGAGAATCTTAAGGATTGGGATCAACATCTACCTACTGCTAAATTTGCTTATAATAACTCCGTGAATAGGTCTACAGGTATCAGTCCAGCTGAGGTCGTGTATGGGTATAAGCCTAGGCAACCTATAGATCTTTTCTCCCATGTCTGCACATCATAGAGTATCTGAGTCAGCATCTACATTTGCATCTCGCATTCATGATTTGCATAAAGAAATAAGTGAAAAGATTAATGACAGCAATGCCAACTATAAACTGCGTGTAAATCTAAAAAGGAGGTTCAAAGAATTTAGTGTTGGTGATCATGTGATGGTCCAAATACGTCCGGAACGGTTTCCTCCGGGAACTGTTAAAAAATTGCATGCACGAAGTGCAGGGCCTTTCAAAATTCTCAAGAAAATTAATGATAATGCTTATGTTCTTGACCTTCCTGAAGGTTTTAATATTGGTTCGACTTTTAATATTGAAGATTTAGTAGAATACAAAGGCCCCCATTTGAACCCCGACAACCCACTGGTTGATGAGCCTACCCTTGAGCCTATTTCTGAGAGCTTTCATTTACCACCACTTCCCCCAATATCACCCCCATATACAGCACATGACATTGATAGTATTATGGATGATAATGTTGTTTCTACTAGCAATGGTGGTATCCGAAGGTACTTAGTGCGTTGGAAAGGTCGACCTGAGTCTGATGATACTTGGCTCGTCGGTGACTTCTGAGGTGGATCGGATCTTCTTGAGGAGTATGATAGCCGTTCTGACTTACACTCGACAGGGTCGAGTTCTCTCCTACCTGGGGAGAATGATGAGGACATCTCGACTCGCCCACGGGACTTTCGCCGAGTTTATCAGTGCAGGAGACGTCGAGTTTCAGCTCTATAGCGGGTCCCCGTGATATGGTTTTGATTTGGCAGTATTTTTAGATTGGGTTAATTAGATTTGAATTTTGAAATTCTGTTTTTATTTGGTAGTTATTTATTTGGTATATTTGTGAGAGATTTGATTTTGTAATCTTATATAAACACTGTTGTAATCAGAATCAAGGGATTGGAATGGAAGAATAAAAAAAACAAAAATTTGTTGACCTGAATTTGATGTGAAACTGTAGCTTCTCTTTAGGTGTGAAACCCTAGCCGCCACCACCACCCCCCTGTTTCCCCCGCCACCCTCGCCGTCGAACTTCCGCCCAGATCTCGCCGCCTTCGCCCGGTCGTTCGTCAAATAATCGTCGGTCAATTGCGGCCGGTAGAGCCCTCGCGTCGTCTAGACTCCCGCCGCCAACGTCCTCGCCAGTCGCCGCCTCCGTCGCCTCGTCGTCGTGATCACCCCGCCGCCTCATGCATGCGGCGTCGCCATCACCACCTCCCATCGCTACGCCAGATCCCTTTACCGATCGGGTTTGAGAAGGAATGGGTGCGATCGTTGGTGAGCAGTCTAGTTTATTAGGGCTTGGTTCAATTGGATTTGGTTCAATTGGGTTTGATTTAATTCGGGTCTAAATTAGAAATAGATCTGTTAATACTCCTAAGTGGATTCAAGATCAGTTCGAATTATAATTCTGCGACTCATTGGTGTATGGCCGATACGTAGGCAGAGCGCCGGTTAGTGTATGATCGGAGGCGTGATTGATTTGCAGTTTTCCCAGTGGTTCGATTTCCAGCCGTTCGATACTCCACTCGGATATATTGAACGCGTAACCCCTCAGATAGCTGAGAGTGTGGAGAGCCGTTTGGGAATCAGTTCATGGCACCGCCGATTTTACCTAGATACACCGGCCATCCCGCTTACGTGGCCTTTGGGAAGAACTACCACCCCTCACATTCTGAGTTGTCGCATCAGCCTGTAAGCTCCTCTCATCGAACCCGGTTCAATCCGGCGAAGGTTTAACTTTCTTTGGCTCTAATATTTTGGGCGCTATTGCGTGCATGTTATTATCAATTTTATTATCGGTTCGCGATTGTGCTATATCTTTGCTTGATTAGTGGCGAGTGATTAAATGCCAAGTATATTTACTTATCTAAATATTACAACTTGAACCTTTATTACAAGAACGAACCAATTAGATTATATTTTTCTTGAATGATTTACAAAGGCTTCAACTAAGTACATTGCAACTTTGTTTAAAACCATCGGAAGCCCCCACTTCCTCTCGAGTTTCCTGCCTAGATCGATCGCTGATTTGGTGAAGCATTGCTGTTGTTGATCTCCTTACCTGCAATCACATTGTTTCACATCAACCTTTTTCTTTTTTGGTAGAATAACGAGGGAAACCTTGGCAAGGCACGAGGATCAAATCAAATGCACAAAATGAACACCCAAATCATGTCACCTTACAGCCGAAGATAGCTGTGACACAAGCAAAACAATTGTTTCCTCATTTTAGAAAATTATATGATTTGACCTAGAAATGAAATAGCTTAATGCATAAGTTAATGAAATAGTTTTGTCACATCAAATTAGCACGTACAGTTTGTTTTTTATTAATCCAAGTTTAATGCACCAACTAACCACTTAGTGGCATTAAGTCCAAAGAAATAAGGGTCCTTTCTTATTCCACATCAAGAAATAAGGGTCCGAAGAAATAAGGGTCCTATAAAATTGACAAGTCCCCCAACAAGTTTAATGCACCAACTAACCACTTAGTGGCATTAAGTCGAAAGAAATAAGGGTCCTACAAAATTGACAAGTCCCCCAACAAGTTCATTCCACATCAAGAACTTATCTCCACTAAATGAACTGGAGTTGGCCTGCATACGAGAGAGAAGGATTCCTCTACACGACATACCGAAAATCTTTAAAGAAACTAAGAAAACAAAAATACATGTAGGAAAATATCATAAGCCAGGAGAAAAGTATGCTACTTCATAAGGATAAAAGACATTGAAGAAGAAGGATTTGAACTTGCCTCGGACCATTATAGAGGAAGAGAGAGACTTGATAGCACATACCAGTATTAACTCATAGCATAGATGATCCATACCCGTGAAGGCATAATGATTACCTGTTATTAACAAAACAGAGTCTTAAACCCCCATTTATTGAACTGGTACGCAAACAGAATTATCTTTCTTAGTGTCATGTAACGTCAATGTGTTGCAAAGAGATTTCCTAGTATATTACAGTGATTTGCAGAGAGATTTCCTAAACAGAGTTTGCTCTTGTAAATGGTGAACATATATTCCTTATAAATAGTACATGTATAGATAGCAGAGTAACTCTGTTGATTGTAAGAGGGTCTACCTGTAAATGTTTAACATGCATGCCTTATAATACATGTGCATTTAACAGAGAGAGAACTATGTTGGGAATTAAAGGCTCTAAGAGCTACTCAGAAAAACGTTTAGGAGTAATAAGTGGGTAATTTCTATCGTACAAAAGTTATATCTACAATCCTATATATATATATATATATATATCTTAGAGACGGCCTTCAGCCACCGAAAATAACCAACACCTTAGGGAGGTTATAACCCCAGAACATTTGCAAATAACCCCCAAAAAATTACAGAAAACCCCCAAAATTTTTCAAAATTTGAAAATAAACCCTCTGAACTTTTGCATAAATCCCCTAGAAAAAATAAGAGGGAAGGGGTTGTTACTTTATGTGAATGTTAACACAAATGAGTGAGAAAAGGGGAGAAGTGACATGCCATTAAATGATGATAGAATGGGGATAAATAAAGGGTTTTGACATGGCAAGGTATATTCGGGGCTAAATGCATTTGTTATTTCATTTTGGGGCTTAAGCACTTGTTGACTAAATCTTGAGGCTTAATCACATTTGCTTTATCATTTTAGGGCCTAAATTCATTTTTCCCTAATTTTTTTTATCCATTGAATTTTTTGTTATAGATTTTAGAAGGGAACAAGGCCTTTGTCCTTATGTGTGAGACATTTATTTTCTGATGTCGACATTAGTTATTATGTCAAAGGAATCAAAAATGTGTGGTGATGAATGAAATGACTTGGGGATATTCAAATAAAACTCAAAACTAGAACTACGATAATTTGTGGGATAAAATTTTATGGTGTAAGTCAATTAGAACTAGAACTACGATAAAATTTTACGGTTTTAGTCAAATAGAACTATAACAAATTTAAAACAGGCATAATTGATATATATAAAAAAAAATCCCACTTCTTTCATTTCTCTATATAAAAATAAGAATTCTAGCCTCTCAAATTATCTCATGTTTTAGCCTAGAACTAGTTGCCAAACTAGAACTCTCCTATTTCTTCACTTTTTTTATTTTACTTATTCTTTCATTTTCCCCATCCTATCTTCTTCCGATGATCACCGCCATCATCAAACCATCCCCATCAGATCGAACCGCATCTCATCTTACTCCTCTCTTTATATGATATTTTCTATTTTACAGAATATTAGATTTCTATAATTAATTCAAAGTAAAAAATCACATATATATCCATACTTTATTAAAAATAACTAAAATTTAGAAATGAGGAAAAGGGATTGGGGGTGTTAAAATGAAGAAAATGAAAAAAAACTTCAATTTTTCAGACTTGTATTATAATAATAATTCAAAAATAAAAGGTACAAATTATTATTATAATAATAATTAACAATATTTGTAGTCTAACCAAAAGTGACTAACATTATAGCAAATATTTAGTAATCAATAATAGTAACTTTAAAAATATAATAGTAATTATATCATCGAAATGTATAAATTATACGCTTCTTGATTATCACAAATTATCCCACATCATTTCATCATGATATACCACTTGAAAAAGTTGTTCCCAATTATACCACTAACATATCCCACTTTTCAAAAACTGTCTCACTTTAACAATTATCCCACTTCTTGTGAAAATGTTGTATTCTTAGGTAAATATAGGATTAGATGTCCATATGTCATCTTCTCATATGACACATGGCATTTTTGTGCCTTTAGAAAAACCACTTCTCATTATATATAAAGGAGGGATATAAACATGACAGGTACGAGGAATACATATGTGCACATATGATTGTAGTTTAGAGGCGTAATCTGTATTTAACAAATGCATAGGCCTACAAAGATATCTTTAAAAAGCTAAGAGACACAATTCAGCATCCTAGCGCTACAGAGACACAATGCAGCAATGAATGGATACACTAAAGATAGAGGTTATCAAGAACATGCTAATGTTCCATCAAAAAAGAAAAGAAAAAAAACACTCTAATGTTTTCTCTAACTTCATTCACTTCCTTACAAATGCTTGAACTACAAGTATTTATACCTAATATCTGGCAGACCCCCTTCAGGCATAGAAATAACCAACAAAAAAGAAGAAAGCCATGAAAACATTTTGTCTTTTTTACTTTGATTCATTAATAATACAGGAAATGCAGAAGGTACTTAGAAAACCAAATCGATTAATCACCATCAACCTGCAAACCTGTTATTGTTCTTTTATTACTTTCTTGTATAGACATGCAAATATACAAGTACTTCTTTTGTTTCGTTTTACTTTTACTTTTTTTTTTTTCCTTTTTTGGTAGAATAACGACGGAAACCTTGGCAAGGAACAAGGATCAAATCAAATGCACAAAATGAACACCCAAATCATGTCACCTTACAGCCAAAGATAGCTGTGACACAAGCAAAACAATTGTTTCCTCATTTTAGAAAACTTTATATGATTTGACCTAGAAATGAAATAGCTTAATGCATAACTTAATGAAATAGTTTTGTCACAATCAAATTAGCACGTACAGTTTGGTTTTTATTAATCCAAGTTTAATGCACCAAACAACTAACCACTTAGTGGCATTAAGTCCAAAGAAATCAGGGTCCTTTCTTATGCACATTGTAGCAGTCTATAAAATTGACAAGTCCCCCAACAAGTTCATTCCGCATCAAGAACTTGTCTCCACCAAATGAACTGGACTTAGCCTGCATACCAGAGAGAAGGATTTCTCTCTGGTTAATAAGTGTCATGTAACATTAGTTTGTTGCAAAGATACTTCATGATATTTCAATGATTTGTAGAGAGATTTCCTAAACTGAGTTAGCTCTTATAAATGGTGAACATATCTTCCATATGTAATACATGTATAGATAGCAGAGTAACTCTGTTGGATATAAGAGGGTCTATCAGCAGATGTTTAACATGCATCCCTATAATACGTGTGCATTTAACAGAGAGGTAACTGTTATCTGACTTTGAATTTTCAAAGCCACCAACCCCCTTAACCAATTTCAAAGTCCACCAATCTTTACTGTTCCACCAACTTTTTTCACTATTCTACCAACCATTTTTTGGCTATAAATAGAGGAGGTTGGTGAAGGGTTAAAGCATAGAATAGAAATTCAGAACAGAGAGAAGAAAGAGAGAGTTGAAGAGAAAAGAAAAAAAAGAGTTTTCTTTGAGTGTTCTCTTCTTTGTGAGAGTTGGTGAGATATTAGAGTGATCTCATTCTGTAATCTTCTCTTTTGGGATTAGTCAATTTTTCTGCTGTTCTCGCTCGTGGACGTAGGTCATACTGACCGAACCACATTAAATCCTTGTGTTCTATTCTCTTTGTCTCCACTGTGTTTATCAGTGTTGTTATTAGCCACTTTTATATAGACATCTTTTGTGTCTGTGAAGCCCCTCGCTGCAACAAACTGGTATCAGAGCCTGACTTAGGGTGCATGTATCTATTTATCGTATGCTCTGTGGCTGCCACTAAAAGTGGATCCTCCACATCAGAAAATAAGTTAGATTATCATTTACCCTTTGAGGGCACTGGATACTGTTCACGAATACGGTACTGTTCATAAATACGATACTGTTCACAAATACGGTTACGGTTCACAATTACAATTACTGTTCTAGTGAGCTTCAAGATGTCTTCTGTAAAATACAAAGTGGAAAAATTCGATGGGAGAAACAGCTTCAGTTTGTGGAGAATAAAAATGAGGGCTCTCCTAGTACAACAAGGACTGTTCAAAGTCTTGTCCTGAAAGGACAAGTTGTCGGAATCCATGCCCGATGATAAGAAAGAAGAGCTGGAGATGAAGGCGCATAGTGCCATACAACTCTGTTTGGCCGATGAGGTCTTGCGGGAGGTTGCCAATAAAGATACCGCCGCCGGCCTATGGCTCAAGTTGGAGAGCTTGTACATGACGAAATCTCTAACGAACAAGCTCTAATTGAAGCAACATCTCTTCACCCTTCGCATGAAGGAAGGTATGCGGATTAAAGACCACTTAGATGAACTTAACACTATTCTTATGAATTTAAAGAATATTGATGTCAAAATCGACGAAGAAGATCAAGCCCTTATCTTGTTATGTTCATTACCTCCTTCCTATGAGAATTTTATTAATAGCATGTTATACGGTAGAGATACACTTTCTTTAGAGGATGTCAAATTAGCCTTACATTCAAAAGAGTTAAGACAAAAAGTGCCTATCGTAGGAGGAGAGGATCAAGCTGAAGGCTTGTTCGCTCATGGTCGTCTTGAAAAGGGTGTTGGTGGTAGAGACAAATCTAGAAAAATATCTAGATCAAAGTCCAGGCCAAGAAAAAATGTTGAATGTTATTACTGTCACAAATTTGGATATATAAAACCTAATTGTCCAGCGCTCAAAGCAAAGGATAATTCACAGTCGAAGTCTTGGGAGGTTAAACATTTGCCACTGTAACTGAAGAGTCTTCTAGTTCACATGATGTTCTTTCAGTTAGTGTTAATACTCATTCACAAGATGAGTGGGTTTTTATTCATGTTGTTCCTACCATATGTGTCCGTATAGGGATTGGTTTGTCATATATCAGTCTATTGATGGTGGGAATGTCTTGTTCAGTAATAACATGCCTTGCAAGACTGTTGGTATCGGATCAATTAAAATTAAACACATAATGGTATTGTTAGAACATTGAGTAATGTCCGACATATACCAGAGTTAAAGAAGAACCTTATTTCTTTAGGCACCCTTGACTCAAATGGTTTTAAGTTTTCAGCTGAAGGTGGAGTTTTGAGAGTTAGTAAAGGCTCTCTTGTTGTGATGAAAGGAAAGAAGGTAAATACCCTCTATATCTTTGAAGGCAAGATGCTGATGTACGGCACAGTTGTCGCCCCTCGAGGATTCAGAGTCTGACACTACACGTTTGTGACATATGCGCTTAGGACATATGGGTGAGAGAGGACTAGATGTTTTGAGCAAACAAGATCTACTTTGTGGTTAGAAAACTAGCAAACTAGACTTTTGTGAGCATTGCGTTTTCGAAAAACACCATAGAGTCTCCTTTGGTACCGGTGTCCACAGAACCAAGGATACTTTAGATTATATCCATTCAGATGTTTGGGGTCCCTCTCAGGTTCCATCGAAAGGTGAAGCTCGTTATTTGCTAACATTGATTGATGATTATTCCAGAAAAGTTTGGGTGTATCCTTTGAAGCATAAGAGTGATGTGTTTGCAACCTCCAAGCAATGGAATGCTATGATTGAAAAGCAAACAGGAAAGAAAGTGAAGCGCCTCAGAACCGACAATGGGATGGAGTTTTGTTTCATAGAATTTGACCAGTTGTACAAGACTGAAGGTATTGTGCGTCATCGTACAGTTCGGCACACACCGCAGCAAAATGGAGTTGCAGAAAGAATGAACAGAACACTTTTAGAGAGCGCTCGGTACATGCTCTCTAATGCCTGTTTGTCAAAAGACTTTTGGGTCGAGGCAGGCAATACAGCTTGCTATTTGATAAACAGATCTCCTTCTACAGCAATTGATTTTAAGACTCCAGAAGAGGTATGGTGTGGTGCCCCTGCTAATTACTCTCATTTAAGAGTATTTTATTCGCGGGAAAAGTCGGTTCGATCTTAATTGCTGAACTCATTACAGCTTTATGCTTTTTACAAATGAATTCAAAAAGTTCATCTTTTTATAAGACTCGATTACAATGAAAATCAAAAGAAAAATCACAACTTTTTCCTTAAAACAAACGCAGACCTCGCATCGACTCTCGCTATGGAATCTTTGCCTGGCCGGGTTAATCCGTGGACCGCCAAGGATATGATCCGGTAAGATCTAGATCTACACGATCAAGGGATTATTTCACGAAGGAAATAATCACCGAAGTGAATGAAATCGACCAAGCGAGATCACCACTCTTCTCGGGATCAAAACAAAGTTTGATCTGGAGGAATCACGTGTAGATCGAATCTAAGATCTCTCAAACTCCTTCGCTTTGTGCCAACGGGTTCGCCAAAATCTCAGATCTCGTGCAAAAGTTAAGATCTCTCGTCCAAAAAGTCCCTCCTTCTTCAGATCTTAATCCGGCAGAGCTTCAGCTTCTTCTCAAAAATCCGGATCCCTCAAAATGAGACCCCCTCCTCTATTTATAGGCTCAAAGCGGGTAAAACGGGTCGGGTTCGAAAAAAACCGCTTGGCCACCTCTTGGTGGCTCAGCTTTGGCCGAGCCTGAGCCACCAAGAGGTGGCTCGGCCTTGGGTCGAGCCACGCCACCGAGCCACCAAGTGGTGGCTCGGTTTTGCCAAGCCACCATTTGTGGAGTGCCATCGAAGCCACCATTTGGTGGCTCTTTGGACCGAAACCACCAAATAGTGGCTCGCTCCGAAGCCACTCAAGAGGTTTCGGCACCGAGCCGCCTAAGTGGCGTTGCGGTCGCCGAAGTCCGATCCGTTCGACGCTCGCTTATCCAAACTTCGATTGGTTTATCCCATCGCCGCATGATTCGCGCTTCGTTGACTTGCACGCTGCTTGACTTCGCTTCATGCGTTTCGTCGACTTCGCTTTATGCGTTTGCGTTCGCGGTCACTTGTTGTTACGCCGCTAACGGTTTGCCGTTACATCGCCGGATGGCTCGCCGATTGTCACCATTGTCACGAAGTCGTGGTTCGGGACTTATAGGTAATTTTCAACGCCACAGATATTCTTCCAAAGTATTTCAGTCATTCTTTTATAGAGGAGCACGAAATACTTTGAATATGATTGGCCCAAACCTTCAATCGGCATAACAGACTAAAACAAATTTCAAATCTTGATTTCTTCAATTCTTCGGATTATCCGGTACTTTGTCGGATGAGTGAAAGTGTGACGGTGCTGCATTTATTATTTGACCGCTGTCGAAATCTTGAACCGAAGCTGGTAACTAATATTTTTTGCTTTAGCTCGTGTCGGTGAGCTGTCGTCGAACTGACTATCCAACTTCTTGAGATTTCTCCTATAGTCGGTGAATTCTCCTTTACGATGCTCGTCGTAGAACTGACCACAGCGGGAGGAAATTGGGGGTTATCGAGTTATCCTTAAGAATATTTTATAAAAATATTCTCTAGAAACTTCTCAATAAAAATAGGAAACAGTTTAGACTCGTATACCTTATTGGAGTAATAATGAGGCTCGAATAAGCTGAACCGGATGAAAATTGACCCTCAATAGGTGATAACCCCATTGAATAAATATCCAGGGCCCCTCCGGATGTGTGGGAGGGAGAGAGAACAAGAAGAAATCAATCGACGGGCTGATTCGGGGCTGTTTTGATGCCTGGTTTATCTGCTGAATTCGTCTGTTAGTTCACCGGTTCGGTTCATTTCGGGTCAGTCCGGGCCGGTTCGGTTCGGTCCGGTTCGAGCTGATTTAAAAACCCCTCCCCTTCTCTTTTTTCGGCCGACCCCCCCCCCCCCCCCTCCCCTTCTCTTTTTTTTGCTTTCTTCTTCTTTCTTTCGCCTCATCTCTCTCAAACCCTAACGAGCATCTAAGATCCAAGTTTCCTCCTTAACTTTGACTCAAAAATTCCTTCAAATCCTCATACTTTTTCATATCTCTCAGGGCTCTCAAGTGCTCGACTAAACCTTCTTTCAGATTTAGGATTATCAAGTCCTCGAGCTTTTCTTCAAGTAAATTACTCATAACTTTTGCATATTTAATCTTTATTTTAGCATACACAACTATGGGTAGATATGCAAGGATTTAGGGTTTTGATTTCACACCTCAAATTAGGGTTTTCGAGGGGGAAATTGCATGAAATTTGAAGGATTTTAATCAAGAAAAAGGGGCTGAAATTTGAGGAGTTTTGTTGCAAAAATTGGACTGTAGTTTGAGGGGTTGATGTGCCAATGATTGCTGGAAATTTTTTTGTGCACGTGTTGGCCGAAGTTTCTGGGGCTTTTGTGCAAAGGTGGCTGAAATTTTTGGGCTAAATTGCAAAAAGGGCTGAAATTTTATGATTTTAGGTGCAAAAACGGCCCAAAACTTTGGATTCAAGGGTGATTTGAATGGCTGAGAATTTTGGGCTTGAAAGTGACTTAGATGGCCAAAATTTCAACCTGGATCCAAGGGTATTTTGGTCATTTTATGGCCATAGTTGATCAGGAGAGGTTTCGAGCGAAAATTGAATCCGTTCTCGGCGTGTGTGGACCCTGTAGGTTTAACTAGAATTTAACCGTGAAATCCCATATATTTTTTGTAGAATTTTGATTAAAAATTCATAGTATCCCTTTATATTTCAGATCCTCTGGATTTATCTTTGTATCTGACCCGTTCATTTCTTTTTCAGATCAAAATGTCGTCGGGGAGATCACGCGCTTCGAGGTGTCTGCTAACTACCCCGCCACCTGAGAGTGCGCCTCCATCATTTACTGGTGAGCCTTTCCCCCATCTTTTATTGCATTCAAAATTTGCATATGGCATACTGCATCCCCGCTTTGTTCTCCTTCGTGAGGCAATTGGGAAGAGCCGAGATTCTCCTTCGTGAGGGTTGACGCTTTAAAAGATAGGTTTTGCTTGGTCAACACCTATCTCAAGGGGGCGATTCCATGCCGCATCATGTTCCGTAGGACAGGGTATATTGTCATTTTACTTGTGCGATAGTATACATTGTCGTATGAGTGCATAATGCAGCTGGAATCGTCTCACCCATTATAAGGCAGTGACTCTATCTCATAGGTCTGCGAGATGAGTTCGACGCCTTATATTGCCTTTAAAATATTCTTTATGACTGAATCTAACGAATATTAATTACTCATTTCCAGTTGAATACCCCTCGAGCCGCTTCTCTCATGGTTGATGACCAGCGCAAGCATTATGCCACTTCCGATGATTCTTCGTCTATTTTGGTTACTCCTCGGTTTGCACAGGGTACGTCAGCAGAGACCGTCTAGGCGGTACGTGAGGGGAGCCCTTGTGTGCTTCGACTATTGATTACTGACGCGCCACTTGTGAGGGACACCGCCCACTCTCCGAGAAAGACGGACAATTCGCTGGTGATTTCATTGAAGATCCAGATGCCACTTTTATTGAAAGTGAGCAATGGTTGCATAAAGATGACCGAGGGTTCTTATATTTCCCACGGATACCTCACCATCGCTCATTGACTGAGTTGAGGTGTCAGGCCGTAACACGGGAGATATCGTGGCGCTTGACGGATGAGCATGACCACATACATTGTAGGTACATTACCCACCAAGCAATTCCGGGTTCGAGTAGGAACCGTGTTATTGGACTGCGTTCTGGTGTGTTGGGATTAGACACACTACGCCGACGAAGCCGTTCAACGCTGCCGCATCTTGAAGAATCGCTCGCAGGTCGGGCGAAACCTGAACTGCCAGATTTTACTACCGCTTCATTCTTCAGACAAGCTTTGGTGGGCTCGTATGACGAACTATGTCCTCAGCCGATGGGGTGAGGAGCTACATGGTTGTGGTTTATATGTAGCAATTCGTGCCACCATGTATAGGCTACCGATCAGTGCCAATCATTTCTTTGCGTTGTCAGAGCTCTACGACCCGGATTCGAATACTTTCTTGACCAAGCATGGGGAGCTAGGGTTAGCTCTGCACGAGATGCATCAGGTCACTGGCTTACCCATGGGGAAGATGGTATACCAGGAGTATTTTCCCTCGAATCGTGAGTTGAGTCAGCTAAAAGATCACATGCCCGGTCGCTATGATACCTTATGGGATCTTACTTGCCACTATCATATAGCTTTGGCACAGGCTGAGCCATTAGCAAAGAGGACCAAGTCACAAGTGAGTCTGAAGCAGTTCGCAAGTTACTTATTCAGGCACTTGGAAAGCAATTCTAGCGAGGTGATTTCAGAATTGGCACCGCTCACTCCTTCGGAGGTTAATGAGCTAATCAAGAAATTCAACGCTCGCTCTTATACCATTAGTAGCACCGAGGGTGGTTTCCTTGCAGGGACTAAATTCGAGACATTCTTGTGGCATGCAGTAAAGCCGATTCAGCCGATGACTCTCCTAGCCGGTTACCTCGTGATCTGGTTAAAGAAATGTGTGGTACCGTATCAGTCTGGTGATGCTTTGCCATTAGAAGTGCTTTATCCTGTAGTTCAGCTTTCTCACAAGAAGGAGCTTTCTCTCCTTCCGGTGATGGTGGCTAACATACACCGTGGGCTTCGGCAGATAGTCAGTGCCTTCACTCAGGGGAAGGGTGAGCCGACGATTCAGATTCCTCTTGCTAAGGTGGAGCTTCCATACACTGACCTGATGGCCTGGTTCGTCCTCCACTGTTCGGATATAATGTCAGCGCCGAGCACTGTAGATCAATCCATCCCCTTACTACAATTATTAGAGAATTGCAGATGGAAAGGGCGAGGATTCCCAGAAATAAGGAAGCAATTGCAGGTTCACAAGGGTTGGATTTTCTCCAGATGCTTCCCGCGATTCTCTGGTCAGTACGGCGAGTCTTTGATTGATGAGGAGAGGCCGATGGCGAGCCGGACCTTTCTTGATGTTGGCTGCTTCAATTGGCTTATGAACATTAGGCCGAGATACCTAACGTTCCGGGTGAGAGATGAGTGCTTCATAGAGTCGTATCTACCTTGTCGATTTGCTCGCCAGTTTGGTTATGACCAACTTTATGTTGAAAATCCGAGTCGACAGCTTCGGACTCACGGCGGATTAGTGGACGGCATCCGAGCATGGCTATGGAGTGTGACAGGGTGCACTGGCGCTAGGTTCAGCCTTCCGAGGCCGAGCCACTGAGCCGACGCTCTTGCGTCGCCGTTGGTTGTTGGCAGCTAATGAACCCGTTCGCGTGAAGCCTATTGCAGAGTTAGTGGCTGAGGAGGCCTCCCAGGCTGATACTCAGATGATTCAGAAGGCCGCTCGGTCCCAGAGGAAGCGATGCAAGACTCGTCAAATAGACGAGGAGGAAGAGGAGACCTTCAATTCTGCCGAAGAGACCTCAAGAGGAGATCATGCGGATGACGAAGGTCATGAGGAGGATTTTGGGACAGGTTTGTCAATACTTCCACTCCCTTTTTCTCTTTCCTGCTTTTAGAATTAATGGGTCTGACGGCAGTTTGAAGCTTCAGGAATGATAGCCGAGGAGGGGGAGGGGCTTCGCCCCTCTTACCAGGCAAAGCCTCGAGTTGGGACTCAAGCTGTGAAGCGGAAAAAGTTAGTCCATAAGTCACATACGGACCCGCGAGCTTTTGAGATGGACTTGGCTGGTGATGACTTTGTCAGCGATGGAGGTAATGCTTAACCACCACGTAGTCCCTTCGATTATTTAATTCCTTGAACTCAGGGCTCACATTTCTCCATTTCTGTGCAGGAGAATATGGAGAAGATGAGACCATCTTCGATTTTCCCCATCACGATTTCACCTCTTCCGAAGAACCCAATTTCACACAACAGGTGTACGAGTCTATGGCAGAAGAGCCTGCAGTAGCTGCTAAAATTAGTGAGACTACCAATGTAGGACCTGATTCAGTAAATCCAGGTACATCTATTATTGGTAATACTCCATTTAGATGGCGAGTACGGAAGTTGAACGACTCGGAATTTGTGCCTTCCCTAATCGTCTCTATGCTCCTTGCTCTTTTAGAGAAATTGCAGGAAGTAAACGTGGACACTGGGATTAGAAAGACTAACTCCACTGTAGGAGGTAAGCCATTTTTGCTGATCGCAGGTTTTTTGATTTTGCTTCTTTCACTCATGTTCTCTTGTGTAAGATTTTTCGATAGAGGATTTTGATGAAGATGGCCTGCTTGCGGACACCCCCATGGTCGATTTGTCACCTGAGCCAACAATTCCTGAAAATATTGAGATTTGTTCCTCTGAAGGTACGGGCTCCCTCCCCCGTTAATTGTAGGACTAGCCATTTTTTGACTAATACAACTACAATTTGAGAAATTCATTTTGTTGCTGGCAGGAACTCCTACTGAGGTTCATTTTTCAATTCCTCATCCTGATGCTCCTCCAGAATTGACTACCATGGCGGTGCCGCGGCTCGATGAACACGCCGAGACCAACTACAAAGACTCGGTGCATCACGGCGCACCTTCCGATAGCCCCGCTAACTCATAAAGCTATACCGACGGAAACGGGTACGGGTTATCCAGCTAAGAATGTCTACACCGGTCTTTGACTTAAGATTCTGAAATGTTCATCCCTTTATTTTTTTGCAGGGCTCACATTTCAACTTCATGATCCGGGCGAGGGCCGATGTCGCATAACGATCCGTGATCGATTATTATTCAGATAGAAGTTCGCTCGTTCTTTTCACTCATAAACATGATGATCGACAAGCTTCTGTACAGTGGGCTTTCTCTCCGCCAGTTCAGGCCAGTCCTTGACCCTAGAACAGTTTTGATAAGGGATGCTGGTTACCCAGAGTTGGCTAAGGCAATTGCTGATGATCTTGATCGTCTGGAACTCAAGCTTCAGAGATTACAGGAGTTGCAAGCAGCAGGTGCTAATTCGTATATAGCCGATCGAGTGGAATATCATCTGAAAGCATGGCGTGATGCTCAAGTTTTTACTGGACTCGAGGTTCAAATGTAGCGGGGCCAGGTAGATTAGGTTAAGACCGCCCTTGCCGAGAAATCAACATCCCTGAGCAACCTTCATTCTTGTATTGCGTCAAGTGAGGCCAAGATAGCGCAGCTCAGGCGGGAACTTCAGATGGAGGAAGAGAACTTAAGTGTCTTGGAGCTGACAAGGGTTAACGAAGAGGAAGCTCAAACCGCCATACCCAAGAAATTGGAGCTCTAAAAAGCTAGTCAGTTGAGGAAGAAGTCGCTAAGACATTGAACGCCAAAGGAGTCTCGTATCGAAGTTGCGTATGAGCTCCAACAAGCTTACAACGATGAGTTGTCCAAGTTAGAACAACAAATCTTTTGCCATAAACTTGATGTCTGAATAACTGCAATTTCTTCGTTGAAAGACTCGAATAAATTTTCATCCCCCTTTTTATTGTTGTTTATTATGATTTCTCATTTCGTTTGAAATAATCAACCACAATACTCATAGGATTTTTGGCAAACCCTTAGCCATCAACGGATTTAATGGGCCTTTACTGATTACCGTTTGAATCGGGCTAGCATGCGGATTAAACCCGTTCCGCATGTGATGTTGTGCTAAAAGAATGAAACTCTTTTAGGCTTAACGCTACGATGTCGAATACGTAGACTTTGTCATCTTTTACGGGCAAGAGACTAACCGGCAATGCGTACTAGGCGTTGGCTTTAGGGTTATTGGCCGACCCCCAGTCATCAACAGATTTGGCAAGCCTTTACCGATTACCGTTTGAATCGGGCTAGCATGCGAATTATCTAAACCCGTTCCGCACATGACGTCATGCTAAAAGAATGAAACTCTTTTAGACTTGGTGCTATGATGTTGAATACATAGGCTTCGTCTTTCTTACGAGAATAGACTACCCGGCTGCATGTATTAGATGCAGGCTTATCCCTACTTAGTCTTTCGGGATAAAATTCCCCAGACTTAAATTCTGATGTCTTCTTCAATCGGTAAAAGACTAAACCGGCAATACGTGTTAGGCGTTGGCTTATCCCTACTTAGGATTCGGGATAAAATTCTCCACGTGTGCAAGCCGTAGATTGTGGTGTTATTAATAACAGCCTGCCACAATTTTGAATATGCGGGCATTTGTTCTTTTACTAAGAACTAACCTAAGAAGCTACATGTAGACTTATCCCTACTTAGGATTCGGGATAAAATTCTCCAAGATGAGTCTTGGTATCCTTTTCGCGGAGAAAGGTTAACCGGCCACGCGTGTTAGACGTAGACTCATCCCTTCTTAGGCTTCGGGATGAAATTCCCCAAGATGAGTCTTGGTATCCTTTTCTCGGAGAAAGGTTAACCGGCCACGCGTGTTAGACGTAGACTCATCCCTTCTTAGGTTTCGGGATGAAATTCCCCAGACTTGAATTCTAGTGTCTTTTTCAATCGGTAAAAGACTAAACTGGCAATGCGTGTTAGGCATTGACTTATCCCTACTTAGAATTCGGGATAAAATTCCCCAAACTTAAATTCTGGTGTCTTCTTTAATCGGAAAAAGACTAAACCGGCAACGCATGTTAGGCGTTAGCTTATCCCTACTTAGGATTCGGGATAAAATTCCCCACGCGTGTAAGGCGTGGATTGTGGTGTTATTAATAACAACCTGCCATAATTTCGAGTATGTGGGCTTTTGTTCTTTTTACGGTTAAGAACTAACCGGCAACGCATGTTAGGCGTAGACTTATCCCTACTTAGGCTTCGGGATGAAATTCCTCAAGATAAGTCTTGGCATCCTTTTCACGGAGAAAGGTTAACCAGCCACGCGTGTTAGACGTAGACTCATCCCTTCTTAGGCTTCGGAATAAAATTCCCCAGACTTGAATTCTGGTGTCTTCTTCAATCAGTAAAAGACTAAACCGGTAACGCGTGTTAGGCGTTGACTTATCGCTACTTAGGATTCGGGATAAAATTCCCCAAGATGAATCCTGGATTGAAGGATCTTTTTTGAAAAGATAAAATTGATGTGGGAAAGGAAGAATTTTATATTTTGTCTCCCGATGCTGGAGGGGAAGAATTTTATATCCTATCTCCAGGTCTTCTTTTGAGGGTAAAGACGAACCCGAAATAAGAGAGGAAAATTTTCATATCCTATCTTCCAGTGCAAAGGAAACTAAAAGTGGGATCTCCACTTCAAAAATCTTAGGAGGTGAAACTAAGAGTGGGATCTCCACTCCGAGAATCGAAAAGATTCAGATAACTTTTACTTTTATAGGATTCGCTACCTGATCTGAAAATAATTTTCTCATTTATCGAGATGAAATTCTAATTTCAGCCCTAACCTTGGGAGGGCGTGACCGAAGAGGAAAGGATGGAGCCCTTCTATTTATCACAAGGGGATCTTAGCATTGAAAGTGGACCTCTTGTTCGTGGAAGGAATCAAGAGGGGATTTTGCTGGTAAATTGGACGAGAAATTTTTTTTTGAACTCACCATCAATGAATTTGATCAGTGAGGGAATTTATGGTGGAGGACAGATTTAGGGTTATCCTCAAGGACAATGGGTGAGATATTCCACGAGGAAGTTCCCATCAAAATGGGTTATCCCAAATATACTAAGGATAGTACTTTTTCAGGAACTTTCCATTTATCGATATTAATTGCCTGTCGCCATCTTGAGTGATTACACGATATGCACCGTTTGAATAGGCTGTGTCTATCACAAACGGTCCTTCCCATTTGGGTTCAAACTTACCCTTTTTCTTGGAATTGAGAATTATTGGTCGTCGGCAAAGGAGGACCGATCTCCTTCCTTAAAGCTTCTCTGTCGGACTTTCTTGTTAAAAGCCCTCGACATTCTGGCTTGGTAAAACTCGATGTGTTGTTGAGCTTCCAGGCATTTTTCATCCAACATCTCAAGCTCTTCAAGACGTCTCCGATGTTGTTCTTCCGCCGACATCTTGGTCGCGAGGGCGATACGAAGTGATGGTATTTGGATTTCTAATGGAAGTACAGCTTCACATCCGTATACCAGAGAATATGGGGTAGCTCCGGTAGGCGTGCGTATTGTGGTGCGAAATGCCCAGAGTGCTTCTCTGAGTTTATCGTCCCAATCACGTTTATTAGTCTTCACGAGTTTCGACAAGATCTTAATGATTGTCTTGTTGAATGCCTCCGCTAATCCGTTTGCAGCGGGATTATAAGCCGTCGACGAGACGTCTTGAATCTTAAACTTCTCGCAAAACCTGATGAAGGCATTACTGACAAATTGAGGACCGTTGTCATGTATGATCCGTCTCGGCACGCCGTGTCGATAGATGACGTGATGCTTAATGAACCTGATGATATTGTTCGTTTTCACTTCTTTAAGCGGAATTGCTTCAACAAGACTTGAGAAATAGCCTTAATCGCGAATGAACCGATCACCTTTAACTGACGGAGGAAAAATAGGACCCATAATGTCCATACCCCACGTCTTGAATATCCAAGATGTAGCTGAAGGATGCAAATGCTTCGGGGGTTGATGCATGTAATTCGCGTGTATTTGACATGCGTGGCATTTTCGAGTGTACTCGATTGCATCATTAATCATCGTTGGCCAGAAGTACCCCATTCTTCTGATACGATCAAAAGCTTGGGACCAGGTTGGTGTGCGCCACACTCTTCTCCGTGTGCTTCCTTAAGGACTTCTTCTGATTCTTTGCTCGAAAGGCACCGGAGTAGCAAGCCGTCGTACTCGCGACGATATAACTTCTGGGTCTCTGCATTATAAAAGAACCTTGGCGCTCTTCGTCGGATCGATTCCCTCTCTTTTACGTCTTCTGGAAAAATACCATATAGGACATAGTCGATTATAGGAAAGCGCCAATCCTGGGGCTCCAGTTCAACTTGGGTTGAGTGCACCTCTTTGATGACCACCCCTTTGTCGTCTTCCTCCTCGTTATATATTGGTACAAATAGTTGGTGAGTTCTCACGCGACTAACCGCTCAGCCTCGTGAGGTTGCGCTTAACGACATCGCTAACGCCGCTAATGCATCCGCATATGCTCGAGGCGCTGAATATACTGGCGAAAAATTCTTCAAACGAGTCCGCCATCTCAACGGCCGCCTCGGTGATATGGAATTAAGTCCGATTCTCGACTCAGAGTCCCCACGGACTGCCTCGACTATGAGTTGGGAATCCCCAAAGGCTTCGAGATATTTGACTCGGCTCTTTGGCGGAGTCCAATAAGTAACGCTGTATTCGCCACATTATTGAGCACGGCTCGCCACGAAGTAAGCCCGAGACATCACATGCTTTCCTGGGGAAACTAAGACAACTCCAACTCCGGAAGAAATCTTAGAACATCCAAGGGTACTTGCCACATTGGTTGCTCGAGAAGCTCTGTCAAAGTACAATTACCATATTTGCTGATGCGATGTAGTGTTGACTTCATGGGTTTCATCTGGCAAGTCGTCATATAATTCAGTCGCATCCATTGTTGGGTTAGTTGCTAAGAGATCACAAATTGTCTGTCCCTTGACCGACTTTTGTTGCTTGAAGTGTAAGTCGTATTGAGACAAGAGCAAAGCCTATTTTGCCAAAAGCCAATTCATGGAGGCTGGTTGCGTCATGAATATCCGGATTGAATTTACGTTGGAGATAACATAAATCGTTTGCTCAACTAAGTAGTGCCTCATCTTTTGAATCGCGAAAACCAACGCAAGGCACTCCTTCTCGATCATCGGATAGCGAGATTCAGCACCCACTAAAGTCCGGCTTAGGTAATACACCGCCTGATCGTGACCGCTGTCATCGTCTTGCACGAGTAAAGTGCTTAACGAATGGTTCATTGCCTTGATGTCAATCAAGAACGGTTTACCTGACTGCGGTGCAATGAGAACGGGAGGATTCGCTAGACATGCTTTGATATCCTCGAATGCCTTTTGATAGGCGTCGTCCGAGACAAATGACACGCCTTTCTTGGTTAGCTTGGAGAACGGCTAGCATTTTCCGGAGAGGTTCGATATGAATCGCCGGATATAAGCTAATCGCCCTTATAACCCTCTGAGTTCTTTTAGATTCTTCGGGGGTTGTAATTCGTGTATCGCCTTCACTTTATCTGGGTCAATATGAATACCCTTAGTGGTGACAACGAATCCGAGGAATTTGCCGCTGGACATTCCGAGGAAGGATTTGGTAGGGTTCATCTTTAACCGATGACTCCGCATGAGATTGAACATTGTCCTCAGATCCCTGATGTGGTCATTTTTATCGCGGCTCTTCACGACTAAGTCATCGACGTAGCACTCGACAGTTTTCCGAAGATGTTCTTAGAAAATCTTCGTCATCGCCGATACGTACGTGATTCTTCGTAATCAATGGCATGACAAGCAGCGTAAGACACCGAGGGGAGTTCTGAACGCCGTGTGTTTTTCATCATCCTGGTGCATCTTGATTTGATTATAATCCGAAAACCTGTCCATGAAAGACATTCTCTCGAATCCACACGTATTGTCAATGATAACGTCAGTGATTGGAAGAGGAAAGTCTTCTTTTGGGCATGCAGCATTCAGATCTATGTAGTCGATGCAGATTCTGATCTTTCCATTCTTCTTTAGAATCGGGACAATATTCGACACCCAATCTAAATGTTGTTCTTCCCTGATAAAACCCGACTCTATGAGCTTTTTCACTTCCGCTACAATCATTTCCATAATCTGCGGGCAAAACCATCTCTGCTGTTGCTTGATGGGTTTGGCATCCGTCTTGATGTTGAGACGATGCGTCGCCACATTTGGGTCGAGTCCTGGCATGTCTTCATAGTTCCAAGCAAAGACGTCGATATATTCCCCGATGAGAGCAATCAACTCTTCTTTTTCCTATGGGGAGAGACTGTTGCTAATGAATATGGGCTTAGGGTGTGCTTCGTCACCCACATTGATTTGGACCACTTCATCCTCGGTGGGGGGTTCTCTTTGCTCGAATCGATCCCCGTATTGCATATTGAGATGATGGATCCACGGGTCTTCCCACGTTGGTATCTGCTCATCGTCTTCCATCGTGGTGGGGTCGGCTGAAGTCATATTCGACATCAAATTCTTGAATATTTCCCCGATACTGACGTCAGGTCCCAAGCAGAAGAATCAGATGAATATTCATCTCCCGAATCGAATAATTGGTTATCGATCAACCAACAGCATTCGTCTTCTGAAGAAGATATGTACCCCAATCCTCTCCTGAATCCGTAGTAATTATCAGGTTTTCCCTTTGGGACGTGTGCAGCTTTGGGTGGGACCTGAGGACCTCGTCCGAAATAAAGACCCTCTCCTCGCGCAAAGTCATACCCCCATCTTTCCATGAAATTCTGCGCTTTTGGACTATATCTGAACAAATGAGAGCCAGGCTTATCGTCCTTCACATCCTCTCTCAAAAAGTGGTCTGGTGCTGGGATCATATCTCCTTTACCATAGACCAAGTCCTTTTCATCACCTGTTTTACCCGGAATGATGAATGTTGTCATGAAAGAGTCCCGGATATGCTTCTGTGTTACACAAGATGACCGAATCGGCATGTGCAACTCGGGGTCATCATACAATCTTTTCATCACATCAGTAAGAGACAGCGAGTACTCTAAATCATTATTTATTTCATTGTCGGCAAGTTGTTAATTACAACTATCATCCGACGATTCTCCATCGTCAAGATTGACTACAAAGGGTACAATGTCATTTATGACAAAACCACCATCGTAATCAAGCCCGGCTTCGATATCAACTTCCTCGCTGCTGTCCGTACCTTAGGCCGATGATTCAGTATCGGACTCGTTACCGTAAAGGAGGAAGTCAGTAAAGTAGTTCTCCAACCCCTTAAACGGTTACTTATCCGCGACCACCATCTTGACTTCATTATTTGTGTCAACATATTTTAGACACTGATGAAGGGTGGAGGGGACTATAACATTATTATGGATCCATGGCCGACCCAATAATAAGTTATAGGAAGTCTCGCGATCAATCACATAGCATGTGACTTCGGACTTCAAATCTCCTATCTGGCACTTTATCCGGATTTTACCTAGTGGCCGAGACCCACTAGTATTAAATCCATAAATCACCCAGACGTAGATGCCACATCGGCAGAACCCGAGGCTATACATCGACGGAGGGGCATGATACTCACAAATGTAAACCCGGATCAACTTGGACTCGGTTGACTTATTGGAGCTAATGTATCCCAGAAAATATAACGCCCGTCCGCTTTGAATTTTTCGTCTGCATGTCTTCCTTGGTAAAAGTAATGCAGGGAAAGTGCTTGGTTGCGAGGTTGCATTGCTAGGCTAAAGACTCTGGTTCTTTAGGACTTGGCTCGATCTGAGTGAGAAACACCTCAGAGTCAGCCAGGGCTTCCTGTAGGGCCTCTCTGATTTCTTTTGATAATTATAGCAGCTCATAGAGGGTTATCCTCGTTGGGATGTTAGCCAATTGGGCCATAATATTAAAGCGGTGTGATGGGAAATAAATGATTACCTCCTAAAGTTGCAAGTATACAACCTTTATCAAGTTATAGTATTTAAGATTATCGATCCCACGAGGAACGGGAAGTAGGAAGAGTTTTGTTCAAGTTTTGATTCTCAAATTATGCGCATGACAATTAGGAGTTATTCAAATAAAGTGAAAGTGAGAAAATGGTGAAAGTGGTTCGTGAGAAATAAGAGAGAGTGGATTGTGGATTATGCGCAATAAAACGAGGAAGAAAATGAGAGTGGAGAGATTTAGAAAATGTGTGTGATAAAAATGAGGAAGAAAATGAGTGTGAGGGGGTTTAAAGATGGAAGTGGTAAAGTGAAAATAAAAGAAAATGAATATGAGAGAAGGAGGGTGATTGTGATTTGTGTAAATAAAAAGAAAAAGAAATCAAGAGAGGAGAAAGACAATTAAAAAAAATAAACAAATGAAAAACAAGGATAAGAGGAAAATTAAGAATGTAAAGTATGAAGGATTAATTAAAGATATGAGGAATCTAGAATAGATCCACTTAGCTTATCTCAATCTCACAAGAATGAGTTGGATTTGTTATAGAGTTTTAAATAATCTCTAGGGATCCCACAAGTATTAGCTCCACACTTAGAAAAGGGGTAATTTCCTAGAGGGTTCTAGCCTCAAGGTGAATTAAAGAAAAGAAAAATCTATACTAGAAAGTAAATACAAGAATTAAAGATATTGTATGAAAGTAAATTGCATGAAAGTAAATTGCATGAAAGTAAATCTAAACTACAAAGCATATAAATGAACAAGAAATGAAAAAAGAAATGCAAAAGAAATAAAATAGAAACCAACAACTCCTGATCTTAATCTAATCCTCCTTTTGGTCCTTGGATTAGAAGAAGAGAAAGGAAATTGAAGGGATGAAAAATTTCATTTATTGTGCAACAAAAGTTATAATTTTTGGAAGGTCTTCTCAATTAAGAGTAACCCTCCTCTCCAAATGGAGTTTTTATAAAATATTTCACACTCAAACCTCTCCCTCTACCCCTCTATTTATAGCCCAACGGAATTGATATGAACCATTGAATCAAACTTGGCCACCAAGGAAGAGAAATCAGCCTTTAAATTCGGATCTGTTGCAAACCAATCGGTTGGCCAATCGGTTGGCCAACCGGTTGGTTTCCAACCGAATTTATCTTTTCTTGATTTTTCTTCACGAATTTCTCTTGGATTCCTTGGGTGTCTTGGGCCTTCATTTGTCTTCAGATTTGGGCTTTAAAAACAGGTAGAAATTCAGAGGATTTAAGTCATTTGGGCTCTTATTCAATAATACTCGATCAACCTGCAATTTAAGATAAAAACAATTATTAGCAGGATATTTATTCATATAAAATAGGTAATGAGGGTATAAAAAATATAATTAAATTGTGATTATCAAATACCCCCACACCTAAACTTTTGCTGGTCCTCTAGCAAAGAAAATAAAAAGAAAATCTAACTCACTTTCGCAGAAATCGCGATTGTATTTAGTGCATACAACAATCCTTTAAACCCCTAGGTTACCCTAGTGGATGAGTTGTAATCTCGTGAGGGTTTGCAGTGAATATACCCACAAAATTCAATCAACTTGCCAATTTAAAGAAGTTAATGAAATAATTAATTCATTTGATATCTTCAAACATTCCAATTGAAGTTGGTTAATACTCAAGAAAATATTTTTATCATAACTCCAATGTAATTTTCTTAAGAAAATCCTTCCATTATAGTTATACAAAATCAAGTTTAACTCAAAAATTTAATTTAAAAGTTTTGAAAAGAACATGCTAACTTTTTATTTTAAACAAACTTCAAGTCTTTTAATCCATTTAATTTTTGAAGGACATATACAAATATAACTATATATAAAAACATGGTTAGTATGATTTTTTTTTTACTCTTTATTCCTTGGTGGTTTTGTTCTTTTTAATCGGGCTTTCTAAGTGACCATTTAGCGAGTTTTGGGCCAATGAATCCCAACCCAATTGGGCTTAGGTCATTAAGCATAGAAATACTCCTCGGGCTTAATTACTCAGTCAACTTAGGCTTAGTAAAATAGAACCACCAATGATTTTAAGAGAAATTTTTCTTTTTTTTGTTAAGTTAGTATAATATATATATGTGTATATGTATATATATTCTGAAAAATATTTGGATCAAGACAACTTGAAAAATTATTTTCAACTCTAAGTTAGGCATGCCAAAATTTTATTATTTTAATTAAAAATCTAAGTTAAAACGTAAGTAAAGTATACTACTTTCAAAATTATTTCTTAAGAAATTTATTTGGAGTTATCATAAAAGGTAAACTTGAGTGTAGAACTAACTAAGGATTAGAAGACTTAAATTCTATCAAATAGATCAATTATTAATCAACTCTATTAAGTTGGCAAGTGACTATATTTTTAATTTTTCTTTTTTTTAAATGGTAAGAAAGAAGAAAAATGACTAAGATAAAGATAAAATGACTAATCCCCACCCCCACACCTAAATTTTGCATTGTCCTCAATGCAAATTCTAATATGCACAAGGTAAAACAGATAATAATTGAAGCACTTACATTTGTTCTGGCTAGCTTTGAAAAAAATGCAAATACCTTTAAGATGAGGGGTGAAGCCAAAATTTATTCTCTCTTTTTTTTCATTATTTTTTTAAATGAACAAGAAACTCTCACATGAGAGAAGTATAAATTCTTTTATTATTATTGTGGGACAAAAGAGAAAAATGTAGAATAACAGATAAAACATGAAAAGCTAATATTCCACATTAAATCCTACATTATTGCTGAAAATTCTACCCCAAAATTTAAAAATTTCAAGATGATATAATCAATGATGTTCTCAAATTCTAAAAATTCTAAGATTTTCAATGATTTTGCAAAGAAAATAAAGGTAGGTATTATTGGTGTTATGCATTTTGAACTTAGATTTTAATTAATAAAAATTTGACATTTTGGTTCTTTGTTTCAAAAATCTAAGCTCATCGGAAAAGAGTTCTTCAAAAGTTAAATTACAAATGCATGTATTTGACAGTTTTCTTGTTCTCAAAAATTAAACCCGAGGTCGCTAAAATTTGCGCCCTCACCAAAATTTCCTCAAAACTTCGAGTCGATTCATTCTCTACTTGTTAAACTTTCTTGGATGTAATTGATTTGAAAGTGATTATCAATATTATTTCTGGATTGAAAATATTAAGTTCGTGATCGATTCCCAAAAGCGACTTCATGTGACCAGTTCAGGTTGATGAGAGCATTAGAAGTGGCTAAGAACGGTCTCCCTAAGATCACAGGTATCTGTCCTTTGGGATTGGAAACGGGTTGCGTTTCCAGGACTACGAAATCAACAGGAAAAATAAAGTCTCCAACCTTTATCAATACATTTGTTATTTCACCCATAGGGATCTTGACAGATCTATCAGCTAACTGAAGTGTGCATCTAGTTGGCTTGAGTTCCCCGACACCTAGTTGTTGGTAGATCAAATACGAAAGCAAGTTGACACTGGCCCCTAAGTCTTAAAGCGCCTTATCGATACGAGTATTACCAATGATACATGGGATGGTAGGACAACCTGGATCCTTATATTTCAATGGTACAAACTTTGAGAGGACTTCACTGATATTGGCGGCGAGAAAGACTTTCTTTGAAATATTTATTTGCCTCTTTTTGGTACATAATTCCTTTAAAAATTTGGCATAAGAAGGAATTTGTTCAATGACATCTAAAAGAGGAATGTTGAGCTTAACCTGCTTGAAAGTCTCTAGAATTTTCTCCTCTTGAGAGGAGTGCTTCCTAGGCCTGAGTTTATCCGGGTAAGGAGCAACTGGTTTAAATCGATCAAAATTAGACTCTAGTTCTGGTTCAGGTTCTGGGTCATCAGAAGGGTGTGATTTCTGAGTAGAGACATCAGAAAGAGAGAGAATTTGTTCTGGTTCAAGGGTTTCACTTAGAGGCATTCTAACCAGATTATCGACCTGTCTACCTCACCGTGGTGAATGGATTGCATTCACTTCAGCTTGGTAGGTTGAACTTGATCCCGTGTCCTTCGGGTTGGGCACGGGTTGACTCGGAAAAGTTCCTTTCTCTCTTTCACTCATGGCATTAGCTAGTTGACCAAGTTGGGTTTCTAACCTAGCTATGGCTTGAGTGTTGGAAGTGAATTTGCGGTTGATTGCATGAAGGAATTGCGTGTTTGATGTTTGAGTCAACAAGTTCGTGGTCCGTAGAGGTTTTAATTAAAGTTTCTAGAGCCTTTTCGAACATTAAGGCGTTTATCATGATCGGCAATTTGAGGAGTGTGATTTGCGATTGGTGATGAGGAGACCGATTTTGAAATGACAGATTTGATTGTTGAAAATTGAGAGGAACCGCATTGCCCTAGGGAATTGTTGGGTTGAAGAGGGAGGAAATTTTGATTCTGAGTAGTTTCCGGTTCCATGCAAAATTCGGATGATTTCTCCAACCCGATTGTAGGTTGGAGAAAATAGATCATTTATCGACGCCGGAATGCAACGCTTATCCGACCTAGTGGTCGACGGATACTAAAAGAGGACATTCCTCCAAACATGAGATGGAGACAGACAGCTATGACAACCCGAGGCGTAAACTTAGTTGATTTGAGCCGAGCTCGCTCTTTGACTTCTAAAGCTTCTAACCCACGCATGATTGTAGCCATCTTTGCTTCAGAGGCTATGTTCGTTTCTAAAAAAGGACCACTGATTTTGGGTTGGAAAACTGATGAAACACGGTCATCACAATGTTCTCACTGCATGGTTTTCTCGGATAAACTCTCTAAAAAGTCCCAAGCTTCATCTGCATTTTTCTTCATGAAATCCCCTTGACACATTGACTCTAAGGAAGTTTTTGAAGAATAATCCAATCATTCATAAATGATTTGGCATAATCGCCACTTTTCAAGACCATGGTGAGGACATTGGATAAAAAGATCTTTGAATTTATCAAAATACTTCCAAAAAGATTCTCCTAGGACAATTTTAAAATTTTGAATGCTGTTTCTAAGCTTGACCGTTTTGTGGATAGGAAAGAATTTTTTCAGAAAATTTTTTATAAATTCACCAAGTTGAGATGGAATCGTGGGCAAGCTATCTGACCATTTTTGGCTTTGTTCTTAAGGGCAAATGGAATAAATCGGAGTTTGATCGCATCTTCTGCTAAGTCCCTCATCTTGATCATGAGGCAAACTTCTTCAAATTCGAGATGAAAATGTAAGCCGCCTTCGGTTTCTACTCCTAGGAATTTGGGAAGCATGTTAATAAGATGCGGTCTAAGTTCGAAATTTTCTCCATTGACCTCGGGAAGTTTTATGCAAGAGGGGATTGCATTTCTAGTAGGGTAACAAACATCTTGAAGAACAAATGGGTTGGTATTGGCCATTTCGTTTGGTTCAAGAGATGGATCAAAATGAATTAAACGATTAGTATTATCCCTAACCCAAGTTTGCATACACCCAAATCAATTTTTTTTATGAAAAAGGATAAGAGAAAAAGTTAAGAAGATGATGAGAAAAAAGAAAAAGGAAAAACTAACTAAAAGCAAATCAAGGCAATCACTTTTCAATCACCCTAATTCTAGGGTTAAGCCTAAACTTGACTTAGACCAGCTCCTAACCAAAAATTCCCTTAATGAAAAGATCAAAGTTTACTTGGGTAATTAGCCAGGTAAGGATAGCACTAGAGGGAGATCAAAGATCAATTAAGTACCTCTTTCCTTGCGGAGCGCCTTACGCAACCCCTAAACCTTACCTTAGACACCAATTAATCCAAATAAACTTGGACCAGTTCACTTAAGGATTTCTTGTTTCTTAATGAGCTCGAATCCTTAGGGGCCAACGTCTAATCAGTTTTAAGAAGCTTGGGTATGTGTAGAGGAATTAGTGATTTTTGGGCTAAGAAAAAGGTGATGAAATCCCTCACCTTATCTTGATTAATGGGTTTTGCCCTTAAAAATATTTTCAAGTGAGTGCCAAATCAAGATGCTCAAATCACTTTGGTGAATTTCTACTATTATATGAAATGCAACCCTAGAATTAAAAGCAACTAAAAAGGATGCAAAAGCAAAAATCTTTTCATTTTTTATTATGGTCGACAATCAAAGAAATGAAGTTTATTAGGGTCGACAAAGGCAAAATCTTTATTTTTATTTTTATTTTTATCCAAATTGTTTCTAATGTGAATGAACTATTTAAAAGGTGGAATTGAGAATACTAGAAAGAAGAGTTACCCACGCAATCGCTATCCAAACCTCGTTGGAGGCAAATCTTCAATCTTGATTCTTCAACTCTTAATCTTCAAGTTTCAAATTCCTTCACAAAAGAAAAACACACAAGTTAAGGAACCAAAGTTAATCAAATTCCTACTTATGCATCGTTCCCCGGCAACGGCGCCAAAAACTTGATGGGAAATAAATGATTACCTCCTAAAGTTGCAAGTATACAACTTTTATCAAGTTATAGTATTTAAGATTATCGATCCCACGAGGAATGGGAAGTAGAAAGAGTTTTGTTCAAGTTTTGGTTCTCAAATTATGCGCATGACAATTAGGAGTTATTCAAATAGAGTGAAAGTGAGAAAATGGTGAAAGTGGTTGTGAGAGATAAGAGAGTGGATTGTGGATTATCGCAATACAGGAAGAAAATGAGAGTGAGATTTAGAATGTATAAAGCAAAAAAAAATAGTGAGTTTAAAGATGATAAGTGAAAATAAAAGAATAAATGAAGAGAAGGATGATATGAAATAAATCAAGAAGGAGAAAGACAATTAAAGAAAAATAAACAAATGAAAATAAGGATAAGAGGAAAATTAAGAATGTAAAGTATGGAGGATTAATTAAAGATATGAGGAATCTAGAGTAGATCCACTTAGCTTATCTCAATCTCACAAGAATGAGTTGGATTTGTTAGCTAGTTTCAAACAATCTCTAGGATCCCACAAGTATTAGCTCCACACTTAGAAAGGGGTAATTCCTAGGGTTCTAGCCTCAAGGTGAATTAAAGAAAAGAAAAATCTATACTAGAAAGTAAATACAAGAATTAAAGACATTACATGAAAGTAAATCTAAACTACAAAGCATATAAATGAACAAGAAATGAAAAAGAAATGCAAAAGAAATAAAATAGAAACCAACAACTCCTGATCTTAATCGAATCCTCCTTTTGGTCCTTGGATTAGAAGAAGAGAAAGAAAATTGAAGGGATGAAAAATTTCATTTATTGTGCAATAAAAGTTATAATTTTTGGAAGGTCTTCTCAATTAAGAGTAACCCTCCTCTCCGAATGGAGTTTTTACAAAATATTTCATACTCAAACCTCTCCCTCTACCCCTCTATTTATAGCCCAACAGAGTTGATATGAACCATTGGATCAAACTTGGCCACCAAGGAAGAGAAATCAGCCTTTAATTTCAGATCTGTTGCAAACCAATCGGTTGTGTCGGTTGTTAGCAAGTTTGGTTTCCAACCGAATTTGTCTTTTCTTAATTTTTCTTCATGAATTTCTCTTGGATTCCTTGGGTGTCTTGGGCCTTCATTTGTCTTCAGATTTAGAATTCAAAAATATGTAGAAATTCAGAGGATTTAAGTCATTTGGGCTCTTATTCATTAATACTCCATTAACCTACAATTTAAGATAAAAACAATTATTAGCAGGATATTTATTCATATAAAATAGGTAATGAGGGTATAAAAAATATAATTAAATTGTGATTATCACGGTGCGGGGAGATCGAACTTCCCGATTTGTCCCTTCCAATCGGATGATTGAATCGAGACAGCTTCGGGACTTGAGTCTCCTGATGTTGGGGTCGCTTCTCCTTCAGTTTGGACGTGTCCTCCTTGGCGATCGCCTGCTGTTGTGATTTTTCGACCCAGCGTAGGAGGGTAAATTGCCACTCCACTTCGGTCGGCGTCTTAGCATTTGGATTAGAAGCTTCGGGATAGTTGTACTTGTACTCGTGTCCGCTCCTTGTGGCGAAGACTTCATGTTCCTCTTCGAAAAACTGGAATGTCATTATTTGTTCATCATTCTTCTCCAAGATTGCTGAAGTGCCATGACATAATTTCCCCTTGCCCTTTGATTTCTTCTTAGATGAAGAGGTTGCCCACTGATCATCTTTGAGTAAGTCAGGGTGGACCCAAAGAATTTTACCGTTTGGGGCTGTATGTGGCATGAGCCCCGTTTCGCGTTGTCCGTGAGGGTCGTCATTCACCATCTTCATCCCTACTTTCACGATGGGCTCTGGTTGAAACCAAGTTAAAGGCATCGATCCGAAGCTAATAGATACTGCGTTCACCCCACTTTTTTCTCTTTGGACGGCTTTGGGGTAATGACCCCTACATCGATCAAGGCCTGGATTTTATCCTTGAGATGGTAGCACGACTTTATTGGATGGTGAACGCTCGTGGAATCTGCGATACCTCAGATCTGTGACCTTATTTGCCTCCTCCTGATTCACGATTGGTGGCAGCTGGATCTTATTGTTCTCCAGAAGGTACTTGAAAATACCGGGAACCTCGTCTTCTTTGAAAGAATAGACTTTAGGGAACCTTGGTTCTGACGACTTCTGTTTTTGAGGTCGTTGCTGCCATTGGGGCTGCGATTTTTGCGGCGCTCGCTACTGCGGTTGCTGCTGCGACTGCAGCTGGAACATTTGGTTTGCGCCCATCGCTACCGCTTTCCTCACGCTGGACGAATTCTACTTGTGAGCATTTACCGTTTGCTGGCCTCTTTCTGCCTTTTTCCTCTTAAGGAATCGCTAGGCATGCTCCCCGCGCACCTTCAAATCTCTCCATGTCTTGGACAGCGCCGTTCCCATTGCTTCCAGCACATCCAACGAAAGGTTGTTGTGGTAGGTCTAGAGGATGAACTCCTCAGTTATCGGGTCCCGGCAATTCATTGCCTTATTTCAGAACCGCTTAACGAAGTTGTCTACCGTCTCTTTGTCCTTCTGTTTTTCATCCAACAACGTCCCAATGGATATCTCGGTATCGTCATCGAAGAAATTGGTGAGGAACATGGTCTCCATGTCATCGGTATTAATGCTCTCGGCGAGGCAGCGGTACCAATCGGCGACTCCTCGAAGAGTGCCAACGAATGACCGAACCATCAAGCGCTCGTTACCAGAAATAACTCCCAGGTGAGACTTGAAGTAGATCAAATGCTGAGTGGGTGAACCCTTCCCGTCGAACGGCGTAAAGTTTATTAGATTGAACTTCGCGGGATACGGGATTGATTCCCACTCCCTTGGGTACGGACATGGTATACCCGTCTTCTTTACCTCTTGGGCGGAAATCAAAGTGTTGATCTTACTCTCGAGGTCCTTTATCTTTTCATTCTCACGTACATCTCCGTTCGGGTGATTTTGAGGAGGCACGACGGTGTTACCATTGGCCTTCTCGGTATTATCGGCGTTACGGTCTTCATCCCTGTCCGTGTCGCTGTCTACTTAGTTGACGTTATTGCGACAACTTGATTCACCCTGGCGATTCATTAGAGCTTGGATTTGCTGGTCATGCATCTCTCTCATTTGCTGCATGGCCATTTCCATCTCGAACTTGAAATTATCCTTTTGCTTGGCCATAGCCTCTTCAAGCATCTTGGCCACTTGTTCTCGCGACCGATCATGAATGCCTCCCGGTTGTCCCGCGGCCGAAATCGATCATCGGAGTAATTGCGAGCAGCCGCTCGATACTTCACATCCGAGGGTAACCCCCTTTAAACTCTGCCATAGTTAGGTCGTCTGATAGTCCCGGACCGCAACCGGGTCATTCGTTGAGATACCCCGGGAATGGCACGTGACGACGCCCCTTTGCTAGTCATTTTAATGGTGACTTTTGACAATTCATCACCTTGAGGCACCGATCTTCTTCTGCGGAAGCGCCTCGACCTGGGTTTTGGCATTTTGGTGCCAAGTCTATCAAAGACCGATACCTTCTCCGGAGCTATCTTGGTGCAATTGCATTCTGACAACACCGCCCTTATCAGCTTGGAACACGGACAATGCGTGTTCGACTCTGGGGAACTCCTTTTTTGAGATTTACTCATGCCCCCAACACGATAGTACAACTCATCGGCATGAATGTCGGAGCAACCCATCGTGTGTTGGCACGCATCTCAGGTATAACGTTATCATCGTTAGACGAAAATATTTCCTTCTGAAGATGAACCGCGTTATCAGAGCTTTCAAAAGTCACTCGTCTCAACGTTTGCCCTTGCGGGTGTGAAGCTTTGACAGGCTCTTGAACCTCAATCCGCAGCACGGTGCGAGCAGCTACAGGACTCTTCCTGTCGTGGTGGAGATGGATGCGACCCCCAGTACTGTGAGTTGACTTGGACCTCTTCAACGGGCCTAAACGTTCCTTAATCGGAATTTTACCTCAATCATCGTGCAACGGACCGAGGCGCTCTAACACTATTTTCTTGCTTCGGGGCAAGTCAGCGAAATCGACCGAAGCGGGAACAGAGTTAGCCGGAGACTTGGATGTGATCGCCGGAGGTGGAATCGGTATTGGGGTGACCTTTCTTTGATTCAGATTACCCCGTGATGGCCGAGCTTTAGTCGAATCTGCCTTAGTTGATGTTTTCTCCTTTGTCCGAATCGTCGTTCCGGATTTCGACCTCCAAACTTGGCGCATCTTTGGCGGCTTCTTGACCACTTCCTCTTTCTTCAACATACGGGTCTCTTGAACTAGAGCCCGTGCGTGCACAAGCAGTGCGCGGCGCTTCCGGATGCGCTCTTCAAGCATTGAACGGTTCCGTGTGACTCAGAACCATTTACTTGTTGACGGCTTGGGGGAGCTGCCAACCATCTGTTGTTGAGGCCTTTGATCTTTTCTGAACTTGAGATCCGTCTCATAGCGGATCCCATTAGTCGATTCCAGGGCCTTGGCGAACTGACGCCAGCCATGCCGCTTCGACGGCTCTCTTTGAGAGAGTCGGCACGCCATTGACGGTCATCTCCTGCACGGAGGAGTTTAGATCTGCAGATCTGGCCATCTTAGATGCCGGAAGGACGCTGCTTGCTGCGACTTTGGCAGCGGCGGGGTCGAAATCCTCGCCTTGAGATTCGAGATCCGAGGACCAGCGGATCTTCCTTGCAGCAAAGATGTTCCTAAACTTGCGGGAGGAGGACGATCTGGACGAGGACGAGAGATACTCCTCGAACTTTTGCTGGTCGAACTCGTATTCGACCTCCTCTTCTACCGGGATCGTTATCTGCGGTTGCGACACGACGATCTCATCAACGTGATCGTTGGCTCCCATTGTGGTCGCCAGCTTGTTCGCGGGAAAAGTCGGTTCGATCTTCATTGCTGAACTCATTACAGCTTTATGCTTTTTACAAATGAATTCAAAAAGTTCGTCCTTTTATAAGACTCGATTACAATGAAAATCAAAAGAAAAATTATAACTTTTTCCTTAAAACAAACGTAGGATCCTATTTATCAGACTCCTGCTTGCGTGGGATCTTTGCCTGTGCCGGGGTTAATCCGTGGATCGCCGCGTGATATGATCCGGTGTAAGATCTAGATCTACACGATCAAGGTGATTATTTCACGAAGGAAATAATCGCCGAAGTGAATGAAATCGACCAAGTGAGTTCACCACTCTTCTCGGGATCAAAACAAAGTTTGATCCGGAGGAATCACATGTAGATCGGACCTAAGATCTCTCGAACTCCTTCGCTTTGTGCCGACGGGTTCGCCAAAATCTCAGATCTCGTGCAAAACTTTAGATCTCTCGTCCAAAAAGTCCCTCCTTTTTCAGATTTTGATCCGGCAGAGCTTCAGCTTCTTCTCAAAAATCCGGATCCCTTAAAATGAGACCCCCCCCTCCTCTATTTATAGGCTCAAAGCGGGTAAAACGGGTCGGGTTCGAAAAAAACCACTTAGCCACCTCTTGGTGGCTCGGCTTTGGCCGAGCCGCCAAGAGGTGGCTTGGTTTTGACCGAGCCACCATTTGGTGGCTCGGCCACCGAGCCACTATTTGGTTGCTCGGTTTGGGCCGAGCCACCAAGAAGCCACCAAGAGGTGGCTCGGCCACCGAGCCGCCCAAGTGGCATTTTTCGCGTCGTTTCGAGTCCGATCTGGTTCGACGTTCGCTAACCAAGCTTCGAATTGTTTATCCCATCGCCGATGTGATTCGCCGCTTCGTTGACTTGCACGCTTTGTCGACTCGGCTTCGCGCTGGCCGACTCGCTTTATGTGTTTGCGTTGCGGTCACTTGTTGTTACGCCGTCAACGGTTTGCCGTTACGCCATCGGACGGCTCGTCGATTGTCACCATTGTCACGAAGTCGGTTCGATCTTCATTCTTGAACTCATTCTGACTTTATGCTTTTACAAATGAATTCAAAAGTTAGTCCTTTTATAAGACTTCGATTACAATGAAAATCAAAAGAAAAATTATAACTTTTTCCTTAAAACAAGCGTGGGATCCTATTTATCGGACTCACCTTGCGTGGGATCTTTGCATCTTGGGGGTTAATCCGTGGATGTGGCGTGATATGATCGGTGTAAGATCTAGATCTACGATCAAGGTGATTATTTCCGCGAAGGAAATAATCGCCGAAGTGAATAAATCGACCAAGTGAGTTCACCACTCTTCGGGATCAAAACAAAGTTTGATCCGGAGGAATCACATGTAGATCGGACCTAAGATCTCGAACTCCTTCGCTTTGTGCCGACGGGTTCGCCAAAATCTCGATCTCGCGGCAAAACTTTAGATCTCTCGTCCAAAAGTCCTCCTTTTTGATTTTGATCCGTGAGCTTGACTTCTTCTCAAAATCGGATCCTTAAAATGAGACCCCCTCCTCTATTTATAGGCTCAAAGCGGGTAAAGCGGGTGGGGTTGAAAAAACCACTTAGCCACCTCTTGGTGGCTCGGCTATTGGCCAGAGGTAATATTGGCGAGCCACCATTTGGTGGCTTCGACCCGAAAACCACTATTTGGTTGCTTTCGGTTTGGCGATAAAGCCACGAGGTGGCTCGACCACGGCCAAGTGGCATTTTTCGTCGTTTGAGTCGATCAGTTCGGCGTTAAGCTAATCTGAAGCTTGAGTGGGTTTATCCCATCGCTCGCATGTGATTAAATTAAACCGTTGACTTGCAGCTTTGCAGGCTAAGCTTCATGCGTTTCGTCGACTCGCTTTATGTGTTTGCGTTGCGGTCACTTGTTGTTACGTCGTCAACGGTTTGCCGTTACGTCATCGGACGGCTCGTCGATTGTCAGCTCATTGTCACGAGTCGTGTTCGGGGACTTATAGGCAATTTTCAACACCTACATATTTGGCTACTCTACTTATTTTCATGTTAATGATGGTAAGCTTGAACCTAGAGCGAAGAAAACTATCTTTCTAGGACATGCTAGTGGGGTGAAGGAATATAGATTGTGGTGTTCTAATCCTAAATTAGCTAAGTTTATTATTAGTAGAGATGTTACTTTTGATGAGAAATCCATGCTTCACCCCAGAAAAGAGTTTGTTGTTGCTACTACAGGAACTAAAAATGAGTCTAGCAAGCAGGTGAAGCTAGAGAACTCCGCTCCAAAGGGAGTGCTTGAGGGGCGCTCATGTTGAACCAGTTGATAATGCGGAAGGTTCAACTTTAGATGCTGATACACCACAAGAACAACAGTACAATATTGCTACCGGGAGAACAAAGAGGCAGATCCGACCTCCTCAGCGATATGCAGACATGCTTGCTTACGCTTTGAGTATAGCAGAATCGATTGAGATTCCAGAGCCTTCTACCTATAAGAAGGCTATTAGTGGCAATGATGCTGCAAATTGGGCTGTTGCGATGCATGAAGAGATGGAGTCTCTTCACAAGAATCAGACATGGGAGTTAGTAAAGCTACCAAGGGGATAGAAAATTATTGGCTGTAAATGGGTCTTCCAGAAAAAAGAAGGAGCTCCGGATACAGATTCTGTAAGGTACAAGGCACGCTTGGTAGCTAAATGCTACAGTCAAACCGAAAGTGTGGACTTCAATGAAGTATTCTCTCCAGTTGTAAAATACACCTCAATCCGCATGTTGCTTGTCATGGTTGCTCATTTTAATTTGGAGCTTGAGCAACTTGATGTGAACACGACTTTTCTACATGGCGAGCTTGAGGATCAGATCTTAATGCATCAGCCAAAGGGGTTTGTTGTTGAACGTAAAGAAGATCATGTGTGCAGCTTGAAGAATCTCTTTATGGGCCGAAACAATCTCTGAGACAGTGGTATTTGAGATTCGATACTTTCATGTTTGAGCATGGTTACTCTAGGAATAAATATGATAGTTGTGTTTATCATAAAAAGCTCAATGATGATTCTTTCGTATATTTGCTTTTGTCTGTTGATGACATGTTGATTGCAGCTAAAGATATGTCAGAAATCAACGAATTGAAATCTCAACATAAACATGAGTTTGAGATGAAGAACTTGGGAGCAGCGAAGAAGATTTTGGGGATGGAGATCCACAGGAACAGGTGAGAATGAAGTTATGTCTATCTCAGGAGAAATACATCAAGAAGGTGTTGGAGAGATTTTGCATGCTTGATGCCAAGCCTGCGAAGAGTCCGCTTGCTACTCATTTTCGTCTTTCAGCAGAATTGTCACCTCAGACTGAAGAGGAGGAGCAGTACATGTCTTGTGTTCCTTATGCTAGTGTAGTTGGAAGCATTATGTATGCTATGAGTGCATGCAAAGTCCGGATATTTCACATCACGGTCGGTGTTGTGAGTCGATATATGGATAAGCCTGGAAATATCCAATGACAGACTGTGAAATTGGTACTAAGATATTTGAGAGGATCTGCTAATATTGGTTTACATTTTGGCAGGAACACAAATTCAGAATCACGAGAATAGTTGGCTATGCGATTGATTATCTGGCGATTTGGATAAGAGCGATCCACGGCGGGTTACATATCATTCTTCGGTGGCGCCATTAGTTGGAAGGCGACTCTGGAAGCGGTTGCTTTGTCTACGCGAGGCAAAGTATATTGCGATGGCGAAATAGTGAAAGAAGCCATTTGGTTGAGAGGTTTAGTTGAAGATCTCGGCTTACACCAAGGTGTTACTACGGTATTTTGTGATAGCCAGAGTGCTATACATTTGACGAAGCATCAGATGTATCATGAAAGAACCAAGCATATAGAGGTCAGGTATCATTTTATCAGAGAAATTAAAGTCATTAAGATTGAAAAAATTGATTACTGCGGATAATGCGGAATATGATGTGAAACCGGTACCCCAGCAAGTTCAGTATTGCCTCGAATTGCGAAGTTCAACTCGGGCCGTTAAGCAGGTAGAGCTTATGGCGAGAACGACAAGAGTGAAGAGAAGATCTTCATATTCAAAGGCAAGGTAGAGATTTTGTTATCTGACTTTGAATTTTTAAAGCCACCAACCCCCTTAATCAATTTCAAAGTCCACCAAACTTTACTGTTCCACCAACTTTTTTCACTATTCCACCAACCATTTTTTTGACTATAAATAGAGGAGGGTGGTGAAGGGTTAGAGCATAGAACAGAAATTCATAACAGAGAGAAGAAAGAGAGAGTTGAAGAGAAAAGAAAAAAAAAGAGTTTTCTTTGAGTGTTCTCTTCTTTGTGAGAGTTTGTGAGATATTAGAGTGATCTCATTCTGTTATCTTCTCTTTTGGGATTAGTGAATTTTTATTTGTTCTGCTTGAAGTAGGCGTGGGTCATCTTGTAGAACCACGTTAAATCCTTATGTTCTATTCTCTTTGTCTCCACTGTGTTTATCAGTGTTGTTATTATCCACTTTTGTATAGACATCTTTTGTGTCTGTGATGCCCCCGCTGCAACAGTAACTATGTTGGATATTGAAGGATCTAAGAGCTACTCGGAAAACAAAGATTAGGAGTAGTAAGTGGGTAATTTCTATGGTACAAAAGTTATATCTACAATCAATCCTACATATAGATATCTTGAAGACACCCTTTAGCCACCAAAAATAACCAACACTGAGGGAGGTCAAACCCAGTACATTATTCACTATCAACATGTAGATCAAAATATACAAGCTACTTCAGGATAAAAAAATAGACTAAATTATCTTCACATCCATATATTATTGTTTATGACTGTTAAGACTTATGAATCATTACTGTTGGGATCTGGGGTGTAGCCATGCATGAAGCGATATCACTGAGAGAAGGCTTTGTATATTTCCAGTCTCCGAAAGAAAGAATAGAAAGTAAAATATCCCAACAAAGTGAGATATCTACTCTTCCTCTCAACGATTACTAAATTTGAATCAAGGAACCTATAAACAATAGCAAATACCGACAAAGCAGTAAAGACCACGAGATTTCGTGGTTCGGCAAAATTGTCGATCCACGGGAGGGTGAGGGAGATTTGACTATAAAGAACACCGGCGACTTGTACAATCCTGGCTCGTCCCAAAGAAAAAAGCTTTGATTTTTATCCAAGAGAAATTGACCTCTCTCTTGTAAAATCCCTCCAAGCTCTCTCTTTTTCTCTCTTTTCTCCACTTTTCTCCACTTTTCTCCACACCACAAATCCTAGGTTTAATTCCCTATTTAAAGGGAATTAATTAAGAACTTTCCTTCAGTTTTCCCGATGTGGGACTAAAATAATAAAACAAAAGACTTCTTTTGTTTCTGTCGCGCGGGTGAAACCACACAAAACACGTGGGTGGCCCCCTCCCCACGTGTTCACAATCTCCACCTCGTACATCATTTGATAAACCTCAAATTTTGGACGAACACCAGAAGAACACCGCGAACATTACTAGAGATCTCCATCGACCAAACCGGGCCAATCCGGTATTGCCACTATCTGCGGTAGCTTCGTGCCCTCCACCGGATCAAGCTAACCGTAGTTCTGCACTTATTCTCCATATAGTCTCCACCTCACCTCATCACTGCCCCGAAGGGCCATGCCCTCTTGGACAGATCAACACGAGTTGATATGAAGCAAGTCCAAGCAATGCTTAAACTTGCTACCTGTGACCACCTTAGTTAACATGTCTGCGGGATTCTCATTCGTGTGTACCTTCATGAGAGAAATATCGCCTTCCTCTATGACATCTCGCATCTAAATGATACCGACATCGATATGCTTTATGCGAGCATGATGAACTTGATTCTTCGCCAAGTGAATTGCACTCTGACTATCGCACCACAAGTTCACGTTCTCCTGCTCAATCCCCAAATCACCTAGAAGACCCCACAACCACAATGCTTCCTTCACTCCCTCTGTCATGGCCATGTACTTTCGGCCTCTGTAGTAGAAAGTGCCACAGTAGCTCGCAACATCGACGCCAACTAACCGAGCCCCATATATCCCGAATACATAACCAGTAGTAGATCGCCGCCTATCTAGATCGCCCGCATAATCGAGTCCACAAACCCATCAATCGACATGTTTCTCCACCAAAACACGGACCGTATCAGCGGTACCCTTTAAATACCTCGGGACCCACTTCCTTTGCTTCCCGGTCGTCTTTCTGGATTAGCCATGAATCTGACCCACCCGGCCCGCCTTTGTGAAATATCACGGCGTGTACACACCATTGCGCATATTAAGCCGCCAACCGTACTAGCATAGGAAACCGCGCTTCATGTCGCCTTCTCTTCATTTGTAGTAGGAGATTGTTTACCAGAAAGCCTAAAGTGTGGAGCCAATGGAGTCACCACCGACTCAGCACTTTGCATCCCGAACCTCGCGATCACCCGCTCTATGTAGCCCTTCTGACTTAAGAACAATCGCCGGTTCGCCCGCTCTCTTCTAATTTCCATACCCGGTATTTTCCTAGCAGGGCCCATGTCCTTCATCTCAAACTCTCCACCAAGTTGAGATTTCAGCCTATCTATCTCCACCCTGCTCTTAGAAGCAATAAGCATGTCATCCACATACAAAAGAAGATAGATATAATTACCTCCACGAAGCTTCTGGATGTAAACGCAACAATCATAGTCGCCGAAAACCCATGCTTCAAAGATGAAGGAGTCAAATCGCTTGTACCCTTGTCGAGGAGATTGTTTCAATCCATACGCTGACTTCTTCAAACGACACACATGATGCTCCTTGTCCTCAACCTTGTAGCCCTCGGGTTGATGCATGTAGATCTCTTCATCCAAGTCTCCGTGCAAGAAGGCCGTTTTAACATCGAGTTGTTCGACTCAAGATCACTATGAGCAACAATAGCAAATACACAAAGAAAACAAGAAAGACACGAGATTTACACGCCAGAAAAATTTCTACGCCCACGGAGGGGTGAGGGAGATTTGACTATAAAGAACACCGACGACTTGTACAATCCACAAGCTCGTCCCCAAAGAAAAAGCTTTGATTTTTATCCAAGAGAAATTGACCTCTCTTGTAAAATCCCTCCAAGCTCTCTTTTTCTCTCTTTTCTCCACTTTTCTCCACTTTTCTCCACACCACAAATCCTAGGTTTAATTCCCTATTTAAAGGGAATTAATTAAGAACTTTCCTTCAGCCTTTATGTGGGACTAAAATAATAAAACAAAAGACTTCTTTGTTTCTCTGCCATGGTGAAACCACACAAAACACGGTGGCCCCTCCCCACGTGTTCACAATCTCCACCTCGCACATCATTTGATAAACCTCAAATTTTGGACCTAACACCGTAAGAACACTAACATTACTAGAGAGATCTCCATCACCAAACCAGCCAATCCAAAGGTTACTACATATCATGTCGCCACGCATCTCCACCGATCAAGCTAACCGTAGTTCGCACTTATTCTCCATATAGTCTCCACTCACCTCATCATCGCTCAAGGGCCATGCCCTCTTGGACGATCAACACGAAGTTGATATGAAGCAAGTCCAAGCAATGCTTAAACTTGCTACTGTGACCACCTTAGTTAACATGTTCATGGATTCTCATTCGTGTGTACCTTCATGAGAGAAATATCGCCTTCCTCTATGACATCTCGCATCTAAATGATACCGACATCGATATGCTTTGTAATGAGCATGATGAACTTGATTCTTCGCCAAGTGAATTGCACTCGACTATCGCACCACAAGTTCACGTTCTCTGCTCAATCCCCAAATCACCTAGAAGACCCCACAACCACAATGCTTCCTTCACTCCCTCTGTCATGGCCATGTACTTTCGGCCTCTGTAGTAGAAAGTGCCACAGTAGCTCGCAACATCGACGCCAACTAACCGGAGCCCCATATATCCCGAATACATAACCAGAGTAGATCGCCGCCTATCTAGATCGCCCGCATAATCGAGTCCACAAACCCATCAACTGACATGTTTCTCCACCAAAACACGGACCGTATCAGCGGTACCCTTTAAATACCTCAGACCCACTTCATCGCTTCCCAAGCGCTTTTCCCGATTCGCCATGAATCCATCACCCATCACCGCCAGGAAATATCTCGGGCGTACACACCATTGCGCATATTGCCGCCAACCGTACTAGCATAGGAAACCGCGCTTCATGTCGCCTTCTCTTCATTTGTAGTAGGAGATTGTTTACGAAGCCTAAAGTGTGGAGCCAATGGAGTCACCACCGACTCAAGACTTTGCATCCCGAACCTCGCGATCACCGCTCTATGTAGCCCTTCCGACTTAAGAACAATCGCCGGTTCGCCGCTCTCTTCTAATTTCCATACCCGGTATTTTCCTAGCGGCCCATGTCCTTCATCTCAAACTCTCCACCAAGTTGAGATTTCACCATCTATCTCCACCGCTCTTAGAAGCAATAAGCATGTCATCCACATACAAAGAAGATAGATATAATTACCTCCACGAAGCTTCGGATGTAAACGCAACAATCATAGTCGCCGAAAACCCATGCTTCAAAGATGAAGGAGTCAAATCGCTTGTACCAATCGCCGAGGAGATTGTTTCAATCCATACGCTGACTTCTTCAAACGACACACATGATGCTCCTTGTCCTCAACCTTGTAGCCCTCGTGTTGATGCATGTAGATCTCTTCATCCAAGTCTCCGTGCAAGAAGGCCGCTTTTAACATCGAAGTTGTTCCACCAAGATCACTATGAGCAACAATACTCAATAGCACCGAATAGAAGTGTGTTTCACCACCGAGAAAATATCTCATTGTAATCCACACCTCTCTTTGTGCAAACCCCTTAGCCACTAGCCTTGCCTTGTACCTTGTACCACCGAAGCTCAAAGATCTTTTTTCTTTTATACACCCACTTACAACCAATAGCTTTTCTTCCTACGTAATGGGACCACCTCCCATGTTAGGTTCTTCCAAGAGATTCCATCTCTTCCTCCATCGCAGCCAACCAACTCTCACTATCCTTGTCCCGAATAGCTTCCTTGAAGGAGACCGCTCGTCCTCCTCCACCGAGAGTGCGTATTCAACCAAATTAACCTCGCCCATGTGCCTTCTCTTCCTCAGTAGTAGGAGATTGTTTACTGAAGCCTAAAGTGTGGAGCCAATGGAGTCACCACCGACTCAAAGACTTTGCATCCCGAACCTCGCGATCACCCGCCTATGTAGCCCTTCCGACTTAAGAACAATCACGGTTCGCCTCTTCTAATTTCCATACCCAAGATTTTCCTAGTAAATACCATGTCCTTCATCTCAAACTCTCCACCAAGTTGAGATTTCACCTATCTATCTCCACCACGCTCTTAGAAGCAATAAGCATGTCATCCACATACAAAGAAGATAGATATAATTACCTCCACGAAGCTTCGGATGTAAACGCAACAATCATAGTCGCCGAAAACCCATGCTTCAAAGATGAAGGAGTCAAATCGCTTGTACCATCGCCGAGGAGATTGTTTCAATCCATACAAGGACTTCTTCAAACGACACACATGATGCTCCTTGTCCTCAACCTTGTAGCCCTCGTGTTGATGCATGTAGATCTCTTCATCCAAGTCTCCGGTGCAAGAAGGCCGTTTTAACATCGAGTTGTTCCACTCAAGATCACTATGAGCAACAATACTCAATAGCACCGAATAGAAGTGTGTTTCACCACCGAGAAAATATCTCATTGTAATCCACACCCTCTCTTTGTGCAAACCCCTTAGCCACTAGCCTTGCCTTGTACCTTGTACCACCGAAGCTCAAAGATCTTTTTTCTTTTATACACCCACTTACAACCAATAGCTTTTCTTCCTACGTAATGGGACCACCTCCCATGTTAGGTTCTTCAGAAGAGATTCCATCTCTTCCTCCATCGCAGCCAACCAACTCTCACTATCCTTGTCCCGAATAGCTTCCTTGAAGGAGACCGCTCGTCCTCCTCCACCGAGAGTGCGTATTCAACCAAATTAACCTCGCCCATAGTGCTTCAGGTTGATCAGCCCCAATTTACGTACACCTTGTATGCTCGCCTTGGCCTAGTGGAAGCCAAACTATCCTCGAGCTGTTGTTGTAGTGCTGTGTATTCTCTGCTGAACCTCCTCTGCTCCAAGCTCATCATCTACCCGACTTCCCACTTGAACACCTAATAGAACCTGGTTGGTCTTTAGGTTCTATTTCAATAACCCGAGACTTAGAAGTCTCATCACCCTAACACCATCATCCTTGGCGTCCTAGCAATCATGGATTTCTCATCAAAGGTAACATCCTGCGATCACAAACTTGAATCTTCCGTACACCAAAGGCGATAGCCTTTACGCCTTTCTCGTGATATCCCAAGAATATTACCTTCTTGGCTCTCGCGTCAAGCTTTCCCTCGTTGGCGTGATAGTAGGCGGTACATCCAAAATTTCGAGCCTATCATAATCGCATGCTTCCCGACCACACCCTATAGGTGTATCACCATCCAATGTCGAATGTGGTGAACGGTTCACGATGTAACAAGTCAGTAGCCACCGCTTCCACCATTCATTGCCCAATCCAACAGATGATTGCATACTCATTGCTTTCTCCGCAATGTTGGTTCGATCTCTCTGCGACCCCATTTTGTTGTGGTGTTGACTGACCGCCCAAAGGTCGAACAATTCACTCGATCACGAGAACTCCTTGAAAGCACCATCGTATACTGCATACCGTTATCGGATCTCGGTGTCTTCAATTTCTTTCCGTCCTGTTCTCAACCATTGTTTTCCACTTCTTGAATGTCTCAACACCTCATTCTTATGCTTCGAAAATAAATCCAAACATACCTCAATAGTCATCTATGAACGAGACATAATATTCGAACCACCCTTAGAAGTGGTCCGAGCCGACCCCAAACATCCGTGTGCACATAATCTAGTATCCCTCTGCTCTTAGACTTGCTTCTCGAACCGAACCTCGTGTGACTTTCCATACACACAATCCTCGCAAAAATCCATGCTAGGTTCCTTGATTCTTGTGAGACCCTCTTTACCAAGCGTAACTAGACCCTTCTCGACATATGCCCAAGCCGCCTATGCCATAACCGTGTGTGCTCACATGGGTCTCCACCACTTCCTTCTCGCCTAACCGCCGTGATCTCCCGCCACCGCCGCATTCGAGAGAATATAAATTACCGTGGCGAACACCCTTCATCACTACAAGGGAACCCGAACAACCTTCTTCACTCCGTTCTCGTAATAATTTTGCAACCGCCAGAGTCCAATGCACCAACCGAGATAAGATTCTTCCGCAAGTCGGGAACATGCCTCACATCCGCCAAGGTTCGAACCACTCCATCATGCATCTTGATTTTGATATTACCTAGCCCCACCGCTTTACAAGCATGGTTGTTCCCCATCAATACGGTTCCACCATCAATGCCTCTGTAGGTAGTAAACCACTTCCTATTTGGACACATGTGGTAAGAGCAACCGTAATCAAGTATCCATTTCCTGAGATATCCTCACCACCGCGGACGACATAGCACTCCTTATCGCCCTTCCTCAAACGTAGCTCGCCTCTTCCTTGCCCTCTCTTCTCTCAGTCTTGTTGTTGTTCTTCTTCTTTCCACCTACTCTCTTATTTGACACCGACCTTGAAATGCCCAACTTCACCGTGATTTGAAACACGATTTTCCGCAAGAGGTCTCGATGATCTAGACTTTCCTCCCTTGTCTTTTCCTCGCCATTGCTCCTTCCTCTAGCAAACAATCCCTGCTTGTTCTTTGTTACCACCGTAGTCATGTCACCGGTTGTAATCTTCCGAAGGTCATCCGCTAGAAGTGCCGTTCTAGTCTCATCCATCTTCAAATTGTCTCCTACAAGCATCGGTGTTTGCACTAGGTTCTCATAAGACTTCTGCAGAGACGTAGGCTACCGATCCTCATCTACAACTTTCACATCTATGTCTTTCAAGTCCGATATGATCCTATCAAACTTGTTGATGTATTCCCGGATTGATGAGCCCTCCTCCATCTTGCAAGTATACAATTTGGATTTTAAATAGATCCGGTTCGTTAGACTCTTCGTCATGAAGGTACTTTCTAACTTCTTCCACACGCCCGCAGCCGTTTCCTCTCCATCTACCAAGAAAGCTACATCCCTTTCAAGGTATAGAATAATCGACGTCCGTGCTTCCAGATCTAGCTCCTCCCAATCGTCATCAGACATATCCTTGTGCTTCTTCTCTTTTCCAGCCAAAGCCTTGTGCAATTTTTGCGAAATCAGTGAGTTTTTCATCTGCATCCTCCAATAGGAAAAATCATTCTTCCCATTGAACTTTTCAATCTCGAATTTTTCTACTTTGACCGATTTACTGGTAGACGTCATTCTCCGTTTGTATAAATCCGCTTCTCTCGAAATTACCGAGCACCACCTCAAACCGTGGTTACACCACTTCCGACCGAATAATACCGATACCAATTGTTGGGATGCGGGTCAATCACACCGCGACGCCGAAGCGATATCACCGAGAGAAGGCTTTGTATATTCCGTCTCACGAAGAAAACAAGAATAGAAAGTAAAATATCCCAACAAAGTGAGATATCTACTCTTCCTATCAACAAGATTAGGACCAATCAAGGAACCTACAAACAATAGCAAATACACAAAGAAACAAGAAAGACACGAGATTTACGTGGTTCGGCAAAATTGCCTACGTCCACGGGAGGGGGTGAGGGGAGATTTGACTATAAAGAACACCGACGACTTGTACAATCCACAAGCTCGTCCCAAAGAAAAAAAAGCTTTGATTTTTACCCAAGAGAAATTGACCTCTCTCTTGTAAAATCCCTCCAAGCTCTCTCTTTTTCTCACTTTTCTCCACTTTTCTCCACACCACAAATCCTAGGTTTAATTCCCTATTTAAAGGGAATTAATTAAGAACTTTCCTTCAGTTTTCCCGATGTGGGACTAAAATAATAAAACGAAAGACTTCTTTTGTTTCTGTCGCGCGGGTGAAACCACACAAAACACGTGGGTGGCCCCCTCCCCACGTGTTCACAATTACAAAACCAAGTTGTTGAATACACCCGCATCAACATCATCCTGATTAAGTTTAATGCACCCAACAGCTAACGACTTAATGGCACGAATCACAAATAAAGGAGGATATTTTCTTATTGACTCTCTGACACCTTCAGTAATCTTATAAAATAGACAAATCCGTTCATTAACTTCATTGCACATCCAAACTCATCTCCTCAAACGAAACAGAAATGAACAAGAGTTGGCATGCATACCTCAGAGAAGGATGCCTCCTCTTTCAAAGGTATCCAGCGATCCACTTAGCAATACTTGCCGCTCTCCTCATTTACCTCCTTCACTGCATGAATCGTCGTGGAAGCAAGGTCGTCGTCAACTGGCCGGTTGTCGGCATGCTCCCGACGATCATCGCCAACCACCACCACCTCGACCATATAACCTCCATGCTTCAAGTGCTTGGTGACACTGTCATGTTCAAGGGCCCGTGGTTCTGCGGAATGGACTTCTTACTGACATGTAGCCCCGACAATGCTAACCACATGTTCAATCTTCACTTCTCTGACTATCCAAAAGGTGAAGAGTTCATTGAGATATTCGATGTTTTTGGGGACGGTATCCTCAATGTCAACGGGGACTTGTGGAGGGACCGGAGAAGAATGGTTCAAGCACATGTGAGCAGCCAACGTTTCGGTCCTCTGTTGGCGAGCTCACCTTAAAAAGTGGTGAAGGTGCTCCTTCCCCTCTTGAACAAGATGGCTGAATGCGATAAGGTGGTCAATCTGAGCGATGTGTGCATGAGATTGATCTTCGACACCATATGTGATTTGGCTATGGGCGTGGATCCTGGCTATCTTGCTTCTGACTTCCCTAGCATTCCGTTTGCAATGGCCTTAGACCAAATCGAACAGGTCCTCTTCTTCCGACACATAGTTCCTAGGTTTTGGTGGAAGCTGCTGAGGCGGCTACGATTGGGTAAAGAGAAGAAGATGGCGGAGGCGATGGAGGTGATAGACCGTTTCGTCGACCAATGTATTCGCGAGAAAAGAGAGCGTGAGAAAATTGCCAATAGCGAAAGCAGAACCAAAGAAGAGCGAACAGATGTGATCACGTCATTCATCAATCACTCTGACGACAAGTTCTTGCGAGACACGTCGTTAACTTTCCTAGCTGCAGGCAATGGCACCACAGGAGCGGCCCTCATCTGGATGCTCTGGCTAGTTGCTAGCAACCCTGATGTCGAGAAAAAGATGCTAGAAGAGCTTAGGAAGCTTCGACCCTCCTCTAAGGTCAACGATGACGAAAATGATGGAATGACTGTGTTCAAAGCTGCGGAGATTGAAGCATTGGTCTACCTACAAGCGGTCGTGTGCGAAACCCTAAGGCTTTACCCATCTTTACCCTTCAATCATAAGGTAGCTAAAAAGGCCGATATCTTGCCCAGCGGCCACAGAGTTCAGGCTGGCACCAAGATAATCTTGTCCATGTATTCAATGGGTAGAAGAGAGGAAATTTGGGGGAAGGATTGCTTGGAGTTCAAGCCAGAGATGGATTACAGAGAAGGGAACGCTGAGGCTCGAGCCTTCATACAAGTTCATCGCATTCCACTCGGGAGCGAGGTCTTGTTTAGGGAAGAACATGGCCATCACACAGATAAAATTGATCGCCGCTGCAGTGATATACAACTTCAACGTGCAGGTAGTCGAAGGCCACGCTGTTGATCCTAAGATTGCAATCATTATTCAAGTGAATAATGGGTTGAAAGTTAAGTTGAAGAGGAGATCGAGGAACATTGATTGATGATGGGGATCATGTAAGTATATGTGTGCATTAATGTTTGCTGTAGTGAAGCTGGATTGTTGAATATATAAGTTTGAGATACTGATGCATATGTATTTCCATCATGTTTTGACAATGTTTAATATCTTGATTAATAAGAATATCTTCAATTCGCGTGTCTATATACTCTTGACTAAAGCTTAATGGGGAAAAATCCAGGCCGCCAGCACAACAATTTTTAAAAAAAAAAACTATATTGTTTCCATTTTGCTGACTAAAAGCATCCACATTTGTATATCTGACCATACCATTCGATATCAATGTATCTATTCATTCAAAATATCAATCATGCACCTTATATTTGTAGTGTAGTGTTGTTTACATGTTGAGTGTGTGAGTAAAGATGTGTACGTCCGAGGGTAATGGATTTGATAACAGTCTACCCGTGATATTTGTCTTCGAATCAGCATACCAAGTATAACCTTAAATCTCTTATTGAAGTTCAGAGTCTCAAGTATACCCTTCTTCTTGAGTCGAACTTTGGGAATATTCAGGTGAAACCTTTGTCTAGTAGGACATCACCATGCCCCCAAATTAGGTTTAGTTTGGTATATGTACACATAACACATTTAGTCATTATCAATGGCTTGGATTGCCCACATTTAGAGAAGTATTTCAGCTAGGTTCTGGCTTGAGGAGATTCCGGAGTTTTTATCTCCTTTTATTTCTGCAGACATTTCTAGCTAGCTGCTTTAGGACGCCTCCAGCTTGGAGGGTCCTATATTCAAAAATAATAATAATAATAATGAAGTTATACTCTATGTATGCACAGTTTAAGAATGAAATTGAGGTTTTGACTCCAAATCAATCCACTGTTTCACGCATCTTGGTTATATTGATTATAAATCAACTAATATATGACCAAAAAAACCACTAAATGCAAAGAAAAAAAAATCACTATGCACCCGTGATTTTTTTTTTTTAAAAATCGGAAATGTTATATACCGGAAAATATTAACTCCACAAAACAATTGAAAATATCAACTATAGGGGTTTAGGTTTCACTGCTAATTCAAGTTTCTTATCTGAGGATATAAACAAACAAAATCTACACAAATGAATTGATCTTGATAAATTCCACTTACGCTCGATGAAGATCCTCACCATTGCAAGACTAAGACGCGAGAAACCTAGCCAATATCATTCAGATCATGGCATATATAGATTTCGAAGGGCGGTATTAGAGGAGTCTCCAAGGAGATTCTTTTATGAAAAGATACATACGGAGAGAGGAAAACACAGCTTCGGGTTATCGAGATTTTTAAAATCCAAAATAATTCTCAAAGCCTTTGCATCCCGAACCTCGACACCGCCTATGTAGCCCTCCTTCGACTTAAGAACAATCACGGTTCGCCTCTCTTCTAATTTCCATACCCGATTTTCCTAGCAATGCTTCATGTCCTTCATCTCAAACTCTCCACCAAGTTGAGATTTCACCATCTATCTCCACCCCGCTCTTAGAAGCAATAAGCATGTCATCCACATACAAAAGAAGATAGATATAATTACCTCCACGGCTTCGGATGTAAACGCAACAATCATAGTCGCGGAAAACCCATGCTTCATGAAGGAGTCAATCGCTTGTACCATCAGCCGGGAGATTGTTTCAATCCATACAAGGACTTCTTCAAACGACACACATGATGCTCCTTGTCCTCAACCTTGTAGCCCTCGTGTTGATGCATGTAGATCTCTTCATCCAAGTCTCCGCGGCAAGAAGGCCGCTTTTAACATCGAAGTTGTTCCACCAAGATCACTATGAGCAACAATACTCAATAGCACCTAATAGAAGTGTGTTTCACCACCGGAGAAAATATCTCATTGTAATCCACACCTCTCTTTGTGCAAACCCCTTAGCCACTAGCCTTGCCTTGTACCTTGTACCACCGAGCTCAAAGATCTTTTTTCTTTTTATACACCCACTTACAACCAATAGCTTTTCTTCCTACGTAATGGGACCACCTCCCATGTTAGGTTCTTCCAAGAGATTCCATCTCTTCCTCCATCGCAGCCAACCAACTCTCACTATCCTCCCTCAATAGCTTCCTTGAAGGAGACCGCTCGTCCTCCTCCACCGAGAGCGTGATTCAACCAAATTAACCTGCCCATAGTGCTTCAGGTTGATCAGCCCCCATTTCTGCACTCGCTTGTATGCTCGCCTTGGCCTAGTGGAAGCCAAACTATCCTAGCCTGCTGTTGTAGTGCCCGTATTCTCCTCACAACCTCCTCCCGCCAAGCTCATCATCTACCCGACTTCCCACTTGAACACCTAATAGAACCTCGGTTGGTCTTAGGTTCTATTTCAATAACCCGAGACTTAGAAGTCTCATCACCCTAACACCATCATCCTTGGGCCCTAGCAATCATGGATTTCTCATCAAAGGTAACATCCCCGCCATCACAAACTTCAATCTTCCGCAGACACCAAAGGCGATAGCCTTTACGCCTTCAGATATCCCAAGAATATTACCTTCTTGGCTCTCGCTGCTTTCCTCGCTGACGGATAGTAGGCGTACATCCAAAATTCCGAGCCTATCATAATCCGCATGCTTCCTCGACCACACCCTATAGGTATCACCATCCAATGTCAATGTGGTGAACGGTTCACGATGTAACAAGTCAGTAGCCACCGCTTCACCATTCATTGCCCAATCCAACAGATGATTGCATACTCATTGCTTTCTCCCGCAATGTTCGGTCCGGCCTCTGACCCCATTTTGTTGTGGTGTTGACTGACCGCCCAGTTGTCAACATTCACTCCTCGACACGTAACTCCTTGAAAGCACCATCCAGATACTCAGACCGCTATCGATCTCGTGTCTTCAATTTTCCCGCCCCGTTTCAACCATTGTTTTCCACTCTTGAATGTCTCAACACCTCATTCTTATGCTTCGAAAATAAATCCAAACATACCTCGAATAGTCATCTATGAACGACATAATATCTGAACCACCCTTAGTGGTCTGAGCCGGACCCCAAACATCCGCGGTGCACATAATCTAGTATCCTCGCTTCTTAGACTTGCTTCTCGAACCGAACCTCGTGGTGACTTTCCATACACACAACCTCGCAAAAATCCATGCTAGGTTCCTTCAGATTCTTCAGACCCTCTTTACCAAGCGTAACTAGACCTTCTCCGACATATGCCCAAGCCGCCTATGCCATAACCGTGTGTGCTCACATGGGTCTCCACCACTTCCTTCAGCTTCCAACCACGATCTCCCACACCGTCCGACTCGAGAGAATATAAATTACCGTGACGAACACCCTTCATCACTACAAGGGAACCCGAACAACCTTCTTCACTCGCTCTCTCGTAATAATTTTGCAACCGCCAGAGTCCAATGCACCAACCGAGATAAGATTCTTCCCAAGTCGGGAACATGCCTCACATCCGCCAAGGTTCGAACCACTCCATCATGCATCTTGATTTTGATATTACCTAGCCCCACCGCTTTACAAGCATGGTTGTTCCCCATCAATACGGTTCCACCATCAATGCCTCTCAGAGGTAGTAAACCACTTCCTATTTGGACACATGTGGTAAGAGCAACGTAATCAAGTATCCATTTCCCGATATCCTCACCACCGTGACGACATAGCACTCCTTATCGCCCCTTCCTCAAACGTAGCTCGCCTCTTCCTTGCCCTCTCTTCTCGGCCTGTTGTTGTTCTTCTTCTTTCCACCTACTCTCTTATTTGACACCGACCTTGAAATGCCCAACTTCACCGCATTTGAAACACGATTTTCCCGCAAGAGGTCTCGATTAGATCTAGACTTTCCTCCTTGTCTTTTCCTCGCCATTGCTCCTTCCTCTAGCAAACAATCCTCTGCTTGTTCTTTGTTACCACCCGTAGTCATGTCACGGTTGTAATCTTCCTAAGGTCATCCGCTAGTGCCGCTTCTAGTCTCATCCATCTTCAAATTGTCTCCTACAAGCATCGTGTTTGCACTAGGTTCTCATAAGACTTCTAGAGAGATAGAAGCGCCCGATCCTCATCTACAACTTTCACATCTATGTCTTTCAAGTCCGATATGATCCTATCAAACTTGTTGATGTATTCCCGATTGATGAGCCCTCCTCCATCTTGCAAGTATACAATTTGATTTTAAATAGATCCTGTTCGTTAGACTCTTCCATGAAGGTACTTTCTAACTTCTTCCACACGCCTGTATTGCTTCTCTCCATCTACCAAGAAAGCTACATCCCTTTCAAGGTATAGAATAATCGACGCCCGTGTTTCCAGATCTAGCTCCTCCCAATCGCCATCGACATATCCTTGTGCTTTTTCTTTTCCACCAAAGCCTTGTGCAATTTTTATAAATCGCTGAGTTTTTCATCTCGCATCCTCCAATAGGAAAAATCATTCTTCCCATTGAACTTTTCAATCTCGAATTTTTCTACTTTGACCGATTTATCGTAGACGCCATTCTCCGCTTGTATAAATCCGCCTTCTAAATTACCGAGCACCACCTCAAACCGTGGTTACACCACTTCCGACCGAATAATACCGATACCAATTGTGGGATGCGGGTCAACGTCAAGACGCCACGAAGCGATATCACCGAGAGAAGGCTTTGTATATTCCCGCCTCACTAAGAAAACAAGAATAGAAAGTAAAATATCCCAACAAAGTGAGATATCTACTCTTCCTATCAATGCGACAGATCAATGGGAACCTACAAACAATAGCAAATACACAAAGAAACAAGAAAGACACGAGATTTACGTGGTTCTAAAATTGCTACGCCCACCTGGGGGTGAGGGAGATTTGACTATAAAGAACACCGACGACTTGTACAATCCACAAGCTCGTCCCAAAGAAAAGCTTTGATTTTACCCAAGAGAAATCGACCTCTCTTGTAAATCCTCTCCGCCTCTCTTTTCTCACTTTTCTCCACTTTTCTCCACACCACAAATCTTGCGCTTAATTCCCATTTGTTTTAATTAATTTAACTTTCCTTCAGCCCTGATGGGGACTAAAATAATAAAACGAAAGACTTCTTTTGTTTCTGTCGCGCGGGTGAAACACACAAAACACGTGGGTGGCCCTCCCACGTGTTCACAATTACAAAACCAAGTTGTTGAATACACCCGCATCAACATCATCCTGATTAAGTTTAATGCACCCAACAGCTAACGACTTAATGGCACGAATCACAAATAAAGGAGGATATTTTCTTATTGACTCTCTGACACCTTCAGTAATCTTATAAAATAGACAAATCCGTTCATTAACTTCATTGCACATCCAAACTCATCTCCTCAAACGAAACAGAAATGAACAAGAGTTGGCATGCATACCTCAGAGAAGGATGCCTCCTCTTTCAAAGGTATCCAGCGATCCACTTAGCAATACTTGCCGCTCTCCTCATTTACCTCCTTCACTGCATGAATCGTCGTGGAAGCAAGGTCGTCGTCAACTGGCCGGTTGTCGGCATGCTCCCGACGATCATCGCCAACCACCACCACCTCCTCGACCATATAACCTCCATGCTTCAAGTGCTTGGTGACACTGTCATGTTCAAGGGCCCGTGGTTCTGCGGAATGGACTTCTTACTGACATGTAGCCCCGACAATGCTAACCACATGTTCAATCTTCACTTCTCTGACTATCCAAAAGGTGAAGAGTTCATTGAGATATTCGATGTTTTTGGGGACGGTATCCTCAATGTCAACGGGGACTTGTGGAGGGACCGGAGAAGAATGGTTCAAGCACATGTGAACGCGCCAACGTTTCGGTCCTCTGTTGGCGAGCTCACCTTAAAAAAAGTGGTGAAGGTGCTCCTTCCCCTCTTGAACAAGATGGCTGAATGCGATAAGGTGGTCAATCTGAGCGATGTGTGCATGAGATTGATCTTCGACACCATATGTGATTTGGCTATGGGCGTGGATCCTGGCTATCTTGCTTCTGACTTCCCTAGCATTCCGTTTGCAATGGCCTTAGACCAAATCGAACAGGTCCTCTTCTTCCGACACATAGTTCCTAGGTTTTGGTGGAAGCTGCTGAGGCGGCTACGATTGGGTAAAGAGAAGAAGATGGCGGAGGCGATGGAGGTGATAGACCGTTTCGTCGACCAATGTATTCGCGAGAAAAGAGAGCGTGAGAAAATTGCCAACAGCGAAAGCAGAACCAAAGAAGAGCGAACAGATGTGATCACGTCATTCATCAATCACTCTGACGACAAGTTCTTGCGAGACACGTCGTTAACTTTCCTAGCTGCAGGCAATGGCACCACAGGAGCGGCCCTCATCTGGATGCTCTGGCTAGTTGCTAGCAACCCTGATGTCGAAAAAAATATGCTAGAAGAGCTTAGGAAGCTTCGACCCTCCTCTAAGGTCAACGATGACGAAAATGATGGAATGACTGTGTTCAAAGCTGCGGAGATTGAAGCATTGGTCTACCTACAAGCGGTCGTGTGCGAAACCCTAAGGCTTTACCCATCTTTACCCTTCAATCATAAGGTAGCTAAAAAGGCCGATATCTTGCCCAGCGGCCACAGAGTTCAGGCTGGCACCAAGATAATCTTGTCCATGTATTCAATGGGTAGAAGAGAGGAAATTTGGGGGAAGGATTGCTTGGAGTTCAAGCCAGAGAGATGGATTACAGAGAAGGGAACGCTGAGGCTCGAGCCTTCATACAAGTTCATCGCATTCCACTCGGGAGCGAGGTCTTGTTTAGGGAAGAACATGGCCATCACACAGATAAAATTGATCGCCGCTGCAGTGATATACAACTTCAACGTGCAGGTAGTCGAAGGCCACGCTGTTGATCCTAAGATTGCAATCATTATTCAAGTGAATAATGGGTTGAAAGTTAAGTTGAAGAGGAGATCGAGGAACATTGATTGATGATGGGGATCATGTAAGTATATGTGTGCATTAATGTTTGCTGTAGTGAAGCTGGATTGTTGAATATATAAGTTTGAGATACTGATGCATATGTATTTCCATCATGTTTTGACAATGTTTAATATCTTGATTAATAAGAATATCTTCAATTCGCGTGTCTATATACTCTTGACTAAAGCTTAATGGGGAAAAATCCAGGCCGCCAGCACAACAATTTAAAAACAAAAAACTATATTGTTTCCATTTTGCTGACTAAAAGCATCCACATTTGTATTTCTGACCATACCATTCGATATCAATGTATCTATTCATTCAAAATATCAATCATGCACCTTATATTTGTAGTGTAGTGTTGTTTACATGTTGAGTGTGTGAGTAAAGATGTGTACGTCCGAGGGTAATGGATTTGATAACAGTCTACCCGTGATATTTGTCTTCGAATCAGCATACCAAGTATAACCTTAAATCTCTTATTGAAGTTCAGAGTCTCAAGTATACCCTTCTTCTTGAGTCGAACTTTGGGAATATTCAGGTGAAACCTTTGTCTAGTAGGACATCACCATGCCCCAAATTAGGTTTAGTTTGGTATATGTACACATAACACATTTAGTCATTATCAATGGCTTGGATTGCCCACATTTAGAGAAGTATTTCAGCTAGGTTCTGGCTTGAGGAGATTCCGGAGTTTTATCTCCTTTTATTTCTGCAGACATTTCTAGCTAGTTGCTTTAGGACGCCTCCAGCTTGGAGGGTCCTATATTCAAAAATAATAATAATAATAATGAAGTTATACTCTATGTATGCACAGTTTAAGAATGAAATTGAGGTTTTGACTCCAAATCAATCCACTGTTTCACGCATCTTGGTTATATTGATTATAAATCAACTAATATATGACCAAAAACCACTAATGCAAAGAAAAAAAATCACTATGCACCCGTGATTTTTTTTTTTAAAATCGGAAATGTTATATACCGAAAATATTAACTCCACAAAACAATTGAAAATATCAACTATAGGGGTTTAGGTTTCACTGCTAATTCAAGTTTCTTATCTGAGGATATAAACAAACAAAATCTACACAAATGAATTGATCTTGATAAATTCCACTTACGCTCGATGAAGATCCTCACCATTGCAAGACTAAGACGCGAGAAACCTAGCCAATATCATTCAGATCATGGCATATATAGATTTCGAAGGGGCGGTATTAGAGGAGTCTCCAAGGAGATTCTTTTATGAAAAGATACATACGGAGAGAGGAAAACACAGCTTCGGGTTATCGAGATTTTTAAAATCCAAAATAATTCAAAGCCTATTATTAAATTAGTTTTAGAACTGAGCTTTTGAACTTTATGGCTAATTATCACTTAAATACCTTATAGTTTCCTCTATTTATGCACTTTATGTACTCTCAATTGTTTTTCGCAGAATCTATGTACCCTAAAGTTTCTAAAAGTTACAGTGTAATTTATTGTATTATGAAAACAAGAGAATTCCCTCAGAAACTTGCCATGTGACACTCAAAAGCTAAATTTAGAACTTTTTAATCATTAATGCTCTTCAATTTATTGTTACATCCACCTTAATTCTACTATGAAATATAATTAGGGTGAGTTTAAAATAGAATTAAAATGTGTTTAACATTGAATTCAACAAAAGTTCAGAGCTAAAAGTTCTAAACTAGCTTGTGAGTATCATATGGAAATTTTTGAGGAAAATTCTCACATTTCAATAACAAAATGTGTCAAATTGAAAATTTTAGAAACTTCGGGATATATAAGTGCTGACAAAAATAAGTGAGGCAAGTGCAAAATAGGAGAAACTAAATTGAATACATAAATTAAGCACACCATTTAATACATAAAAAACATATCATTTAATACATAAAAACATCAAAACATAATCAAAGTTCCTTGGTGGTGGGCATGATGTAACTCTAGGCCCCTATTAGATATACAAAGCAACATTAGGTGAAAGATAATCAAAGTAGGAGTTACACTTTGAGATGTCGTTCCTGGCAACCCGAGCTACTTTTGCACCTCAACCTGAAAGATAATGAAAGTTCATAAATTAAGCACACCATTTAATACATAAAAAACATATCATTTATCACTTTGAGTTATCATACTCTCTGGTTTTGCATCGATGAACCACTTGCGCTTGTTGCACTTGATGTTACAGTTCCATGCCATCTTTTATTATGCCTGCTTTTTCCACATTGACTACATACAACCTGATATCCTTTTCTAGAAATGAGTTCAGGGTGTTTCTTTTTTATTTTTCTAACTCTAACTCTTCTTCTTCCTTTCTTCTTTTCTGTTGTTTTCGGCCTGGACCTCTAACAACAGCATCGGGGGGAATGATTTCTATATCAGATTCTTTTCAATATTTTGGTCCAGGAATAGGTTCAATTGTGTGGCTATAGATTTTCATATATCTTTCCACGGTATAGTAATCATCTACATATGTCTCTGGTGCTTCTCTATTCTTAATAATGCAAGCATTAATTGCATGCACACAAGGGATACCACTTAACTCCCACCTCCTGCATGTACAACTCTTCTCACTCAAATCCACAACAACTTGAGTATCAATAGTGCTAACTTGAAACCTAGGACCTGATGGGGACTAAATGGTGTCCTAGAGTTACAAGTATACAACCTTCAAGTTATAGTATAAAGAGTTATCGATCCCACGAGGAACGGGAAGTAGGAAGAGTTTGTTCAAGTTTTGGTTCTTAAATTATGCGCGACAATTAGGAGTTTATGTACATGGTGAAAGTGGTCATGAAAAGATTAGAGAGTGGATTGTGGATTATGTGCAAAATAAATGAAACGAAGAAGAAAATGTGTTGTGGAGAGATTGAGATTGTGAAGGTGACAAAGTGTAAATAAATCAAAATGGAAGTGAGAATGGAGAGATGGAGAGTGAGAGAAAATAAATGCAAAGAAAATAAAACAAGATTGAGATGAGAGAGAGATAGATAAATGAAAACCAAGTATGTGCAAAATAAAAGAAAACAAGATTGAGAGAGAGGAGAGAATAAAGGAAAATCAAGATCAAGAAAATAAAATCAATAAAGCAAAAGATGGAGGATTCAATTAGAGATATGAAGGAATCTAGAATTGAATCCACCAGCTAATCTTACTTATAAGATATGAACCATTCTCTTTTATCATATTTTATTTTAGATTTATTAAGCATGGACTATCAAACCACTTAAGGAAAGCATAACTTATTAAATTATCACCTAAATAAAATCAATACTCATGAGGAGAATAACAACAAGATAATAATCCTAGAATTCATAAGCATAACCTATCAAACCACTTAAGGAAAGCATAGACTATCAAATTCTTCTTCTATCGATTAGTTCTCTAGTTGATTAGCCTAAACATGATCTTTTTAAGCATAAGAGAGTGATTCATAAATATAAGAGAGAATTAGACTAGTTTCATGCAAAACTAGATCCCCACAAGAGGTTAGTTCCACATCTTTGAAAAATAAAAAGAAATCAAGAGAGGGAGGAGGAAAGAAAACTAAGTACAAAAAGGAAAATAAGAGCAAAGAAAATAAAAGAAAAGAAAAGAAAATGAGAAGAAAAGAAATAAAGATAATCTAACTAATTGCAAGGAAATAAATCTATACTACAAATTAAAGACAATACATGAAAGTAAATTGCATGAAAGTAAATCTAAACTATAAAATAAGTAAATGAAAAAGAAATGCAAAAGAAATAAAATAGAAACCTACAACTCATGATCTTCATCTCATCCTCCTTTTGGTCCTTGGATAAGAAGAAGAGAAAGGAAATTGAAGGGTGAAAAATTTTATTTATTGTGTAATAAAAGTTATAATTTTGAAAGGTCTTCTCAATTAAGAGTAACCCTCCTCTCTAAATAGAGTTTTACAAAATATTTCACACTCAAAACCCTCACAATCTACCCTATTTATAGCCCAACAGTGAACATGAACCATTGGATCAAACTTGGCCACCAAGGAGTTGAAATCAGCCATTGATCAAATGCATTTGAACCAATTGGTTGGTCAATCGATTGACCAATCGGGACACGAAGCCACATTGGTCTCCAAATGAATTTATCTTTTCTTGATTTTTCTTCACGAATTTCTCTTGGATCCTAGGGTCTTCTTGGGCCTTCTTTGGACTTCGTTTTTGGGCTTCAATAATTGGCAGAAAAATAAAGAGTTTGAGTCTTTTGGGCTTTTATTCATTATTTCTTTATTAACATGCAAAATAAGATAAAAATAATTATTAGTAGGATATTTATTCATATAAAATAGGTAATGTGGGTATAAAATTATAATTAAATTATGATTATCAAATACCCCCACACCTAAACTTTTGCTAATCCTCTAGCAAAGAAAGAAAATTCCTAACTCACTTTCGCAGGAATCGCGATTGTATTTAGAGCATACAACAAGCCTTTAAACCCTAGGTTACCCCAGTGGACGAGTTGTAGTCTCATGAGGGTTTGCAGTGAATATACCCACAAAATTCAGTCAATCTTGCCAATTTAAAGAAGTTAATTAATTCATTTGATATATTCAAACATTCCAATTGAAGTTGGTTAATACTCAAAAACGTTTTATCATAACTCCAATGTAATTTTCTTTAGAAAATCCTTCCATTATAGTTATACAAAACCAAGTTTAACTTAGAAAAATAAAAGTTTTGAAGAGAACATGCTAGCTCTTTGTTTCAATAAATTTTTAAGTCTCTTAATCAATTTATTTTTCAAAATATATAAATATAACTATATAGATATTATATATATATATATATATATATATATATATATATATATATATATATATATATATATATATATATATATATATATATATATATATATATATATATATATATATATATATATATATATATATATATATATATATATATTGACAATCTTTATTCCATAGTAATTTTGTTCTACTTTGTGGACTTTCTAAGTGACCATTAAAGAGTTTTGGGCCAATGGATCCCAACCCAAGTGGGCTTAGGTCATTAAGTATGAAAATACTCCTTAGACTTAATTACTCAGTCAACTTAGGCTTAATAAAATAGAACCACATTGGAGTTCAAGATTTTCTTTTTTTCTTATATATATATATATTTTTTATTTATTTATTTATTTATTTATATATGAGTATATGTATATATTTTGAAAGATATATAGATTAGGACAACTTGAAAATTTATTTTTAACTCTAAGCTAAACATGAAAAAATTTCATTACTTTAAAATCTAAGTTAAGACTTAAGTGAAGTATACTACTTTGAAAATCATTTCTTAAGAAATTTATTTGGAGTTATTATAAAAGGTAAACTTGAGTATAGAACTAACTAAGGATTAGAAGACTTAAATTCTATCAAATAGATCAATTATTAATCAACTCTATTAAGTTGGCAAGTGGCTATTTTTTATGAAAAGAAAAATGACATAAAAAGGAAAAAATGGTAAGAAAAAGAGGAAAATGACTAAAAGCAAAAATGACTAATCCCCACCCCACACCTAAAATTTGCATTGTCCTCAATGCAAATTCTATTATGCATAAAGTAAAACAGATAATAATTGAAGCACTTACATTTGTTCGGCTAGCTTCAAACAATGATAAAAATTCTGCAAATACCTTCAAGATGAGGGGGGTGAAGCCAAAAATTTATTCTCTCTTTTTTTTTTTTGAATAAAGAACAACAAGAAACTCTCACATGAGAGAAAAATAAATTCTTTTATTATTATGAGAATAAAAATGTAGAATAAAAGATGAAACATGAGAAGCTCACATTCTACATTAAATCCTACCTTATTGCTGAAAATTCTACCTCGAAATTTAAAGAAATCTAAAATGATATAAAAGATGTGTTTATATTCGAAAAGTTTGAGGTTTTCGATGATGTTTGAAGCAATAGAAGGTAGGTAACAATGGTGTTGTGCTTTTGAACTTAATTTCTTTATTAACAAAATTATGTGCAACCAAGTCTTCTTTAAAATTTCCTCAAATACAAAATTTAAGGTTTGACATTTTGGTTGGTTATTTTCAAAAATCTAAGTTCATTTGAAAATGGTTCTTCAACAGTTTCCTCATTCTCAGCAAAATTTTTCAGTTCCTTAGCAAAAATTTCCTCAAAACTAAGGTCTATCTCATTCTCTTCTTCTATCTCCTGAATGTAATTTATTTTAAAAGGTTGATTAGTTGGTGATTCTCTATATTGAAAATATTGATATCGTGATCATATTCCCAAAGGGCGACTTCATTTGACCAGTTCTATAGTTGATAAGAGCATTAGACGTGGCTAAGAACGGTCTTTCTAAGATGACAGGTATATGTCCTTTTGGATTGGAAATAGGCTGTGTTTCCAGGACGATGAAATTCACAGGGAAAATGAACTCTCCAACCTTAATCAAAACATCATTATCTCACCCTTGGGGACTTTGGTGATCTATTAGCTAAGCGTATGGTGCATTTGGTTGGTTTGAGTTCTCCTACACCTAGTTATTGATAGACCGAGTACGGAAGCAAATTAACACTGGCCCCTAAGTCTAAAAGTGCCTTATCAATGTGACTTTTACCAATGATACAAGGGATGGTAGGGCAACCTGGATCCTTATGTTTGAGGCATGGACTTTGAGATTATATCGATGATATTGGCGAAGAAAGACTTTCTTGAACATTTATTCTTCTCTTTTTAGTACACAAATCTTTCAAAATTTTGGCATAAGTCGGGTTTGTTCAATTATATCTAAAAGAGGAATGTTGACCTTAACACCTTAAAGTTTCTAGGATCTTCTCCTCTGAGGGAGTGATTCCTAGGCACGAGTCTATCTGGGTATGGAGCAAGCTGGTTTAAACCTATCAAGATTAGGCTCGGGTTGGTTCGAGCTCTTGGTTATCGAGTGGGTGATTCATTAGAAGGAGAAATAACTTGTTGGGTTCATGGGTTTGGCTTGGAGGCATTCTAACCTGATTATCGACTTCTCTACGTCGGAGTGAATGGATTGCATTCACTTGAGCCTCATAGGTGAACTTGTACCGTGTCCTTTGGGTTGGTCACGGGTTGACTCGAAAAGTTCCGTTCTCTCTCTCACTCATGGCATTAGCTAGTTAACCAAGTTGGGTTTCTAACCTAGCTATGGCTTGAGTGTCGGAAGTGAGGATTTGCGGTTGATTGCATGAAGGAATTCAACGTGTTTGATGTTTGAGTTAACAAGTTAGGTAGTGCGTGTAGAGGTTTTAATCAAAGTTTCTAGACCCTTTTCCAAAACATTAAGGCGTTTATCATGATCGAATTTGAGGAGTGTGATTTGCAGTTGGTGATGAGGAGACTGATTTTGAAATGATAGTTTGGTTGTTGAAAATTGAGAGGAGCTGTGTTTCCCCTAGGAAATTGTTGGTTTGAAGAGGGAGTGAAATTTTGATTCCCGGAGTAGTTTCTCTGGTTCCATGCAAAATTCGGATGATTTCTCCAACCTGGATTGTAGGTTGGAGAAAATGGATCATTCACCGGACGCTGAAATGCAGCGTTTATCTGACCTAGTGGCTGACCGGGTCCTAAAAGAGGACATTCCTCTGAAACATGAGATGGAGACAGACAGTTATGACATCCTGAGGCTGAAACTTGATTGATTTGAGCGGGAGCTCGTTCTTTGACTTCTAAAGCTTCTAACCTACGCATGATCGTCGCCATCTTTGCTTCAGAGGCTATGTTTGTTTCTAAGGAAAGACCACTGGTTTTGGGTTGGGAAACTGATGAAACACGGTCATCACAGTGTTCCCACTGCATGGTTTTCTCGGATAAACTCTCTAAAAAGTCCCAAGCTTCATCGACATTTTTCTTCATGAAATCCCCTTGACACATTGACTCTAAGAAAGTTTTTGAAGAATAATCCAATCCTTCATAAATGATTTGGCATAATCGTCACTTTTCAAGGTCATGGTGAGGACATTGGATAAGAAGATCCTTAAATTTATCAAAATACTTCTAAAAAGGTTCTCCCGGGATAATTTTAAAATTTTAAATGTTGTTTCTAAGCTTGACCGTTTTGTGGATAGGAAAAAAAATTTCAGAAAAACTGTTATAAATTCACCCCAAGTTGAGATGGAATCTGTGGGTAAGCTATATAGCCATTTTTTGGCTTTGTCCTTAAGGGCAAATGGAATAAATCGGAGTTTGATCGCTCTTCGGATAAGTCCCTCATCTTAATCAAGAGGCAAACTTCTTCAAATTCGGAGATGAAAATGTAAGCGTCTTCGATTTCTACTCCTAGAAATTTGGGAACCATGTTAATAAAATGCGGTCTAAGTTGAAATTTACTCCATTGATCGGAGTGTTATGCAAGAGGGATTGCATTTCTAGTGGGGTAACAAACATCTTGAAGAACAGGTGGGTTGGTATTGGCCATTTCGTTTGGTTCAAGAGATGGATCAAAACGAATTAAACGATTGGTATTATCCCTAACCCAAATTTGCATACACCAAAATCAAACTTTTTTTTAATGAAAAAGGACAAGAGAAAAAGTTAAGAAGATGATGAGAAAAAGAAAAAGGAAAAACTAGCTAAAAGCAAATCAAGTCAATCACTTGTCAATCACCCTAACTCTAGGGTTAAACCTAAACTTGACTTAGACCAGCTCCTAACCAAAAATTCCCTTAATGAAAATATCAAAGTTTACTTGGGTAATTAGCCAGGTAAGGATAGTACTAGAGGGAGATCAAAGATTAATTAAGTATCTCTTTCCTTGCGGAGCGCCTTATGCAACCCCTAAATCTTGTCTTAGATACCAATTAATCCAAATAAACTTGGACCGGTTCACTTAAGGATTTCTTGTTCCTTAATGAGCTCGAATCCTTAGGGGCCAACGTCTAATCAGTTTTAAGAGGCTTGGATAAGTGTAGTGAGGAATTAGTGATTTTTGGGCTAAGGAAAGGGTGATGAAATCCCTTACCTTATCTTGATTAGTGGGTTTTGCTCTTAAAAATATTTTCAAGTGAGTGCTAAATCAAGATGCTCAAATCACTTTGGTGAATTCCTACTATTATATGAAGTGCAACCCTAGAAATTAAAAGCAACTAAAAAGAATGCAAAAATAAAAATCTTTTAATTTTTTATTATGGTCGACAATCAAAGAAATAAAGTTTATTAGGGTCGACAAATGTAAAATCTTTTTTTTTTTTTTTATTTTTTTAAATCCTAATTGTCTCTAATGTGGTGAACTATCTAAAGGTGGAATTAAAAATACTAGATAGAGAAGTTACCCACGCAAAAGCAATGCAAAGCCTCGTTGGAGGCAAATCCTCAATCTTGAATCTTCAACTCTTAATCTTCAAGCTCCAAGTTCCTACATGAAAGAAAACACACAAAATAAGGAACCAAAGTTAATCAAAATCCTACTTATGCGCCGTTCCCTAGCAACGGTGCCAAAAACTTGATGGGGACTAAATGGTGTCCTAGAGTTGTAAGTATACAACCTTCAAGTTATAGTATAAAGAGTTATCGATTCCACGAGAAACGGGAAGTAGGAAGAGTTTGTTCAAGTTTTGGTTCTTAAATTATGCGCGATAATTAGGAGTTTATGTACATGGTGAAAGTGGTCATGAAAAGATTAGAGAGTGGATTGTGGATTATGTGCAAAATAAATGAAATGAAGAAGAAAATGTGTTGTGGAGAGATTGAGATTGTGAAGGTGACAAAGTGTAAATAAATCAAAATGGAAGTGAGAATGGAGAGATGGAGAGTGAGAGAAAATAAATGCAAAGAAGATAAAACAAGATTGAGATGAGGGAGAGATAGATAAATGAAAACCAAGTATGTGCAAAATAAAAGAAAACAAGATTGAGAGAGAGGAGAGAATAAAGGAAAATCAAGATCAAGAAAATAAAATCAATAAAGCAAAAGATGGAGGATTCTATTAGAGATATGAAGGAATCTAGATTTGAATCCACTAGCTAATCTTACTTATAAGATATGAACCATTCTCTTTTATCACATTTTATTTTAGATTTATTAAGCATAGACTATCAAACCACTTAAAAAGCATAACCTATCAAATTATCACCTAAATGAAATCAATACTCATGAGAAGAATAACAACAAGATAGTAATCCTAGAATTCATAAGCATAACCTATCAAACCACTTAAGGAAAGCATAGACTATTAAATTCTTCTTCTATCGATTAGTTCTCTAGTTGATTAGCCTAAACATGATCTTTTAAGCATAAGAGAGTGATTCACAAATATAAGAGAGAATTAGACTAGTTTCATGCAAAACTAGATCCCCACAAGAGGTTAGTTTCACATCTTTGAAAAATAAAAAGAAATCAAGAGAGGGAGGAGGAAAGAAAACTAAGTACAAAAAGAAAAATAAGAGCAAAGAAATAAAGAAAAAGAAAAAAATGAGAAGAAAAGAAATAAAGACAATCTAACTAATTGTAAGGAAATAAATCTATACTACAAATTAAAGACAATACATGAAAGTAAATTGCATGAAAGTAAATTGCATGAAAGTAAATCTAAACTACAAAGCAATTAAATGAAAAAGAAATGCAAAAGAAATAAAATAGAAACCTACAACTCTTGATCGTCATCTCATCCTCCTTTTGGTCCTTGGATAAGAAGAAGAAAGGAAATTGAAGGGTGAAAAATTTTATTTATTGTGTAATAAAAGTTATAATTTTGGAAGGTCTTCTCAATTAAGAGTAACTCTCCTCTCTAAATAGAGTTTTACAAAATATTTCACACTCAAAACCCTCACAATCTACCCCTATTTATAGCCCAACGGAGTGAACATGAACTATTGGATCAAACTTGGCCACCAAGGAGTTGAAATCAGCTATTGATCAAATCATTGCGAACCAATTGGTTGTAATCGTTAGTCAATCGATTACCGACCGGTTACCGATTGGTCTCCAATGAATTTATCTTTTCTTGATTTTTCTTCACGAATTTTTCTTGGATCCTAGGGTCTTCTTGGGCCTTCTTTGGACTTTGTTTTTGGGCTTTAATAATTGGCAGAAAAATAAAGAGTTTGAGTCTTTTAGGCTTTTATTCATTATTTCTTTATTAACCTGCAAAATAAGATAAAAATAATTATTAGTAGGATATTTATTCATATAAAATAGATAATGTGGGTATAAAATTGTAATTAAATTGTGATTATCAGGACCACCAGAGAATTCCACTTTACATGTATGATATAAAGTCTTCCCTTTATCTACTTTTTTATGGATCTTTGGGCAAAGCTTGCCCTTATACATTTTCATTTCCTCCCTCTTTGTATACATTCTTTTCATGAGCTTGCACCTACTATTCTCAAGCAAAGTCAGAATTGACTTTGCGCTAGTAAAAAGAATAGAGTTGTTAAAACTCTCACATAAATTATTCACCAACATGTCACAATGCCAATTTGAGTAAAAATGAGACCTCGTCCAGTAGTGGAATGGCCTCTCACACAACCACTTGTGGGCCTCATTACCCTTTAGGGGTATGTCATTTATCTTGGACATCCATCTTTTAAATTCTTCTACTGTTGTGGCCCTGGCAGCACCCTACAAGAGATCCTTGAATGTTTTTGATGGTAAACCCAGCATCACTAAAAAATTTTCACATGTGCCTTACACAAAACCTGATGTCAGATCCTAGAAATTTCTCAAATAGTACAGACTGAAGACCCTACAAACAAATAAAAAAACAAACTATAAGATAAATAAAAACATTGATATCAAAGAAGGTCGTTTAATTTCACAAAATCCCCTATTTTTTTGGGGATTGGGGGGCTCACATAACCTCCTGAACGTTGTTCTCATGTGCCCTCCCTCAATTTTGTGAGACAACCCAAAGTTGAGGGGGTTATTTGAGATAAATAAAATTCGGGGAGTTATGTGAAACACCACCAAAGTTCAAGAGAGTTGTGTGAAATTAACCAATTAAAGAACAATGAAACTATAGGAAATAATTATATAATATGTGGTCCTTACACTACCTTTTGCTTGTCGGACATAAAGGTATATGAATAATTATTTTCAATGTTGAGGTCAGAGGCCAATAACTCAAGGAACTATCCCCAGCTATTTCTATTCTCACTCTCAACCACTACATAAGCTAAGGGAAATATGCAATCATTTGCATCTATCCCCACAGCTGCCAACAATTGATCACCATACATTCCCTTCAAAAAGCAGCCATCTAAACTAATTATTGGCCTACAATCCTTAAATCCTTCTTTGCATGCTTTGAGACAAACATAAATTCTCTTAAAAGAAAGATTATCTAGATACAATATGCATGTGCTCCCTGCATTTCTTGAAAGTATCTCATGGCAGTAGCTATTAAGCTTTTTTATACTGCTCCTTCTCTCTGCCCTCAACAATCTGCCTTGCCAACCTCCTAGTCCACCAAGCTTTATCCCTGGTAATTTCAGTATACCAATCCTGCCCCACTTTTTGAATGAAATGGTCAATAACCCACTCATAATTTACCTTAAATTCCTCCAAATAGTACTTTGCAAGGAAATAAGATGTTTGCTTTGTTTCTTAGAGCATGCATTCTGTAGGCTTTTTGAATTGGTCAAATGAGCCAAACAACATCCCTTTCACTAGGTTAGGAATCATCATGTCAGCCTCTTCATTGAATTCGGGATAGTTCACCTTCTTTCCATCATCATCGTCGTCATCATCATCATCTTTATCTTCACATTGTAGTTCATCTGAAGGTGCATAATCTGAGTCTTCACTTTCTACATCATCGTCTACATTAATTTGTCTCCTTTGAGTAATCCCTTCCCAGAAATTATCTAACTCTACCCCATGATCTACATGAGTCTCAAAAACACGTCATCATCAGAGAGATCATAGTCACTGTCATAAAAGAAATCGACAATGCCATATATTTGGTTTTGGCTTCTCCCTTTAGCTCTATTGTGAGCATCATGACCTGAGACTTGACTAGTAGCATTATCAGTTTTGTGGCTCACATGTATCTCAATTATCCTATGTTTTTCAATACTTTTTGTAAACTTCGGTACATCTTTATCAGTAGTAAATTGAGTCAATACATCCATCAAATTACACTCTGATTTTTCCCAAAAATAATCAACATGACCATGATGTCCCAGATTTTGTACCATATCTCTAACATCCAACATGCTAATCTCATCAGGATCACAAAAGTCAAAGTGGTCAACTTTTCCTCCAAAATAATACATCTGATCTTCGATAGTCTCAAAGTGACCCCCATGGTGGAACCGTAGAGTGAAGTAAGGTTCTTTTTTACCTATGAATTGAAAAATAATAGTTAAAAGTAGCATTTGCGCATCATTTAACATCACCCAACGAAATTCATTGAAAAAATAATAAAAAATAAAACTCATGCGCTCTATGACGTTATCAGACAATTCTAATTAATGCTTAAAGTTTTGTGATCAAAGTGAATTTTAAGACAATACAATAGTGTCCATGCTTCAATTTTCAATGGCCATCATCAACTAAAGAGAAGAATTGAAAAATAAAAATGAACTAAGAGATTGAATACCATAAGATGGCTTGATGTCCTTATCCTCTCTTAACTTATTTCACATCTTCCTTAAGCAATTTAATTGGTGAATATCGGAGCTGAAACAAAACCAATCACCGGTGGCTAATAGTCTGGCATCGTCTATTGAAATAAACCCTAACCGCTTATCTCAGTTTTCTCTCTAAGTAAATGGCACCCTTTTTCTTGAACCCTACTTAATTACATGACAGTATTTATGCCACGTCAGATTTTGTAAGCCACGTCAGCAAAATCCATCATCTCACTTAACGATCAATGTTAGGAGTGATTAGCTATACAATTAGTAATTACTTACATGACCGGTCATCCAAGCAATTAAAACTTAGGTATGAACATCCAACTAAGGGAGAAATACAGTGACTAGTGATCCAATTAACCCCAGTAACCTTTGACCAATAGTGGTAAGCATCAACTTTGGTGTATTTATGCGATATCTCAGACTTAGACTATCGTATTTATATGGGAAGAAATATGATAGAACTACCAAATATGTAGTTTTTTATTTTCTGAAAATCTATCAAAAATTATCGAAACTTTGCCGAATTGTTATAGGCAATAGAAATTATAATTAGAGTGGGTTGTAGAATAGAAAATTGTTACTTGCATTTTTCTGAGTCCGTATGATTTTTTTCTTTTTTTGAGAATTTACAAATGTGTTAAAAATTGATTTGTTTAGGGTCCGACAGGTGTATATCTGAATTTTATATGTCCCCTAGCCTATTTAAACCTTTCTGTTTAGTGGAATTAGGTCCTACAGACTGTTCGGAACTAGGGCTAAGGGAGAAGGTGGCTAGAGCTTGGGAGAGGATTTTGCATCAATTCTTGAAGTTTTCATTGAAATCATGCATGTTTCTCACTTTATCATTGGTTCTTTTCCTATTTCTTTCAGTTTTCTTCACAAACTTTACTTCAAAATCATGTATTGCATGAGAGTTGATATTTTCTATAGATCTATAACTATTTTCATAATAAAGATGTATTTTTGATAGATCTGATGATTGTTAAATCATTGGAAGTTGATTCATAAAGTTGTAATTTTAAAGCATAAAACATATTTTATTGAGACAATGATATAAAAATATGCATGTGCGAACCAGCAAAAACGGATGAATGACGAATGAACAATGGATCGATGCTTGAGCGCGGAGACCGTCGGGCCGATGACACCGTGGAGCACCAATAATTTTCGCACTAGTGGAGATTACATCAACCTAGACGGCACATCCTAGACGGCTACAAATCCGTCTAGGATGATACATCGTAGGCGGTTTAAGCGTCTAGGATGTGCCGTCGATGATGATCACATCCTAGGCGGCTTATCCGTCTAGGATGTCATTGACGGTTACAAAAAAATGGGTCCCACTATCCTAGACGGTTAATCCGTCTAGGATGTGAAATAAAATTTAGGCGGGCTAACAAATTTCGGCTTTTTTCACCCGAACTCAATTTTAATCCCTTTAACCTTATCTTTTACCATACCCACTCGTTTTACCCTGCCGCTCTTCCTGTGCTTTCGCCTGCGTAGGCGTTCTTCTTTGTGCTTGCCTGCGTCGTTGTTCTTCGCTTGCCTCGTCCGGCGGCTTCGTCTAAGAAGGTCGTCGTTGTTCTCTGCGCCTTCGTCGGAAGCGGCTGTCGAAGATTGGCGTCGAACTTCTTTGGTCGTCGTCGAACTCCGTTTGGTCTCCTGGTCGTCGAAGGCTGCACTCTTTGGTTGAGTTCTGTCGTCGTCAAAAGGATGAAAATGGCTGGTGGGAGTTCGTCGTCGTCAAAGCTTGTCGTCACTCGTGGCGCTAGTCGGAGTTCTCGTCGTTCGCCGTCGAAGGTAAGCTTCATGCAATCCTTCTTCTTCCCCAAAACACCCAAAGCCCTAATTTTTCACAATAAACACCCAAAACCCTAAATATAACCCTAACATAAATTACCCTAAATATAATTTAGATTCAAGAAATCTAGTCCTAATTAATTTAATTAGGCAAATTTTGTAATAACCCTAACCCTAAGTGGACTAAACCTTAACCAAGATCTAACCCTAATCAATGCTATTGACTAAATCTAACCCTAAATGGACTAATCCTTACCCAAAATCTAAACCTTACCTCTAATATTTTAAAAGTCACAAACCTAGCCCTAATTATTGTAATTAGCGTAATGATGTAATAACCCTAACCTTAGACATTGCAACATTAATTAATATATATTGTTAATCTTAACTCTAAACACTAATTAATAGCGTGTGTATCTTGTAATAGGGCTAATTACCTAAGCCTACCCTAAACCTTAAATAACTAATTACATATCATTTTAATTCTAAATTTAAACTTTAATTCATGGAAACACTAATTACATTAACCTAACCTAATTAATCCGATGAACCTAACCTTAATTAATCAAATAAACCTAACCTTAATTAATCGAACAAACCTAACACTAATTACGCTAGGCTTAGGCTAATTACCCTAGTCCTACCCTTAATCATTGAAACACTATAGTTACATATAATTCTTATTCCAAATTTAAAAATTAATTCATTTAATGGACCTAACCTAACCCTAGCTAAGTCTAACTAATTACATATATTTTCCGATTAGGATAATAAGTCTAATATTTGCCTAGCCCTAATCTATTAGTCCTAATTACCAAAAATATGCTAATTAACCTTCTAAGCCTAACATCAATAATTACTCTAGACCTAGTTAATCAAATTAGGCTAATTACCATAACAATCCTTATAACATTAGACTAATTACTCTAGTAATACTAATAATATTATTAAGACCAACTTTGGCCCTAATAACTATATTAGCACTTATGACACCGACATAAAACTAACATTAACCGTACTTACCCAATCAACTATATATTTGTGCTATCGTGTGTTTTATAAATTTGTTTGTGATGTGTAAAAGTGTGATTTAATCAAACAATGTTTTTCAAAATTAGTGTGATATATAACACAACAATGCGTTATATATCCGGCGTGGGGATTAAAAATTAACGTTATCAGTAGACTCCGTCCAATAATTCTTGTCAATCGTTTGGACTTATAATATAAGATACGACTCATTTTGGATATAAAATTATAATTTTTATCCAAAAGGATCGTGTCGTTATTTTATAAGTAGAAGATGATGGGCATTTGAAATCGTAATTATTGGATCATCGGTCCGAGCGGGTTAGGAATATAGTAGCGTCATCTATCTTTGTATACTTTGTGCATTTTCATTTCTAGAAAGTTTGGCGGCACTTACCGTTGTTCTCCGTGTACAATAAGCGTATGTTGTTATGCGTTTGGGTCCAATGCCATTAAGCATAATAACATCCGCGATGTTTTCGGGAGAGCGGCGATGAACTTTGCCCTAGATATGAAAATACACAAAGTATACAAAGATAGATGTATTACTATATTCTTAATGGGATAGAAGCCTTCCCTATGACGGCCGCTAGAGTGTTTAGATCAACCAAAATTTTTAAATTTAGAATTTTATTTGTCTTGATAAATTATGAATGCATATAATGGATGCATATTTATATTATAATGAGAAGCTAATAATTTGACATAATATACAGATGAGGATAATTCCAGATAAGACATGGATAGATATTCCTCGTGTTCAGAGATTTCGTGACAATCGATATAAGGATGGATGTGAGGCCTTCATGCGGTTTGCCATGATGAATCAGAAAAATTTAAGTAATGGTGCGATGTATTGCCCTTGTTGTGCATGTAGAAATCGGCGTTGGTGCATACTAGTGATATCTGAAACACTTAGCAAATTCAGGATTTGATGAGAATTATAAATATTGGTCATTTCAGGGGAAGACTACATCGAAGAAGAATTGCATGCGCATGCAAGTGCATCGATCATGGTAATCGGATAGATGATCTGAAAGCGATGTTCAATGATATATTAGCCATTCCTACTGAAGATGATATTGAAGTTGATAGAAGATGAAACGGCGATCTTTGAAGAGGTAGAAGATGTACAAGGTGCGAAGATTTTCAAAATGTGCGCGCCGAGGACTTGAGTCGAATAATGAAGTTAATAGAAGATAATGAAAAGGACTTGTATGGCGGTTGTCTTGAGTTCACCAAGTTCTCCTTTATATTGCGACTCTTGCATATTAAAACAATAAGCAAAATGGCTAATGAATATTTTGAAATGCTACTTGATTTGTTGCGGACGGTAATTAGGAGGAAAGGATAGCATACACGAAACAACTAGGGACTAAGAAGATTATTTCCACTTTAGGTCTTGATTATAATAGGATCGATGCTTGCCCCAATGATTGTATCCTTTACTATAAGGATAAAAAGACCTTCAAAATGTCCGACATGTGGAATTTCACGGTGGAAACAACACACACACACTTCATCACTAAATGCAGCGGCGAGGGCATGAAGAGTAAGATTGCAAAGGCGGCCGTCATTTTCCCTTGGTCCCTAGATTGCGGCGACTTTATATGAACAAAGACACGACTAAGAACATGAGGTGGCACAAGGACGGTCGCGTCGATGATGGTAAGCTAAGACATCCTGGCGATGCAAAGGCTTGGAAGCATGTTGATAAAATATTTCCTTGGTTTTAGCGGGAATGCGATATCAGTTAGATGCTGTCTAGTGGCGGTTTTAATCCGTTTGGGCTTATGAGTTGGGTTGGTCTCGTGGCGGTTATATTAATGCCTTACAATTTACCTCCATTGCTCGCATGAAACAACCATATATGATACTCTCATTATTGATACCGGGCAAGCCGCCCAGGAAAGCGATATTGATGTTTACTTGGAGCCACTTATTGATGAGCTAAAGCAGTTATGGTCGAGGGTGTATTGACCTATGATGCCTATTCTAAGAGTCGTTGATTACGTGCTATTCTCATGTGGACAATTAATGATTTTCTAGCTTATGGTAATCATGCGGATGGTCTACAAAGGCACATATGCTTGTCCATATGTGGACCGAATTGAGCGATTCACTTACGCATAGCCGAAAGTGTTGCTATTGGTTTAATAGGCGATGGTTGCCCTTGGGACACGGATATAGAAAATTACCTAATAAGTTTGATGGCACGATGGAGAAGAGGAAGGCATGCGTATATTGAAAGGGGATGATGTTGTGAAATTGCTTGAGAAGTTTCAAAAGGTCAGGTTCGGAAGAATCGGTATTCAAAGACTATTCTATTGGGAGTAAAGAATAGAAAGACTTTGAAGCGTAAGAGATCAGTTCCAGAGGGTTGAAGATGAAATCGAAAAATTACCCAAAGGTTGGACGAAATTTAGTATCTTCTTCCAGCTACCTTATTGGCAAAAGCTTAAAATCCGACACAACTTAGATGTCATGCATATTGAGAAAAATATTTGCGACAATCTAGTGTCAACACTCCTACAAGATGCCAACAAATCGAAGGATGACCTTCGGGCTCGTCGCGACCTAGTTGCATTGAATATCCGGGAAGATTTACAGCCACGTGTAATTGGACCTAACAAATATGAGTTGCCTTCTTCTCGTATTACGATGTCAAAAGAGCGAATCTGAGATTTTGTGAAGTACTCAAATCGATGAAGTCGCACGATGGATATTACGCTAATATATCAAATAATATACAGGTGCAAGAGAGGAAACTCTTAGGTCTGAAAGCTCATGATTATCACATCCTTCTTCATCAGTTGCTCCCGGTTGCACTTCGTAACAATATGGATAAAGAAACCTCCAAAATTATAATTGAGTATTGTGGATTTTTGAAAATTATGCTCAAAAGTTATAGATGTGGCTCAATTTAAAATCTTAAAGCGAAGTGGTGAAACTATGTGCAATATGGGCGATATTTCCTCCTTCATTTTTACGGTTATGGTCCATCTTACACAACATCTAGCAAGTGAGGCTATAATTGCGGGACCCGTAATGTACCGTTGGATGTATCAGATAGAGAGGTTAGACATTTGATTAACTTTATTAAATATATATGTACTTTTAAAATCTGAGCGGCATTGTTGATAGTATCCTTTTCCTACCCTGAGCTTCCATGGTCATCCTTCACTGAGATATGGAAAAAGCTCATGGTATATTATTAGTAATTTACTCTTTCATTGTTATTTACATTTGTGTACTTTAGTTACATATATGTAAATTTGTAGAAATGCTATTGCCTTGAGGACCACTCCAATGGATGGAACTATATTTTGGGCCCGATGGGAAGGTTCGGCTACATTCAAGCAGTGGAGACATGAACTGAAGCATAATGTATACAAGAAATATAAGCATGATTGGCAGCGGTTTTATGTTCTCGATCCTAGGGTGGATCGAAAAGATTTCCTGGCTTCTCATCTATTGGGATACTAAGGCGTGAAGTAAGATAATAATTTTGTTAGTTTTGACATTGTATTTACATTATATGTATGTATAAATCTTTTGGTACGCAACTTTCAATGGACATACTAATCGGAGATCATAGATACGACCACCACGGGTTGCAATCGTATGCTACCATCGAGGGTGGTTATTGCCAGAGCTAGGTATAGAATATTTAAATTTTAGTATTCTTTAAATATTTATTACAACCACTTCTAATTTTTTGTAATTTGAGGGCAAAGCCTTCATGCCGGTCAATGAATTGGTGAAGGTAAACATGGCAAGTTCAAGAATACATATAATAAGAAAGACAAGATGAGGGACAACCTCGAGTTTGTGGTAATGATTCTATTCCACATATTCAATTTGTATTTCCACATATGAAATTGGTAATGATCTTATTCCACCGTGCTTGTTAATGGTATTAATGCTAACAACACCCCTCATTCACTGACATCCTAATCAAAAGAGATTGCATAGACATTTTTAAGTCCATCGGTTCATTTCCCCAAGAGTTATGAATTCAAGCTTTACTACAAAGATTTTGTACGATGAAGTACAAGAGCCGTGACATATTCTTTCATATGTTTTTGGGATCACACATATTAGAGGTATTTCAAATTAAACCCTCCAATTGCTACTACTCTTCATTATAGGGACCAATTTAAAAATTACTCTTGAATTCATGGACTTAATAGCAAGTTTAGTGAATTGAGGGAATAATTTCAAAATACTTACGGTGTGGCTGACCCCAATATCACTTGTCAATCCATTAGCAAAGGGTTGAGATTCATAAACAACATAGTGCTTTCGAAAATTTATTATTCTCGATTTTGTATAATTGTTGTTCCTATCCTATTTCTTGTCCTTTTGTCATATATTAGCTATGTCGCATTGTCAACTAAGCATGCCTTAATATTTTTGGCTAATCACTAACTAACTTTGGTTGGGCAACTTCTTAGTTTAAATTTTTTTCTTGATATTGAAATTTCTTATTATTGGTTGTGATTTTAGGCGAGCTTTAACATGGAGACAACCGGACAATACTACAAGTGACACAGGGGTGAAGTGGAAGGTGATCCGGACCCACACATTTTATCTATGGAGGACAATGGCGGGATCGTCACAACTATTATCGGAAATAAGCATAAGAGCGGATATTCATTACGGGGTTGGGGCTCGGCGGTGCTATCAAACTTCATCCTCCACAACATCTTCGTGACACCTTCGACTTGATGGGACCTATGACACCGACATCAGCGCCACCTTGGTTGTGCGACCACATCGTGTCTCCGGGCTTGGATCTCATTAATCGTGTCACATGCTATTTAGTTGGTAAGATTGATCCCACACTTTATCGCCGGTGGCAATGAAGCTATATTCCATTTTGCCTCGATCCGCGGGTAGAGATTGTTCTACCTCACATCATATCTTCCTTGTCCCAGGCGATTCGATGATTTATTTGTGGAGATTGTACCTCGGTTGAGCATGGGATCCGGTTTATGCGGTGGTGCACATGTATGTTTACATAAGTTTTCATTGAGTTTGATAATTGCTTTAGTGTATCACTATTCTTTATTAAAGAATGTATACAATAGATATCTTAGCTTCAAATTTAAAAAACTAAGTATAGTTTCCATATTTGACATATAGGATGAGGGTATAAAAGCATGAATAACACGGGTTTGATTGATTTTATAGCAAGGAGGTTGTTTAACACGGGTAAAACACAAAAAAGGTCTTTCTTAAAAAATATTATACTATAATATTTTGCTAAATTTTGTGTGCTTCTAATATATTAACTGTTTTATGTTAGGCTACGGATGCTATGGGGAGCAATAGTGGCATGAATGAGAGGCACGCATCCGGCGACGATGATCAGGAAGAGGAGGTTGAGCTCGGTATCTAAGTGCTTATTTTCTTTCTTATCTATCTTGTGTGTACGGGATATTACATTTGCTTGACTATGTAGATTTCTTATTTCATGACTTATATTATCTATGTATGGATGATGAGACTATGTGTGAGGACTTATATTATCTATGTGTGGATGATGAGACTGTGTGAGATTGTGAATATCTGGGATGTCAAATTTGATATTATTCGATATTGTTGGATTTGAATGTGGATATTGTTCGATTTGGATGTGTATGTTGTTGAATTTGGATGTGTATGTTGTTTAATTTGGATGTGGATGGAAATATATGATATGAATGTGATGGATATACAGAAATATTTGATATGAATGTGATTTGTTATTATTCGATATGTATTTATCTGAGGACAAAAGGGTGGCGGGGAAATGCAAACTGCTGGCATAACATAACATCCTAGGCGGCTAAACCGTCTAGGATCACATCCTAGACGGCTAAACCGTCTAGGATGTTTTGTACATCCTAGGCGGCTAAACCGTCTAGGATGTTTTGTACATCCTAGGCGGCTAAACCGTCTAGGATGTATAAAAACATCCTAGGCGGCTAAACCGTCTAGGATCACATCCTAGACGGTTTAGCGTCTAGGATGTTTTGTACATCCTAGGCGGCCATGCCGTCTAAAATGTTTTGTACATCCTAGGCGGCCATGCCGTCTAGGATGTGACGCCGTCGCGATGCCTATCCTAGGCGGCTATGCGTGCAATGTAGCATCCTAGGCGGTTTTGGGCGCATCCTAGGCGGTTGTCGTCTACGATCGCATCCTAGGCGGTTTTGGGCGCATCCTAGGCGGTTTTGGCGTCTAGGATGCGTTATTCCTACACTAGTGTGGCACCGACCGGTTAATATAGCCCGGACCCGTTGGTCCCACCAATCGATATACTGACATACATGTGGGGTCACTCCAACCGACCGATCATGAGTTGTATTATGACAGTTTTACCCTTTTGTGACATATTAAATGCATGTTTTACACCATAGTAAACGAACAAATGACAGTTTTACGGATGCAGCCCAAGAGGTGGCTCTAGCTTACATAAACCAACTCAATCCTATAAGAGTCAAGATCAATGGGACTTCAAACGTATGAATCGCGCAAAAGACCAGTCGTTTTGAAACTCTCGCCAAATCATTAGGGTCAAAATGGGTTGTCGGAGCCATCCATTTGACATCATCTGGAATCGCGAAATTCGATCGTTTTGGGCCTCAAAATCGCAGTCAAAGATTTTCTTCTTATTTTAGGCTGGTTTTAACCGTCCAATTTTGAAAAGCAAACAGATTTCGTTTTGGCTAAGATTTGATATAGATGATTCTATTTTCCTAAAAGAATGATACTTTCTAGTTATTGGCATTTTTCTATTTTCAGTAAAAGATATTATTTTTATATTTTTCCTTTTAGTTTCGAGTCTACAAAAGACTCTTTTTTGAATGTAGGAGGTAGCTTTTGAAGAAACAAAACCCTAGTTATTGGTTACGGCTGTTTTATCTAATTCTCTCTATCTTTCTGTGTCTTTGCAATTTTGATCTGATTGCAGCTCTATCAGTGTAGGCATCAAAAATTGCTGAAGAACCTCAAATATGACTAAATCATGAGAAGATCGGACAACGTCGTCGAAATCTCAAGCCCAACACGGGGAAGATTGTGTCTGCTACTGATCTGAGAACACTTATGTCTTCGCCACTAGCGAGACACTTTGATGTGCCCTGGCGGAGGAGCATGTGTGCCTGCCCTGGCGAGACACCTTGATGTGTCTCGGCTGTTGAGCGAACACTTGTGTGTGTCGCCACCAGGCGAGACACCTTGATGTGTCTCGCTATAGCACACTTGCCTGCCTCGAAATGCGAGACACCGAGAATACTTAAAGCGAGCTCTTGAATGGTCTAAATCAATCTTTGGTGGGGCCACTTGACTTTATCGGCGGAGAGGCGTTGGACACTTTAATGTCGCGGTTACCGCGAAGATCATACTAAGTGATTCTAGGCATTTAATCGTGCCTAAAAGCGGAAAACCGTTACAACAAATGGCATGACATCGCCTTCGCCACAATAGGCAGTTTCATACCGCCGCCAGCCGAGGTAACCCACCGCCGCTAGCGACAGTTTTGGCGCGAGGCGTACCGAGCCGCCAAATCAAGAAATTTCTCGCACTTATGACACTTGTGTTTCAAGAGGCACGCTTCCCAAAGACTATAAATACCCTCCTACGCCCACTCGTGGGGTGGCTATCAAAGGGGCAATCGAGATCCAAGCTTCCTGAGTTCAAGAACACGATCCACACGGAGATTCCTTGAGTTTAAGCCTTGACTTATTCTTGAGAAGAGTAGATATCTTACCTTGCTAAGATATTTGCCGGTTCTTGTTTCCTATGAAGCATCAACTAAACCCCGCCGATTCGACGATCGCCGCCGGTGGTCCACGGATTACGCATCCCATGGTGCAAAGTCCCACAAAATAAGAGATCTACACTTGTAGCGTCTTTTGTTGAGTTTGTGAGAGTTATTTAATTTTCATTGTAACCGAACCAAAAGTGTAATTTTCTCTAGTTTTACAAATGGAATCAACTTTCACCCAAACGATGGCGACCACGGTGGGAGCCAGGTCTTCAAGCCGAGATCGTTGTGTCGCGACCTTGCGACAATCAAGCCGACCTCATGGTTGATGGACTAGACTACTTCTTCGATCAAGCCAAATTGAAGAATATCTCTCCTCTTCCTCATGAAGTCCTCCTCACCCGCAAACATCGGAGGATCTCATCCCTAAGAGGAAGTTAGTTGTTGTAATGCTTAGCGATTCGTTAAGCTGCGGCGGAGGCGTTCCCTCTCAACAAGATCTCAAGCGATCGACGAGCGAGCTTCGCCAAAGGCGGCGGCGTCAAAGATGGCTCGTCAATTAGCCAAGGCCACAGGTGTTGACGGATGGAGTTCACTATCGGGCGAACTCACATGATCAAAGCGTCAACAAACTCTGGCTTCAACCCGTCGGCCTCCTCCCAGGAAGAATGGGTTCGTCAAAAGGACCGATTGATAAGGAAGGGCGCCCAAAAGCGCCATTGCTCATGCACGTGCCATTGTTAGCAAGCGAGGAGTCTAAATCAACCAAGGAATCGACTCAAAATCACAAAGTTTGGGTCGAAGTCGACATCGGCTCAAGAGTACGCCACACCAGCAGTCTTGCGAGAGGCGGCTCGGCAGCACCGCTAGCGACGACCCTAAACTGCCTGCATGCGGCAACCGAGGCGGTGTGCTTAATCTCCCTTTGTGACGAACCGACCCGGCTTGCCTACTTGGTGGCGGTCTTCCATGCCTGCTGCGAGAAAATGTGCTTTTCGCCCATTTCTTCCACTTCTCATTTGAGGTATCAACCGTTGAGTGCAAATCAGGCAATTTCAGTGTTTAGTCGTCTTGGTCCACGGCCGGGAAATAAAGGCAAGGTACCCGGTGAAGCGCTTGGATTATCGAGTCCGGAGAGTCTGAACAAGCTAAAATATCTCAGGTCTCTAGAATTCCAATTGCATCTCGTTTGAGCATCCCACAAGGGGTCCGAGATCAGTGAGAAGAATAAGTTGAGGCAAGTGACTTCATAGAGATGACCGGACCCTTGTGATTCATACGAGCAAACTTCGGAATGACAAGCGGCGGAAGTTGTCTCTCAAGTCAAAGAATGTAGTCCCAAAGAAGTGTCCTCAATTAAGGACAGCGTTACACTTGGGGTGGAAGTGCAATTTGTAATAACCCACACCAACCATATCATCGGGATGGGGTAGCAACACCGCGAAAGAGGACGATCGGCGAAATAGATTATTCTTGCTCGTGTGCAAAATTGATTAAGACATGGTTATCGAGTTGTTTTGAAAGGAGGCTCACCCACAAAGAGCTGATATTGAGCGGCTTTCCACTGTCCATGGAAAATCTGAAGCCACAGTCAAAACGGCGTCGAGAAGAAGAAAGATCGTCCATCGGTTTGATGAGTTTCCGAAGTGACTATCAACATGGTGAACAAGGAAAGGACGGCCAGTTGGATCGACTTCCTCACGGAGGAAAGGTTGGGTCTAAGATTTCTCAAAGAATGTCGGTTTTGAACTGCGACATGACGCATCGACCCCTATAGAAGGATGCATGAGGAGAGTCATCGATGACGGTTTCGACATCAATTCGGCGATAGCTTCCGATGACACAATGTCAAGTGTTGGTCCCCATCCAAGCTTTTACCATTACTCCGATGTCCCGCTCAAATGTTACAAGAAGCCTTAGCTAAGCAAAGAGAAGAGCTTAAGGTCGAAATGAGAACAGATGGAGCTAGCCATGCAACAGATGAGGGAGTTGCAAACCCAAACGGTTGCACAACCTGGGTCCAGTCAACAGCCTGAATCCAGTCAACAAGGTGGAGTTACCCACCATAATGCTCATAATGTAGAGAGCGGCCCGATTGAGGAGATTGATGAACACATTTATCGATCAACCTCCAAAGAAAGCTCCATTTGATGCTCAAGGTGGAAATGGTCCAATTCTTCCTATTAGGCGATCCAAAACAAGGGAGGATGATGGCGAAAGGATGAAAGAGCTTGAAAATAAAATCAATGCTTTGATGTCGATGCGAGAAGTCAAAGGGCGGTATCCGTGTGTCAGGTATCCTAGAGAGTGGGATTCAATTCCTTACCGTAGAAATTCAATTTGATCAACTTCATGCATTTGGCGGAGAGGATCACCTACACAACACGATCTACTTCAAATCACATTTGGGGTGATCTCGGAAACGAGCCTTTGATGGTTCGGTCATTCATCGGTACCCGCCGGTACGCCTTCGATTGGTATCGAAGAATCAAAGGAGCATTAGCTGCTGGGGGGTGATATAGAAAACTTGTTTCTCAACAACTTCTTCGATGTGACACGAAGTCTCGATTGGAACCCTCTTGGATGAAAGCGAGAAAAATGGGAAACAATTGACACTTCGTTAAGCGTTTCATAATAAGGCCATAAGCGTAAAGATCAATCAGGAATTCATATTGCGGACGTGCCACAACAATCTTTCCATTGATGCGTTGGAAGTCATGGGGGTCGTTCCGCCAACTACATGAAAAGATCGAAAATACGAGGAGAACAAGCGCTTCCTCGAAGGAAGAAAGCTGAAAGAAGCGAATGGTGACCCTCAGTAAATTTTCCCTCGTAATAGAGGAAAGGTATCTGTATGGCTTTGTTGGTCAAGCGTCGCTAACAACGGCGGCATAAAAGCTTCTAAATTAGAATTCCACGGGACATATTCTTTCGAGGCGAAGAAGTTCCGATCATCTTCAAACACCTTCTTGATAACAACAAAATCAAGTTGCCTCCGATTACAAATCAAGAGGAGGTGACAAGTTTCGGACCCTAAATCTTGTCGCGTACGCGGGAGGATCCTCCATCCTACTAAGGATTGCTTAGCTCTCAAGGCCATCATCCAAGCCTTGGTTGAAGCCGGCGTCTTAGCGAAAATAAACCGAATGAGAAAACACTGAAGCCGGTATCACAGTATAAGCTCTCCTCTCCACTCAGGCAATTATCAGTATAAAGCTGCTCCCTCACGCACTCCGGCAATTATCACAGTATAAAGCTCCCTCGTACTCAAACGGTATCACAGTATAAACTGCCCTTTCCTCCAGATGAGTATAAGAGGTTAAACTGCTCCTCCTTCTTACTCAATAAGAATATGAGTATAAACTATTCTAAAATGAATGCAACCCGGTTTGCAAAGAAAGGGGGTGGATAATCCATGAGCAGAGGTCCACTTCCACATTGAGCAATCAAACCTTCCTACGGTTAGGATTGTCTCAAAAATTCCTATCTGGTCAAACCTTCCTACGGTTAGGACCACGGTCAAAATCCCTCTCGATTCTTTCCATGAGCGAGAGGTCCACTTCCAGTTGAGCGATCAAACCTTCCTACGGTTAGGATTGTCTCAAATATGCACTGGTCAAACCTTCCTACAGTTAGGACCATGGTCAAAATCCCTCTCGATTCTTTCCATGAGCGAGAGGTCCACTTCCACATTGAGCAATCAAACCTTCCTACGGTTAGGATTGTCTCAAAAATTCCTATCTGGTCAAACCTTCCTACTGGTTAGGATCATTTTTAAATTTTCACTCCCACTTGGTCAAACCTTCCTACGGTTAGGACCACGGCCAAAATCCCTTCGATTCCATCCATGAGCGAGAGGTCCACTTCAGTTGAGCGATCAAACCTTGAAGCGATGGGATCGTCTCCAAATTTCTATCATGGTCAAACCTTCCTACAGTTAGGACCATGGTCAAAATCTTCTCTCGATTCTTTTATGAATGATAGGTCTACTCCAACAAAGGGTTCGTTTTAGCCCCAGAGAAAACACAAACAAAATACCAATAATGATGATGTTTCTCAAGGCATTCAATTACAATTCAAATGATGACTTTCAAGATGAAGATGATTAGTCCAAAATGCGACTTGACATTTTAATCCATTCAAATACAAATGCAACAGATATTGATCCCAAAGTATGGTCACGACGTCACAGAGCTGTGGTTCAAGAAACCGGCAAAACATGGGCCTCTTCTACAAAGTTCAACGTTGAGCGAAGCAAAGCATCTTATCCAAAGTATTCCGCACTTCGACAAAATACGAGGAGTCTCAAAACTTTGGAGGGGTATCCAGAGGCATCAAAAATTGTCAAGAACCTCAAATATGACTAAATCATGAGAAGATCGAAGGACAACGTCGTCGAAATCTCAAGAAGCCCAACATTGGAAGATTGTGTCTCGCCACAAAGGCGAGACACTTATGTGTGCCTCGCCACTAGCGAGACACTTTGATGTGTCTCGCCGAAGCGAGACATTTTGTGTGTGTCTCGCCACGAAGCGAGACATTTGATGTGTCTCGCTATAGCGACATTTTACTTGTGCCTCGCCAAATGCAGACACCCGCAATACTTAAAACGAGCTCTTGAATGGTCTAAATCAATGCCGGTGGGGCCCACTTGACTTTATCGCCACGTAGAGACGCTCGTGACACTTTAATGTGCGGTTACCGCGGCGAAGATAAGCCCACTAGGCGTGATTCTAGGCATTTAATCGCCTAAAAGCGTGAAAACCGCTACAAATAGCGGTAGTTTACATCAGCTGGCCACAAATAGGCACATACCGCCACGAGGTAACCTACACCGCTAGCAGGCATTTGGCCAGTACTGGCCGCTGCTTAACCGCAAATTTCGCACTTATGACACTTGTGTTTCAAGAGGGCACGCTTCCCAAAGACTATAAATACCCTCCTACGCCCACTTCAAGTGGGGTCGGCTATCGAAGGGGCAATCGAGATCCAAGCTCCGGAGTTCAAGAACACGATCCACACGGAGATTCCTTGAGTTTAAGCCTTGACTTATTCTTGAGAAGAGTAGATATCTTACCTTGCTAAGATATTTCTTTGAAGTTCTTGTTTCCTTTGCGAAGCATCAACTAAACCCCGCCGATTCGACGATCACGCTTCGGTGGTCCACGGATTACGATCCCCAAGACGTGCAAAGTCCCACAAAAATAAGAGATCTACGCTTGTAGCGTCTTTTGTTCGAGTTTGTGAGAGTTATTTAATTTTCATTGTAATCAGAACCAAAAGTGTAATTTTCTCTAGTTTTACAAATGGAATCAACTTTCGACCCAAACAATCAGGACTGCATCATTTACTCACTAGGTAGGATTTTGATTTTGATTAGGATTCTTACAGTTGTTGAAGGGTCAAAATCATCTTTTTTGGGCTTTATATTTTCGCATAACTCTCCACTGGCCTCCAAACACCACAAACCGTGTATTTTAAACTTATCTTCTATGATTATGTTGCCTTGCAATTTTCGCAGATTAGTTGATAGTAATCACTTTTTGTAGAAATACAAAAAATAAAGTCAACATACCACTAGATCAAGGATCATATAAGATATAAGAAATATATAAATGCCAGATATGAGCAGTATATAAAAGTAGACATGATTTGGGGAATGACTATAATTCAATCAGAAGAAACCCGTCAAAAAACCCCTCGTCCCTGTTGGTGCACTTATCACAGCTACTGTGCTTACTGCTGGTCTAATTAGCTTCAGATCACAAAGCAAAGCTTGGCCAGAAGTCAATGAGGGCTTGCGTTGTTGTTCAGGGTGCAACTGTAGCCTTGATGGTTGGAGGTGGTTATTACTTGGAGAATGCGGTTCAAAAACTTGAATCCATATAGGATAATAATATTGTACCAAGTATGTTTTGTTTATTGTTTGGTGGTAAATTTTCACATTAAAATGCTCAAAAGGAGACGTACTTTGTGAAAGCATTTCATGTTTGTAGAACTATTGATCCAATCTGATGCAGATTTAGATGCCATAAAGTATACGTGACTCATGCATATGTTTGTAACTAGTGCTTATGTACGAGTGACGGTGTTCATTAACTTACGGTGTGTTATTTCATTTCATTAAAAAAAGACTATATTTTTAGTGCATGTAATCCAGAAATCGTATAAGTATATAAATGCAGAAAGTATTTTGGTTTGTATTAAATATATTAAATGCATTTAATCCATACCCATTACAAAAGCTCTTTCGTTAAAACAAACCATTAGGTCCAGTAGAACCCGGAAATAGCAGAAGTTGAAGCTATAAGTTGTCTAACAATCTTTTGGTTGATGTTTGTACTCACATTCTGACATATTTGTACAAGAAAGAAGCACGGTAGACAAGGAACTTTGCTATTAGAAGAGTTTTTATTTAATTTGAAGAAATATGAGAGGTGGAAGTCGAATCTATAAGGTAACTATTGGCCCTTGTGCATGTAATTGCATTTGCACAACATCAATGACCATGATCTCTGTTTGAACTCATCATTAACTCTTCGTTACTTAAAACATAGTGAGGACAAACATCTTTGATTTGTGATTTAGTTTTTTAAAGTAAATTTTGTGAGCACGTGGGCTCACGTGGGTGCGGGGGCCACAAGCCCACGAGAGCACCACGAGAAGCTCTCGTAAACGCGGTTCGAGTGGGGGCCACACGTTTTGTGAACGCGTTAACTTTTACGCATTTTGGGATTTTTTTTTCGTGGCTGGGATTCCTATCCTATAAATAGGAACCTATTTTCTAGGTTTTCTTTTGGTGTCGGGCGTGGACTTGAAGCTAGGTAAAAATAGCGGCTGCGCGTGAAGAAAAAGAAGAAAAGGGGATTTTGGAGCACAGAAAGAGAGATCTTTCTTGAGCTATTGATTAGGGTTTTATTTGAGAGAATTGAGAGATTTGTTTGTGAGATTAGTTGGTTAATTTTGTAATCTCAGTTTGTACTCTCTTCTCTATAGTGGAAAACCCCTCCCCTCCTTGCCCTGTGGACGTAGGCAATTTGCCGAACCACGTAAATTCTTTATTTTTGCTGTTGAGAATTGTAATAGCTTGTTTAGGTTCCCTCGACAGGTCAGTCCTAGAACTGATGAGAGGAAGAGTGTATATCCCACTTTGTTGAGATATTCGCTGTTGATTCTTATTTCCTTTGTGAAATGAGGATTTAAGTTGTGGATCTGACTCTCTTGTTGTGGCTATTGTTCGGCAGAGGTGCTGCCGAAATTTCCGCTACGCACAACAAGTGGTATCAGAGCTCCCGGGTTCTGACTTGGGGCTTGTTCGAAGAATTCGCTGAAGGATTCTTATTTGAAGAGTTAGATCTACAACATGGGTGAAATAAGCACATCGGGATCATCTCTTACGAAGGCGATACAAAGTCTGAGCATCAATAATATAAAGATTGATGTTCCGAAGTTCGACGGCAAGATCAATTTCGGTTTGTGGAGATGCCAGGTGATGGATGCGTTGGATGCACAAAATTTGGAGGAGACTCTTGAGTTACAAGAGAAACCTGAAGATATGGATGATAAGGTTTGGAAGAAGATGAATAGTAAGGCTTGTGGAGTTATTCGGTCGTGCTTGACGCAGGATCTTATTTATGATGTGATGAATAAGAGGTCCGTGAAGAGACTATGGAAAACGCTCAATGAAAAGTATCTTACTAAGAGCATTGAGAATCGCCTTCACTTGAAGAGGAAGTGTTACCAGTTCAAGATGAAGAGGGGATTTTCCATTAGGGAGCATGTTAATAACTTTACGAAGTTGCTTTCAGATATGGCCAATGTGAAAATCAAGGTTGAGGATGAAGACAAGGTGGTACTGCTTTTGTGTTCATTACCGGAGGATGATTACGGCACGTTTGTCCTCATTATGATAAATGGGAGAACTACTGTTGGTTATAAGGAGGTGATCTCAGCATTAGTAAATTATGAGTTGAGAAAGAGTGATAGTGAATCCTCCGAGAAGGCATCGAGAGATGCATTAGTAGTTCAAGGCCGTACTCCAAACCATTGGCAGTCTAACCGCTCAAAATCGAAGAATAGAGGTGGCCATAAGAGTGTTGGTAGGAACCAGTGTCGCTTCTGTAAAGAAGAGGGACATTGAAAGAACGAGTGCCCAAAGTTGATAGATCAAGCCGGCAAGAATAAAGGAAAAGTTGTACAAGTTTCAAAGGTGAATGTTGCTAAAACTGTTGGCAACAATTCAGATTCAGATTCTTCAGGCTATTCATTATCCGCACTACCGTCAGTTTGTTATACCAACTCTACGGAGTGGTTGATGGATTTGGGAGCTACATACTATATTTGTCCTAGGAGGGATTGGTTCTCCAGCTTTGAGGAGTTGAAAAGAGGAGATGTCGTGTTCATGGGTAATGATCACGTATGCCCTATTGGTGGTATTGGTACAGTTCGAATCCGTATGTGTGACGGGGTGATTCGGGAGTTGAAGGAAGTAAGGTTCGTTCCGCAGATGACGAAGAATATTATTTCCCTTGAAACTTTGGAGACAGTTGGTTATCGGGTGATCTTGGAGAATGCAACTCTTAAGGTCACGAAGGGGTCCATGTTCGTGATGAAGGGCGTCAGACAGAAGAATTTGTATTATTTGATTGGAAGCACGGTGATTGGTGAGGAGCTGACGACTCCTTTGGATTTAGCTAGACTGTGGCATTTGTTGAGACTGGGATATTTATTTATTGGTGCCGTGCATTATTTGGTGAGGAGTGTTTTGACCTGCAATTGGAAGTCCTGTGAGCACGTTGGTATGAGCAAGAAGACCGAGATGAAGTTCAGCACTCCTATAGTGAGGGGTCTTTTAGGTGGTGTTCATTCAGGCATTTGGGGGACTTCCCAAGAGGCATCTGATTATCACATTTTAATTATAAATTTGTACCCTCATTACCTATTTTATATGAATAAAGATATTACTAATAATTATTTTTATCTTATTTTGCAGGTTAATAAAGAAATAATGAATAAAAGCCCAAATAACTCAAATCATCTGATTTTCTACCAATTTTTAAAGCCCAAATATGAAGACAAACGAAGGCCCAAGAAGACCCTAGGATCCAAGAGAAATTCGTGAAGAAAAATTAAAAAAAGACAAATTCGGTTGGAAACCAACCGGTTGGCCAACCAATTGGTTCGCAACAGATTTGATCAATGGCTGATTTCTCTTTCTTAGTGGCCAAGTTTGATCCAATAGTTCATATCAACTCCGTTGGGCTATAAATAGAGGGGTAAAGGGAGAAGTTTGAGTGTGAAATATTTTGTAAAAACTTTATTTGGAGAGGAGGGTTACTCTTAATTAAGAAGACCTTCCAAAAAATTATAACTTTTATTACACAATAAATAAAATTTTTCACCCCTTTAATTTCCTTTCTCTTCTTCTTGTCCAAGGACCAAAAGGAGGATGAGATGAAGATCAGGAGTTGTTGGTTTATCTTTTATTTCTTTTTCATTTCTTTTTCATTTCTTGTTCATTTATATGCTTTGAAGCTTAGATTTATTTTCATGCAATTTACTTTCATGCAATGTCTTTAATTCTTGTATTTACTTTCTAGTATAGATTTTTCTTTTCTTTAATTCACCTTGAGGCTAGAACCCTCTAGGGAATTATCCTTTTCTAAGTGTGGAGCTAATATTTGTGGGATCCCTAGAGATTGTTTGAAACTAGCTACAAATCCAACTTATTCCCATAAGATTGAGATAAACTAAATTGATCTACTCTAGATTCCTCATATCTTTAATTAATCCTCCATACTTTACCTTCTTTATTTTCCTCTTATCCTTGCTTTTTATTTGTTTGTTATTTTCCTTTATTCTTGATTCTTGATTTCATTGATTTTACTTCTCTCTCAATCTCATATTTCCTCCATATATATGCATATAATCTCAAACCTAGTTTTGTTATTATGTGCATATAACCACAACCACATTCTCAATTTTATTTTCTTCTCTTTTGCACATAATCCACAACCACTCTCTCTTATCTCTTACAAACCACTTTCACCATGTTTTTCTTTTATTCTTGAATAACTCCTAATTGTCGCGCACATAATCAAACAAAGAACCAAACTTAATTAACTTTCTTCTTCACGTTTCTCATGGGAGCGATAATCTTTTATACTATAACTTGATCAAGGTTGTATACTTGCAACTTAGGAGGTAATCATTTATTTCCCATCAAGTTTTTGGCGCCGTTGCCGGGGAATGGTGCATAAGTAGGATTTTGATTAACTTTGGTTCCTTAACTTGTGTGTTTTTCTTTTGTGAAGGAATTTGAAACTTGAAGATTAAGAGTTGAAGAATCAAGATTGAAGATTTGCCTCCAACGAGGCTTTGGATAGCGATTGCGTGGGTAACTCTTCTTTCTAGTATTCTCAATTCCACCCTTTAGATAGTTCATTCACATTAGAGACAATTAGGATAAAAAAATAAAAAATAAAGATTTTATCTTTGTCGATCCTAATAAACTTCATTTCTTTGATTGTCGACCATAATAAAAAATAAAAAGATTTTTATTTTTGCATCCTTTTTAGTTGCTTTTAATTCCTAGGGTTGTATTTCATATAATAGTAGGAATTCACTAAAGTGATTTGAGCATCTTGATTTGGCACTCACGTGAAAATATTTTTAAGAGCAAAACCCATTAATCAAGATAAGGTGAGGGATTTCATCACCCTTTCCTTAGCCCAAAAATCACTAATTCCTCACTACACATACCCAAGCCTCTTAAAACTGATTTGACATTGGCCCCTAAGGATTCAAGCTCATTAAGGAACAAAAAATCCTTAAGTGAACCGGTCCAAGTTTATTTGGATTAATTGGTGTCTAAGACAAGGTTTAGGGGTTGCGTAAGGCGCTCCGCAAGGAAAGAGGTACTTAATTGATCTTTGATCTCCCTCTAGTACTATCCTTACCTGGCTAATTACCTGAGTAAACTTTGATCTTTTCACTAAGGGAATTTTTGGTTAGGAGCTGGTCTAAGTCAAGTTTAGGTTTAACCCTAGAGTTAGGGTGATTGAAAAGTGATTGCCTTGATTTGCTTTTAGTTAGTTTTTCCTTTTTTTCTTTTTCTCATCATCTTCTTGACTTTTTCTCTTTTCCTTTTTCTTTAAAAAAAATTTGATTTTGGTGTATGCAAGCTTGGGTTAGGGATAATACCAATCGTTTAATCCGTGTTGATTCATCTTTTGAAACATTTGAAGAAATGACCAACCCTAATCCACCCTTCTTCAAGATATATGTTATCCAACTAGGAATGCAATCCCTTCGTGCATTAAGCTCCCCGATGCAAATGGAACCAATTTTGAACTTCGACCGCATTTCATAAACATGATTCCCAAATTATTAGGAGTCAAAACCAAAGACGCATACATCTTTATCTCCGAATTTGAAGAAGTTTGCCTCATGATTAAGATGAGGGACTTATCCGAGGATGCGATCAAGCTTCGATTTATTCCTTTATCCCTTAAGGACAAAGCCAAAAAATGGTTGTATAGCTTACCCACAGATTCCATCTCAACTTGGGGTGAATTTGTAAAAGTTTTTCTGAAAAAATTCTTTCCTATCCACAAAACGGTCAAGCTTAGAAACAGCATTCAAAATTTTAAAATTATCCCGGGAGAACTTTTTTAGAAGTATTTTGATAAATTTAAGGATCTTCTTATCCAATGTCCTCACCATGATCTTGAAAAATGGCGATTATGTCAAATCATTTATGAAGGATTGGATTATTCTTCAAAAAACTTCCTTAGAGTCAATGTGTCAAGGGGATTTCATGAAGAAAAATACTGATGAAGCTTGGGACTTTTTAGAGAGTTTATCCGAGAAAACCATGCAGTGGGAACATTGTGATGATCGTATTTCATCAGTTTTCCAACCCAAAACCAGTGGTCTTTCCTTAGAAACGAACATAGTCTCTGAAGCAAAGATGGCTATAATCATGTGTAGGTTAGAAGCTTTAGAAGTCAAAGAACGAGCTCCAGCTCAAATCAACCAAGTTTCTACCTCAGGTTGTCATAACTGTCTTTCTCCATCTCATGTTTCAGAGGAATGTCCTCTTTTAGGACCCGGTCAGCCACTAGGTCAGATAAACGCTGCATTCCAGCGTCCGGTAAATGATCTATTTTCTCCAACCTACAATCCAGGTTGGAGAAATCATCCGAATTTTGCATGGAACCAGAGAAACTACTCCGGGAATTAAAATTTCACTCCCTCTTCGAATCAACAATTTCCTAGGGAAACACAGTTCCTCTCAATTTTCAACAACCGAATCTGTCATTTCAAAATCAGTCTCCTCATCACCAATCTGGAAATCACACTCCTCAAATTGCTGATCATGATAAACGTCTTAATGTTTTGGAAAAGAGAACAGAAACCATGATTAAGGCTTCTACACAAATCACCAACTTGTTGACTCAAACATCCAACACTTTGAATACCTTTATGCAATCAACCGGACAAATTCTTACTTCTAACACTCAAGCCATAGCTAGATTAGAAACCCAACTTGGACAACTAGCTAGTGCTGTGAGTGAGAGAGAAAAAGGAATCTTTCCGAGTCAACCTGTGCCCAACCCGAAGGACACGGGATCAAGTTCAACCTATCAAGCTCAAGTGAATGCAATCCATTCACTACGGTCAGGTAAACAGGTCGATAATCAGGTTAGAATGCCTCCAAGTGAAACCCTTGAACCGGAATAAATTCTCTCTCCTTCTGATGTCTCTACTCAGAAATCACACCCTTCTGATGACCCAGAATCTGAACCAGAACCAGAGTCTAATTTTGATCGGTTCAAACCAGTTGCTCCTTACCCAGATAGACTCAGGCCTAGGAAACACTCCCCTCAGGAGGAGAAAATTCTAGAAACTTTCAAGCAGGTTAAGGTCTCCTCTCCTAGATATTATTGATCAAATTTCTTCTTATGCAAAATTTTTGAAGGAATTATGTACCAAAAAGAGGCAAATAAATGTTCCAAAGAAAGTCTTTCTTGCTGCCAATATCACTGATATACTCTCAAAATCCGTACCTTTGAAACATAAAGGTCCAGGTTGCCCTACCATCTCATGTGTCATTGGTAATAGTTTCATTGATAAGGCACTCTTAGACTTAGGGGCCAGTGTCAATTTGCTCCCATTTTCGGTCTACCAACAACTAGATGTAGGGGAGCTCAAACCAACCAGATGCACCCTATAGTTAGCTGATGATCTGTCAAGGTCCCCATGGGTGAAATAACGGATGTTCTGATTAAGGTTGGGGATTTCATTTTTCCTGTGGATTTTATAGTTTTGGAAACACAGCCTGTTTTCAATCCCAAAGGACAAATACCTGTTATCTTAGGAAGACCTTTCTTAGCCACTTCTAATGCTCTCATCAGCGGTAGAACTGGTCAAATGAAGCTGTCCTTTGAAAATTTAACTGCTGATCTCAATATTTTTAACCTAGGAAACCAACCAGATAATCAATCAATGGAAATAAATTACATCTAGGAAAGCTTGATTGAAGAGATAGAAGAAGAAGAGAATAAATCAGACCTTAGTTTTGAGGAAATCTTTCATGAGGAGCTGAAAATCTTAAAAAATCAGATTTGGTTTTTCAAAATAAGGAAACTGTGTTGAATACATGTCTCTTGAATGCAACATTCGAGGAACTCTTTTCTGATGAGCTTAGATTTTTAAAACAACAACCAAAATGTCAAATTTTCATTAATTAAAAATCTAAGTTCAAAATGCATAACACCAATAATACCTACCTTTATTTGCTGCAAAAATCATTGGAAACCTTGAAATTTTTAGAATTTAAGCACATCAGTGATTATATCATTTTGAAATTCTTTAAATTTTGGGGTAGAATTTTCAGTAATAAGGTAGAATTTAATGTAGAATGTGAGCTTCTCATGTTTCATCTTTTATTCTACATTTTTATTTTTGTCTCATAATAATAAAAGAATTTATTCTTCTCTCATGTGAGAGTTTCTTGTTGTTCTTTATTTCAAAAAAGAGAGAATAAATTTTGGCTTCACCCCCTCATCTTGAAGGTATTTGCAGAATTTTTATCATTGTTGAAGCTAGTAGAACAAATATAAGTGCTTCAATTATTATCTGTTTTACTTTGTGCTTAATAGAATTTGCATTGAGGACAATGTAAAATTTAGGTGTGGGGTGGGGATTAGTTATTTTGCTTAGTCATTTTTCCTCTTTTTCTTACTATTTTTTTCTTTTTATGTCATTTTTCTCTCTTCATAAAAAAATAGTCACTTGCCAACTTAATAGAGTTGATTAATAATTGATCTATTTGATGGAATTTAAGTCTTCTAATTCTTAGTTAGTTCTATACTCAAGTTTACCTTTTATGATAACTCCAAATAAATTTCTTAAGAAATAATTTTTAAAGTAGTATACTTCACTTAAGTCTTAACTTAGATTTTAAAATAATGAAATTTTTGCATGTCTAGCTTAGAGTTAAAAATAAATTTTCAAGTTTTCCTAATCTATATATCTTTCAAAATATATACATATACTCATATATAAATATATACATCATATATATATAATGCAAAAAAAATCTTGAACTCCAATATGGTTCTATCTTATTAAGCCTAAGTTGACTGAGTAATTAAGCCCAAGGAGTATTTTCATACTTAATGACCTAAGCCCACTTGGGTTGGGATCCATTGGCCCAAAACTCTTTAATGGTCACTTAGAAAGTCCGACAAAGTAGAACAAAATCACTATGGAATAAAGATTGTCATATATATATATATATATATATATATATATATATATATATATATATATATATATATATATATATATATATATATATATATATATATATATATATATATATATATATATATATATATATATATATATATATATATATATATATATATATATATATATATATATATAGTTATATTTATATATTTTAAAAATAAATTGATTAAGAGACTTGAAAATTTTATTGAAACAAAGAGCTAGCATGTTCTCTTCAAAACTTTTATTTTTCTAAGTTAAACTTGGTTTTGTATAACTATGATGAAAAGATTTTCTAAAGAAACTTACCTTGGAGTTATGATAAAACGTTTTCTTGAGTATTAACCAACTTCAATTGGAATATTTGAATATATCAAATGAATTAATTATTTCATTAACTTCTTTAAATTGGCAAGTTGACTGAATTTTGTGGGTATATTCACTGCAAACCCTCACGAGACTACAACTCGTCTACTAGGGTAACCTAGGGGTTTAAAAGCTTGTTGTATACGCTAAATACAACCGCAATTCCTGCGAAAGTGAGTTAGATTTTCTTTTTATTTTCTTTGCTAGAGGACTAGCAAAAGTTTAGGTGTGGGGGTATTAGCATCATTGGGAGGTAATCGGTATTTGGTTTTCTTTGTTAGTGACTGTTCTAGGCATTTATGGGTTGCAACCAAGTCCCGTTGGGTTGAAGTCCTAGTAGTCAATAACAAGTTGAAGAAGTGTATTGGCAGAAAGGGAATACGTCGTTCAGTTTGTGGTAGGAATTCTTTTCTGCATTTGTGCCGAGCTCATGGCAGTTGGAGACACTTCATTGGAAAGGAAACATTGGGGCGACGAGATGAGATGATAAATTTGGTGGGTCGTTCCTTTCTGGAGGAGGATCGGCGTTTGATGTCGAGCATTGGCTTTGGTATTCGGGCTTCGACATATTTGGGTCATCTTAGTCATAGGTCGTCGACTGCTGCGTTTGGGGATTTTGGATCTGGTGGAGCTGCTTCAAATTTTGGGTTGCGTCGGGTGTTTGGTTGCCCAGCATTTGGTCACATCGAGGATGTGAGATTTGATCTGATTGCACATTCGAAATTCAGAGGTTCGAGACTCGATTTTGTTACGGCGAGTATGTCATTTTAACTCTCGCCAGTGGAGAGTGGTGACCAGATCGTTGGGACATCGCAGTGGGTGAAGGGTAATGCTACTTCACGTTGGGTGGAGATTCCTCCACATTCTCTAGATCATACTGCATCGTTTGGGATTCCAGCTGAGGTGACAAAGTTTGGGGATCATGTTGTTGTGGATACAGATGATGAGTTGGTTGATTCGAATGCAGCTGATGGACATAGTTTGGATTCGGTTATGGCTGTTGGTTCACCTCAGGTGGAGGCGTTTGGTTTGTTTCACTTTGGGGCCATTGGGAAAGCTATCAGCCGCAGATTTGATCATGATATTGGAGAAGGGTTGCAAACTCTTCTAGTTGATTGAAGGCCTTTGGAGGCCATTAGTTGAACTACGTGAAGACTTAATTCCTTGGGCAAGAGGATACGTAGGCAGTCAATTATGATGCAGCCGATTTGGTGAGTTGATACCGATGTTTGGAGAATGTTCTCATTCTCGATTGGGTCTCGACTTGTTGTGGATTGAGTCCGTTGTCGTGAATGGTTTCACTTTGTACTGGACACAACAAGTGAGACGTTTGTTCGTGTTGGTGTCGGCTCAGTTTGTGTTGGTGTTGGCTCAGTTCGTGTTGGTGTCGGCTCAGTTTTGAGGAAAACATTCGCCGAGGTGGAGAATTGTGAGCACGTGGGCTCACGTGGGTGCGGGGGCCACAAGCCCACGAGAGCACCACGAGAAGCTCTCGTAAACGCGGTTCGAGTGGGGGCCACACGTTTTGTGAACGCGTTAACTTTTACGCGTTTTGGGATTCCTATCCTATAAATAGGAACCTATTTTCTAGGTTTTCTTTGGGTGCAGGGCGTGGACTTGAGGCTAGGTAAAAATAGCGGCTGCGCGTGAAGAAAAAGAAGAAAAGGGGATTTTGGAGCACAAAAAGAGAGATCTTTCTTGAGCTATTGATTAGGGTTTTATTTGAGAGAATTGAGAGATTTGTTGGTGAGATTAGTTGCTTAATTTTGTAATCTCGGTTTGTACTCTCTTCTTGAAGGTATTTGCGAATTTTTATCATTGTTCGGCTAAAGAACAAATATAAGTGCTTTAATTATTATCTGTTTTACTTTGTGCTTAATAGAATTTGCATTGAGGACAATGTAAAATTTAGGTGTGGGGTGGGGATTAGTTATTTTTGCTTAGTCATTTTTCCTTTTTCTTACTATTTTTTTCTTTTTATGTCATTTTTCTCTCTTCATAAAATAGTCACTTGCCAACTTAATAGAGTTGATTAATAATTGATCTATTTGATGGAATTTAAGTCTTCTAATTCTTAGTTAGTTCTATACTCAAGTTTACCTTTTATGATAACTCCAAATAAATTTCTTAAGAAATAATTTTTAAAGTAGTATACTTCACTTAAGTCTTAACTTAGATTTTAAAATAATGAAATTTTTGCATGTCTAGCTTAGAGTTAAAAATAAATTTTCAAGTTTTCCTAATCTATATATCTTTCAAAATATATACATATACTCATATATAAATATATACATCATATATATATAATGCAAAAAAAATCTTGAACTCCAATATGGTTCTATCTTATTAAGCCTAAGTTGACTGAGTAATTAAGCCCAAGGAGTATTTTCATACTTAATGACCTAAGCCCACTTGGGTTGGGATCCATTGGCCCAAAACTCTTTAATGGTCACTTAGAAAGCACAAAGTAGAACAAAATCACTATGGAATAAAGATTGTCAATATATATATATATATATATATATATATATATATATATATATATATATATATATATATATATATATATATATATATATATATATATATATATATATATATATATATATATATATATATATATATATATATATATATATATATATATATATATATATATATATATATATATATATATATATATATATATATATATATATATATATATATATATATATATATATAGTTATATTTATATATTTTAAAAATAAATTGATTAAGAGACTTGAAAATTTTATTGAAACAAAGAGCTAGCATGTTCTCTTCAAAACTTTTATTTTTCTAAGTTAAACTTGGTTTTGTATAACTATGATGAAAAGATTTTCTAAAGAAACTTACCTTGGAGTTATGATAAAACGTTTTCTTGAGTATTAACCAACTTCAATTGGAATATTTGAATATATCAAATGAATTAATTATTTCATTAACTTCTTTAAATTGGCAAGTTGATCAATTTTGTGGGTATATTCACCAAACCCTCACGAGACTACAACTCGTCCACTAGGGTAACCTAGGGTTTAAAAGCTTGTTGTATACGCTAAATACAACCGCAATTCTCGCGAAGTGAGTTAGATTTTTTTATTTTTCTTTGCTAGAGGACTAGCAAAAGTTTAGGTGTGGGGGTATTAGCATCATTGGGAGGTAATCGGTATTTGGTTTTCTTTGTTAGTGATGTTCTAGGCATTTATGGGTTGCAACCAAGTCCCGTTGGGTTGAAGTCCTAGTAGTCAATAACAAGTTGAAGAAGTGTATGGCGTAAAGGGAATACGCCGTTCAGGTTTGTGGTAGAATTCTTTCGCATTTGTGCCGAGCTCATGGCGCTTGGAGACACTTCATTGGAAAGGAAACATTGGGGCGATTTGATGAGATGATAAATTTGGTGGGTCGTTCCTTTCGAGGAGGATCGGCGCTGATGTCGAGCATTGGCTTTGGTATTCTGGCCGACATATTTGGGTCATCTTAGTCATAGGTCGCCGACGCCGCGCTTGGGGATTTTGGATCCGGTGGAGCCGCTTCAAATTTTGGGTTGGTCGGGTGTTTGGTTGCCAAGATTTGGTCACATCGATGTGAGATTTGATCTGATTGCACATTCGAAATTCGGAGGTTCGAGACTCGATTGTTCTCGAAAGCGTGTATGTCATTTTAACTCTCGCCAGTGGAGAGTGGTGACTAGATCGTTGGGACATCGCAGCAGGTGAAGGGTAATGCTACTTCACGTTGGGTGGAGATTCCTCCACGTTCTCCAGATCATACTGCATCGTTTGGGATTCCAGCTGAGGTGACACAGTTTGGGGATCATGTTGTTGTGGATACAGATGATGAGTTGGTTGATTCGAATGCAGCTGATGGACATAGTTTGGATTCGGTTATGGCCGTTGGTTCACCTCAGGTGGAGGCGTTTGGTTTGTTTCACTTTGGGGCCATTGGGAAAGCTATCAGCCGCAGATTTGATCATGATATTGGAGAAGGGTTGCAAACTCTTCTAGTTGATTGAAGGCCTTTGGAGGCCATTAGTTGAACTACGTGAAGGCTTGATTCCTTGGGCAAGAGGATACGTAGGCAGTCAGTTATGATGCAGCCGATTTGGTGAGTTGATACCGATGTTTGGAGAATGTTCTCATTCTCGATTGGGTCTCGACTTGTTGTGGATTGAGTCCGTTGTCGTGAATGGTTTCACTTTGTACTGGACACAACAAGTGAGACGTTTGTTCGTGTTGGTGTCGGCTCAGTTTGTGTTGGTGTTAGCTCAGTTCGTGTTGGTGTCGGCTCAGTTTTGAGGAAAACATTCGCCGAGGTGGAGAATTGTGAGCACGTGGGCTCACGTGGGTGCGGGGGCCACAAGCCCACGAGAGCACCACGAGAAGCTCTCGTAAACGCGGTTCGAGTGGGGGCCACACGTTTTGTGAACGCGTTAACTTTTACGATTGGGATTTTTTTTTTCGTGGCTGGGATTCCTATCCTATAAATAGGAACCTATTTTCTAAGTTTTCTTTTGGTGCAGGGCGTGGACTTGAAACTAGGTAAAAATAGCGGCTGCGCGTGAAGAAAAAGAAGAAAAGGGGATTTTGGAGCACAAAAAGAGAGATCTTTCTTGAGCTATTGATTAGGGTTTTATTTGAGAGAATTGAGAGATTTGTTGGTGAGATTAGTTGCTTAATTTTGTAATCTCAGTTTGTACTCTCTTCTCTATAGTGGAAAACCCCTCCCCTCCTTGCCCCGTGGACGTAGGCAATTTGCCGAACCACTTAAATTTTTTGTTTTTGCTGTTGAGAATTGTAATAGCTTGTTTAGGTTCCCTCGACAGGTCAGTCCTAGAACTGATGAGAGGAAGAGTGTATATCCCACTTTGTTGAGATATTCGCTGTTGATTCTTGTTTCCTTTATGAAACGGGGATTTAAGTTGTGGATCTGACTCTCTTGTTGTGGCTATTGTTCGGCAGAGGTGCTGCCGAAATTTCCGCTGCGCACAATAAGTTTTTTAAAGTAAATTTGTGATTAAATTTTCTATTTTTGATGCTTGAAATACCTGGTTGTAGGAGTATATTATGTAGATAGTTGTTATATTTGCTCCAATAAATTATTAAAAATGATATAGATGACTAGAATTATGGTTAACAAAAAGAAAAGAATTGATCAAATTAGAATCTCTACGTACCAATAGACAAGTGTTTGAAGAAAATAGAAAGTCACTCAGTTGAACATATACCCCACTTTTCCTATGCATGTTTAATATAGTAAATGTAATCAAAATGGAGAAAAGATAAAAAAAAAAAGGCTCATAAAAAAAAAGGCTCATCGAAAATAAATGAGCTAGAAGAAATAAACAAAATTATCTCTACCAAAGAATTTATTTTTATGTATCAAATTAAATAGACCTCAGTAACTTAAATCTAGAAAATTCTATTAAGTCCCTTCATAACCGGAAAAAACCATTAGTTTACTGTCCGAAATAATTTACAGAATTATAATTTTAAAAATTATTTTTGAAGTTCAATTTTTAAATTAAAAATTGTATGTGATGTTTAATTTCAAGAAAATTTAGGTCAGCCCCTAAAGCCCACTAAACTTTTTGAAGTCCAAAATAGAATTTAAAAAACAATTTTCTAGAAATTTATCATTTAACCCCTACTTTGCAAAAAAAACTAATACTTACTCCAAAAAATAAAGAATCATTAGTATCTATAAACTACCCTTTACCCCTGGTCTCCAGATTCTTAGTCCAAAATTTATAAATTCAACAAAAGTTTATTTTGAAGACCAAACTTTTATACAAATAAAATTTAGGTTACACCACTCATTCCCACATAATTTATTTGAAAGTCCAAAAACACAATAGTAGTTTTTGAGGAATTTATCATTTAACCCGTAATTTTTAGAAAAATTAATAGTTAGTCCGATTTACTCTGAAGATAAAGCTTTTATAAATTTTGACCTTATACAAATTACTATAGATGTGGTGAGTAAATTAAACATGAAAATGGGCACATGTGCAATGCACGTGCACCACACTAGTTTACCAAAATATCCTTAGCGTATGTTTCCCCCCCAGTCCCGCCTATGTGTTAAAGAAAACATAAGTTGAGGGGTATTTGGCAATTTAGGGACCAAGTTGTAAGACCCCTTGAGATTTGAGGGCCGTATGAATCGTTGAAGATTTTAGGGACTGCTATCTAGAAAGGAAAAAAAATTGTTTTAAAGGGAAAATTACTTTTCACCCCCTGAAAGTCGAAAACATGCTTCCTCCGGAGAGTTTTACGAACACTATATTTTGACGTACTTTTGAAGCATGGTTCAATACTCTCCCATTGCTTGTCCTTCAACAATGAGAAGCAACATGCTTCTTTCCCTTTGATCTTTGGAAACAAGTGGCGTTTCGACAGCCATGAGAGCCATCCGCAAGCATAGATTGCCTTCTTCTCTCTTGAACCAAGCAATCACTGCTCATACAATTTTGGCAGCTAATAAGGGACCACGTCCAAAACAATTTCCTCTTGAGAATCCAAGAAAATATTCCTTTCAAAGTGTACTGGAAATGGTACAATTGGAGGCAGATATGTTTAGTCCAAGGGGAAAATGTATTACATATGTATCATTTACCATGGAGGTATAGTTACTTGTTGTCAATATTCGATTTTATTAGCACATACATGTCCTAATCTCGTGACAACATGTTTTTTGTTAGTTTTTAAATTCCCATAAAATGATGATTTTCACGGTAAGCCACATAAGATCGTGTTGTCATGGAAATTAGGGAATGTACATGCTAATGAAATAGAATAAGAGCCATCTGTAGTTACATTAACAAGTGTGAAGCCCGTGCTCGCACAGGTGGATTTTTTTTTTTTTTTTGACTAAAGTTAAGGGAGGGATAAATTTGAGGAATTAAAATAATTTGGAAGAAAATTTATAATTATCATGACTTGCAGGTAAATTTAAAAATGCATATAATTTGGGGGTTATGTATAGAAAAAATTCAAAACTAAAATATGGGAAAATTTCAGTAAATCCCAAATTAGCTTTGGTGTTTGGAACTAAATCTCAAATATCTTTGAAACTCTGAATAAGCCCTAATATCTTTTGGCAAAAACCCTCAAAATTAATATCATTAGTTTATGCACAGTTAAATGACCAAAATACCCCCAATATATTTTGGAGGAAATTCCAATAAGTTTTATACTTTGTCACTTAATCCCCAATAACTTCGGTAGAAAACTCCTAATAATGGATGTTTATAATTTTTTAAAATTTTGAGAGGTTTGTTTATAATATTTAGATTTTTAAGTGGTTGTTTATAATTTTTAAATTTTAAAGGTGTGTATGTAAATTTATATTTTTGGGGTTGCTTGTAACTTTTAAAATTTTAGGTTTTGGGTTCTTTGTATTTTTTTAATTTAAAGGGTCTATTTACAAATTATTTATTTTTTAGGTGGCTATTTATAATTTCAGATTTTCATTATGTTATTTATCATTTGTTATTTTTATGGGTTTTGTAATTCTCATATTTTTCAGGTGTTTGTTTCACTTTTCGATTTTTAGAGTCGTTTGTAATATTTAGAGTTTTCAGGGGTGTTTGTAGTTTTTTTCTAGGAGTTCTTTGTAATTTATAAATTTTTGGGGTCATGTATAATTTTAGAATTTTTAGGGTCTTTTGCAATATTTACATGTTTAGGGTTTTGTTTTTAATTTCAGATTTTCTAGGGGCTATATATAATTTTTAAATTTACAAGGGTTTGTTTGTGATATCCTAATTTATTCAGAGTTTTCTATAATTTTAGTAATTCAAAGGAAATTGTTTGTATCCTTCAAAATTTTTCTACGTATTGTTTGTGATTTTAGATTTTTAGGAAGCAATTTATAATTTTTATATTTTTTAAAAATTATTTTATTATTTTATGGGTTAACATGCAAATACAAATGATTTGAGGGGTATTTAATGGTCTTGAGGGTTATTTTTGTCAATAAAAATATAAGATAACCCCATTTATGGAGGTTAAGTGCAAAAAAATTAAACATTTTGGGGTTTTCTGTGAGTTTCAAATATTTTGGGGTTTAGTGCTAAACCAAGAAAGATATGAGCGTTTATTAAATTCACTCTTTAAAAATTAAGAAGGGCTCAATGACAATTTTTTGAATTTTTAATTATAAATTGTTATGACTTGATTAGAATTAACAAAGATTTGATTATTAGAGTTTTCTAATTTTTATGGGTAAAATTTTCTAATTATGAACATGAATAGTTTTAATTTGATAAGAATTCTTCTGAAGACGAATTAGTTGTACACATGTCATTTTCTAATAGGATAGAATGATATATAATATTTTTTATTAAGAATTTAACACTGCAGACGTTGCATTACACTTACATTTTACAAGATCTGGGATAGTTTACCAATTTTTCTTTACTATATAAAGGAGGATGTAGCGTTTACATCTGCAAATAATCTATATATGATAAAATAATAGATGCTAATATGGATGGAATCAATGATAAAAGAGACAACCTTTATTGATTCTCAAATTTAGAAATTAGATTATGACTTTTACTTGGAAGAGAAAAAACTAAACAAGGTTTTTAATGTTTCCCATTTTGAAACTTGTTTAATTGTCTTTTCAAGCAAGAACCATGATCATAATTTGCTTGCAAGCCCATGGATACGACAAAGAAATGAACCGCTTGAAACGATTCTTGTAAAATGGAACTTTGCAATAGAGTTTTCATTTTGCATTAAAAGAAGGTACAATTGCATAGTTGATTTCCAAAATATAAGACCTATTTAAGAGGTATTTTGCTGCATAAAAGTTTTCTATTAGGATGAAAAGTGCCCACGAGAGTATCAATAATCAACTAGTCGGCCCCACAGCGGCATGAGATAAGCCGCTACTGCCAATATTAACCCACCCACGGGGTCCACATACACGTGGCAGCTCCAGGGCCATGGCAACAAGGCCAGATGCATGCCTTGACCAATTAAAATTACAAAACAAGGACAATAATTTGCAAAAAAAAATTGGACGATAACTTTTTTCTAAAAAAAAGAACAATAATTCGTTAAATTAATTAATTCCTTAAAAAATCTTTAAATTAATCCTATTAATCCAATTCTTAAATCCTATCTTTCGATTCTTTCCCCTTTATATATAGACAGGATCAGGGCCTAGGTCTCCTCAGATATCCTCTCAAAATCCTTGTCTTTGCTTTTTGTCTGCGAACTATCTCTCACTCTTGCGCTTTCAAGCTCCGAGGTAAAATTTATCGACTTTTTCCTTTTTTTTAATCATTGCCATCATTGTTATTCGGAAGATAAGGGCTTTTCACCAAGTATGATATGCTATTTAAAGAATTTTTTGCAATGGAGTTTTTTTTTTGGGAATTTTCTTTAAATGTGTTTACCTTGGATCTGGGTTCTGTTAAGTTTGGAGTTTACATTTTTTTTTTTTAGGTTTAGGTGTGAATTATGAGGTTTTGTGGTGCTAAAGATGGGTTTTTGGAAAAGCCCAAGAGTTAAATTGCATCTTGGCTTTGTGAGTAATCAAACAGACCGTTGGTGATGAAAAAATTAGATGTTTGATGATAGTTTACTCTGTTGCTGATTGCTAACTTTTTTCATATGTCTTTGTAATCTGATCTGTGAACGGTTAGAGCTTATATTTTGTTCAAGATGATAGTTTGGGTTGTAGATGTTTGATTTTATTAATTAAAATACCTTAATTAGTGTGATACTGAGATAAAACCAGGATTCAGTCTATGTGAAGCTGAGGTCCTCTTAAATTGTAAGAGTTTCACTTTTAAGTCTATGCATGAGTTTGCATTATATGGTTTCTTTAGGACTGTCGGAAGTTTCCCGAGCATTTCTTATGGATTGAGGATTTTAAAAAAAAGAATTGTTATACATGAATTTGCTTTATCATGTCCTTACACATCTTAGATTCAATGCTCGCCTGAAGGTTTTCCTTTCTGATAAATACTGGAATAATGTGAATAAGTTGCCTTTATGTTGGAGTAGTTGTTAGCTACCGCTTCGATTTTGTATTACTATTTATGTCTGTTATTTAGGTTTGTCGCAGAATTGTTATCAACTGTTTATCACAGCTGCTGAAAATAAACTTGTCTATTGTCTCTTTCCATTATTTGTTTTTCCTTTTGTATTCATTTTGTTTCCACAATCACCATCTACTATTGAAATATGTCCTTTTTTCATGTAATTTTCTTTAATCTCTTCTTGGATGTTTTCTTATAGTAGACACATCTTCTTCCCTTTTTATTTTTTTAAATTTTGCTAATTCAATAAACTGAGATCTTTTTATGGGAAATATTTGGGCTCTGAATGGAAAAAACTAGAACTTATAAATCATAAATTCATCCTTTTCTCAATTTAGGAACTGCAAATACCATGACTAGTAGAGATGAACCCCCTCAAATTGAGATTTAATGAACTTTGCAGGATGGGTGACACCGACAAAAAAGGAACAAACTATGGAGAATACACATATGCAAACTTGGAAAGAGAACTATACTGGCCATCCGAAAAACTCCGCATCTCCATCACTGGAGCTGGAGGATTCATCGCATCTCACATCGCAAGGCGTTTAAAGAGCGAGGGCCACTATATTATTGCTTCTGACTGGAAAAAGAATGAGCACATGCCTGAGGACATGTTTTGCCATGAGTTCCACCTTGTTGATTTAAGGGTCATGGACAATTGCCTCAAGGTCACCAAGGGAGTGGATCATGTTTTCAATCTTGCTGCTGATATGGGAGGAATGGGTTTTATACAATCGAACCATTCTGTTATTATGTATAATAATACGATGATCAGTTTCAATATGTTGGAAGCGGGGAGAATTAATGGCCAAAAGGTTTGTGGTGTTTTATTCCGATTCTTTTCACATGTTTAGATATTCACTTTACATGCGAGACTCTAAGACGTCTATATGAGGACATCTAGTAGATGAACAACTATAAAAGATTTGAATTGTGACACGGACATAATAATGTGACATGAAATAGTGCACAAGTATTAACAACTTTCGACGTGGCAGAGTAAATGTAAAAATGCTGAAGTTCGTAACAATCTAAATGCTAGGTTTATGAAATGTAACCCATAGTTCATACGTGAAAATATAAATAAAAATTAGATGCTTCGAAAATAAAGTTTTTATTTTCTAGCTCGTAGCGCAGATTTTTCCTTTCTTAATTGATGGAAAATTACCTTAACCACTTTCATGCTGTGGAATTCTGCTCTTAACTTTCCTAATCCTTCACTGTACATGTTCAATTAATATTGACTAGCCTCTAGATCTTATTTCCAAAATATAGGACCTATTTAAGAGGTATTTTGCTGCATAAAAGTTTTCTATTAGGATGAAAAGTGCCCACGAGAGTATCAATAATCAACTAGTCGGCCCCACAGCGGCATGAGATAAGCCGCTACTGCCAATATTGACCCACCCACGGGGTCCACATACACGTGGCAGCTCCAGGGCCATTGCAACAAGGCCAGATGCATGCCTTGACCAATTAAAATTACAAAACAAGGACAATAATTTGCAAAAAAAAATTGGACGATAACTTTTTTCTAAAAAAAAGAACAATAATTCGTTAAATTAATTAATTCCTTAAAAAATCTTTAAATTAATCCTATTAATCCAATTCTTAAATCCTATCTTTCGATTCTTTCCCCTTTATATATAGACAGGATCAGGGCCTAGGTCTCCTCAGATATCCTCTCAAAATCCTTATCTTTGCTTTTTGTCTGCGAACTATCTCTCACTCTTGCGCTTTCAAGCTCCGAGGTAAAATTTATCGACTTTTTCCTTTTTTTTTTTAATCATTGCCATCATTGTTATTCGGAAGATAAGGGCTTTTCACCAAGTATGATATGCTATTTAAAGAATTTTTGCAATGGAGTTTTTTTGGGAATTTTCTTTAAATGTGTTTACCTTGGATCTGGGTTCTGTTAAGTTTGGAGTTTACATTTTTTTTTAGGTTTAGGTGTGAATTATGAGGTTTTGTGGTGCTAAAGATGGGTTTTGGAAAAGCCCAAGAGTTAAATTGCATCTTGGCTTTGTGAGTAATCAAACAGACCGTTGGTGATGAAAAATTAGATGTTTGATGATAGTTTACTCTGTTGCTGATTGCTAACTTTTTCATATGTCTTTGTAATCTGATCTGTGAACGGTTAGAGCTTATATTTTGTTCAAGATGATAGTTTGGGTTGTAGATGTTTGATTTTATTAATTAAAATATATATATATATATATATATATATATATATATATATATATATATATATATATATATATATATATATATATATATATATATATATATATATATATATATATATATATATATATATATATATATATATATATATATATATATATATATATATATATATATATATATATATATATATATATATATATATATATATATATATATATATATATATATATATATATATATATATATATATATATATATATATATATATATATATATATATATATATATATATATATATATATATATATATATATATATATATATATATATATATATATATATATATATATATATATATATATATATATATATATATATATATATATATATATATATATATATATATATATATATATATATATATATATATATATATATATATATATATATATATATATATATATATATATATATATATATATATATATATATATATATATATATATATATATATATATATATATATATATATATATATATATATATATATATATATATATATATATATATATATATATATATATATATATATATATATATATATATATATATATATATATATATATATATATATATATATATATATATATATATATATATATATATATATATATATATATATATATATATATATATATATATATATATATATATATATATATATATATATATATATATATATATATATATATATATATATATATATATATATATATATATATATATATATATATATATATATATATATATATATATATATATATATATATATATATATATATATATATATATATATATATATATATATATATATATATATATATATATATATATATATATATATATATATATATATATATATATATATATATATATATATATATATATATATATATATATATATATATATATATATATATATATATATATATATATATATATATATATATATATATATATATATATATATATATATATATATATATATATATATATATATATATATATATATATATATATATATATATATATATATATATATATATATATATATATATATATATATATATATATATATATATATATATATATATATATATATATATATATATATATATATATATATATATATATATATATATATATATATATATATATATATATATATATATATATATATATATATATATATATATATATATATATATATATATATATATATATATATATATATATATATATATATATATATATATATATATATATATATATATATATATATATATATATATATATATATATATATATATATATATATATATATATATATATATATATATATATATATATATATATATATATATATATATATATATATATATATATATATATATATATATATATATATATATATATATATATATATATATATATATATATATATATATATATATATATATATATATATATATATATATATATATATATATATATATATATATATATATATATATATATATATATATATATATATATATATATATATATATATATATATAAAACCAGGATTCAGTCTATGTGAAGCTGAGGTCCTCTTAAATTGTAAGAGTTTCACTTTTAAGTCTATGCATGAGTTTGCATTATATGGTTTCTTTAGGACTGTCGGAAGTTTCCGAGCATTTCTTATGGATTGAGGATTTTAAAAAAGAATTGTTATACATGAATTTGCTTTATCATGTCCTTACACATCTTAGATTCAATGCTCGCCTGAAGGTTTTCCTTTCTGATAAATACTGGAATAATGTGAATAAGTTGCCTTTATGTTGAGTAGTTGTTAGCTACCGCTTCGATTTTGTATTACTATTTATGTCTGTTATTTAGGTTTGTTGCAGAATTGTTATCAACTGTTTATCACAGCTGCTGAAAATAAACTTGTCTATTGTCTCTTTCCATTATTTGTTTTTCCTTTTGTATTCATTTTGTTTCCACAATCACCATCTACTATTGAAATATGTCCTTTTTTCATGTAATTTTCTTTAATCTCTTCTTGGATGTTTTCTTATAGTAGACACATCTTCTTCCCTTTTTATTTTTTTAAATTTTGCTAATTCAATAAACTGAGATCTTTTTATGGGAAATATTTGGGCTCTGAATGGAAAAACTAGAACTTATAAATCATAAATTCATCCTTTTCTCAATTTAGGAACTGCAAATACCATGACTAGTAGAGATGAACCCCCTCAAATTGAGATTTAATAAATTTTGCAGGATGGGTGACACCGACAAAAACGGAACAAACTATGGAGAATACACATATGCAAACTTGGAAAGAGAACTATACTGGCCATCCGAAAAACTCCGCATCTCCATCACTGGAGCTGGAGGATTCATCGCATCTCACATCGCAGGCTAAAGCGAGGGCCACTATATTATTGCTTCTGACTGGAAAAAGAATGAGCACATGCCTGAGGACATGTTTTGCCATGAGTTCCACCTTGTTGATTTAAGGGTCATGGACAATTGCCTCAAGGTCACCAAGGGAGTAGATCATGTTTTCAATCTTGCTGCTGATATGGGAGGAATGGGTTTTATACAATCGAACCATTCTGTTATTATGTATAATAATACGATGATAAGTTTCAATATGCTGGAAGCGGGGAGAATTAATGGCGTCAAAAGGTTTGTGGTGTTTTATTCCGTATTCTTTTCACATGTTTAGATATTCGCTTTACATGCGAGACTCTAAGAAGTCTATATGAGGACATCTAGTAGATGAACAACTATAAAAGATTTGAATTGTGACACGTACATAATAATGTGACATGAAATAGTGCGCAAGTATTAACAACTTTCGACGTGGCAGAGTAAATGTAAAAATGCTGAAGTTCGTAACAATCTAAATGCTAGGTTTATAAAATGTAACCCATAGTTCATACGTGAAAATATAAATAAAATATTAGATGCTTCGAAAATAAAGTTTTTATTTTCTAGCTCGTAGCACAGATTTTTCCTTTCTTAATTGATGGAAAATTACCTTAACCACTTTCATGCTGCAGAATTCTGCTCTTAACTTTCCTAATCCTTCACTGTACATGTTCAATTAATATTGACTAGCCTCTAGATCTTATTTCCAAAAGATAGGAATATTACTTTTAGCAATGAAGGGCTCTTTTGGAAGAAACTTTTATTCTTGCAGTTACAAATCTAAATGTCATGCGCCTTACGTTCCCCTCCTATTTGTGCATGGTTCCTTGCTTGCAGAATATGTTTGTCTCCCAATAGGGACAATAGCAACTTTCCACACATGCATCAAGAGGGTTAAAGTTGAAGGAGGAAGTTTAAGGAATCGGGATAAAGGCTTGTGCCCTGCAAGACAACACGTAGCATGCATCTACTTCCAAACCATGCAGACGTGCACACGCATAATTCATGTCTAGCGACTCAAATATTTCCATATATCCCCTCACTAAACAAAAAAAATTTCAACTTGTTGTAGGGATTTTAATTTAAATAGACCTATTTTTTGTATATCTACATGAGTTGTTGGCATGTGATTATATATATATATATATATATATATATATATATATATATATATATATATATATATATATATATATATATATATATGAATGAAAAAAAGGTATGAGGTGGCAGCTCATTTTATAAATTGAGCTACCAAGAGATGCACATGTGATGAGGCCCACCCTACTTGTCACATCAAAGGTGTGGGCCTCAACATTTCATCTCTTGGTAGCTCATTTTGTTAAATGACCCGCCACCTCACAACCATCAATCCCTACACACACACACACATACGTGCATGCACACACACATATATATATATATATATATATATATATATATATATATATATATATATATATATATATATATATATATAAGTCAAGCCACAATGTCATAATATAATCATTCCATAGAACTGTTGCTTAAGCAAATACTAGATGAAATAATTATACGTTAGAATATTGAACAGTGTGCTTCTCGGTTTCTTTTGAGAAGCGAACAACAAAGCAGGGGGGAAATGAATAGTATGTTTAGTACTATGTTACTACATTTGAGAAATTAATCCTGAAACTTTCTAATTGTGCTTCTGATTTTGTTCAATTATATTCTTTTCTTGATTTGTAGGTTTTAGAAGTTTAAAAAGGTATCAAATGAATTTTAGATGATAGTGAACAACAATAAAGTTTCATGATGCTTATGTTGAAATTAACTTGAAAGACATAAATCCTGAAACAACTCCTGATAACTTGCCTACTGTATTCTATCCTGTTATCCGACTTTCGCTGAGAACTTTTTATTCTGCAATTGCTGATATGTTTTATTCATCCTAATATTTGCTTTTGGTATGCATTCACTCTTAAGTTCGTACTTATATGTTTGTAACTAGAAAGCATATACCTAAAGGAAATTTCTTTTCCACATTGAAAAGTTTTATGCTCCAGTCCAGATGATATCTCTCTCCGATGAATAATGGTTCTGCTATAATCAATAATTAAGTCCTTTTTACTTTTTTTAAACTCTACACATGTCATTAGGCTTATTTGTTTCTTCATTTCTTGATTGTTCATTAGGAAGTTAGATGTTATTATGTTTTATTTAATGTGGTGGTGTTAATGTATCATTGTTCTATTACTTTGAAGAAATAGCACGGAAATGATGGTGCACTAATGTATAAGCTTCCATTGTCGGAGACATGTTTGGCAATGGTTTATTCAATGCATTTTGTTATGTCTTTTTGGAATGTGCATCATTTTCCTATTTCAACTTTTGACATAACTTCTATGTTCTGCATCCATATTGGTGGAGATTATGGTATTCTTGGTTTTTATAGCCTGGTTGTTCAATAGACTCTCCTCTTATCAAGAATATAAGCAATCTAAAAATTTATGGCATACAGGTTCTTCTATGCATCCAGTGCTTGTATCTACCCCGAATTTAAGCAGTTGGAAACTAATGTGAGCCTGAAGGAGTCCGATGCATGGCCTGCTGAGGTTCGTTGGTTTCAAGCAACTAATGCCTTTTAACTGTCTCTCTTAAAAATCTAGTCATTTACTTATTGACTATTTCTTTCTCATCTAGCCTCAAGATGCTTATGGACTTGAAAAGCTTGCAACTGAAGAGCTTTGCAAGCATTACACAAAGGATTTTGGCATTGAGTGTAGGATTGGAAGGTTTCACAATATTTATGGTCCCTTTGGAACCTGGAAAGGTAATTTGGGGATTGAATTTGTTTCTTAAATTGATGATTTTGTATTTTTAGTTGTTTTACTTGTTGGCATAACATGGTATTTAAGCTTGAGGTTTTTTGTGCAGGTGGAAGGGAGAAAGCACCTGCAGCCTTTTGCAGGAAGACTCTTACCGCTACCGACAAGTTTGAGATGTGGGGAGATGGACTGCAAACCCGTTCCTTTACTTTCATTGATGAATGTGTTGAAGGTGTGCTCAGGTATTGTCAATCGCCATTATACACTCATTATCTTCACATGCAGTTATTCCACCTTACGTTTTGACAACCTCAATTGAATCATCAATATTTAATTTTAGTACACTTAGAATTATACTCATTTCTATTGAACCATAAAACATTTAATCCCTAATATCTAAAATGATGGTGCCCATCTCAATTGCATCATAATCATTTAAATTTTAAACAAAACCATATCAAACATTCTTATGTTATTATAACATTAGTTAGGGCCTGGAACTAGAGATATATGTGAACATGGAATTTCACGAGAAAAAAACAGTAATAGAATAAAGGTGCATGATTATTGATCTCCTTCTCTACAATCCCCATCATCGACCTCGACTCCTTCCTTTTAGACTAATTATGCAACTTTCAGCCTTGACTTCCTCGCCTTCAACGACTCCTATCTCCATATTTTCTTGTTTTATAAAAAATAAACATTTTCATAGAACAAAATATTTCAATTTTAAAAACTATTGATATTTTTTAGTGCCCAATCTGAATAAAATCCTGGCTTCACCCCTGCATTTATTATGATGGTATAGATAAACTCCAAACTTTTTTATTAGCACTCCCGAAACTCAGATGACATTACTTTTCTCCATCAAGTTAGAGAGCAATTTAGTTTGATTCAGTTAAACTGTAGGCAAAAGGTAATTTCTCGTCATGTGGGAATCACGTGACATCACTTGAACTAATGTCGGTTGGGGCTCAGGGTTTTAAGTGTTAGTAAAATACTTTATGAGGGTATATCTGTGTATACCCTCATAATAAGCCCTTTTTTTTTGGGCGCGCGGGGGGGGGGGGTGGTTCTGTAATTTGCGAGGGTGTATGTGAGTATACCCTCATAATAAAGGGGGTGTGTCTGCAATTTACCCTTTCACTTATTGCAATTGGCTATAGTATAATAAAAATAAATTTAGCAAAATTTTTCTACAGCTGTAGTTGACTAGGTTCCTTCTTGGATTCTGATTTCTAAATATTATGCATGTGGTGTTTTAGGCTGACCAAGTCGGATTTCCGGGAGCCAGTGAACATTGGTAGTGATGAAATGGTAAGCATGAACGAGATGGCGGAGATAGTTCTGAGTTTTGAGGACAAGAAGCTTCCCATCCACCACATTCCAGGTCCAGAGGGCGTTCGTGGTCGCAACTCTGACAATACTCTCATCAAGGAGAAGCTGGGTTGGGCTCCCACAATGAAGCTGAAGGTACCACACATTTACTTAGGGTTGGGATCTTTCGATATTAGTCCCTTAAATATTTAATATTTTAATATTTTGAAATTAGTCCTTCAACTCATTGAAATTGCTATTAGGTCCCCTAATTCTATAGGTTGTTTCAAATTAAACCGTCCAATCAAGAGTAGCAGTTGCAAGATATAAGAATTGGGGGACTTGAGCAATTTCAATGATTTGTAGGACTAATTTCAAATTAAATATTTAAGGGACTTAATTGAAAAAACCCTTTAAGTTTAACCTCCTAAATTATTTTATTATTAGCACTTGCACTTCCTGAACTTGAGAAACACATGACAATAAATTTTAGTTTTCCCCTCAGTTCAGAGGTGATTTAGTCTTTTTAAAGATAAATCAAGAGGCGGAAAGGGTAATTAACAGCACACGATTCCATCAATATGGAGAAAAATAACACCATCTGGGGTTCAGGGGTTAGAACTTCTAATAAAATGATTAGGGGTTAGAAGTGACTACACCTCTATGGCAGTGGCGGATCTACATATGGGACACCACTCGATTGCCTAGGGTATTATTATTTATTTGTATTTACTAGTTATGATACCACTAGAGTGACACAACTAAGGAGGACTAAATTGTACGATTGTCAATGCTTTTACTTTTAATGAACTAATAAGTTGTATGGGGACACCACTGAGACAAACTTCTGGATCCGATCTTGTTCCAAATACATGACACCACCGGGACAAAATCCTGAATCCGGTATTGCTCTGTGGTACATGGGGATGTATCGCTATTATTTGAAGTAGTTACAGCTTCACCATGTTGAATATCTTCATGAGCTCTTCAATACTATATGGATTATTGAAACATTCCTTTATTTTTCACAGGATGGGCTGAGGATTACGTACTTCTGGATTAAGAATCAAATCGAGAAGGAGAAAACTCAGGGCGTCGATCTTTCTGTTTATGGTTCATCCAAAGTTGTTGGAACTCAGGCACCAGTGCAGTTGGGTTCTCTTCGTGCTGCTGATGGGAAGGAATGAAGATAATGGAATTGTTATTTGTTTTATCGATTCAGAAGCTGACATTTGGTCAAGGGGGCAGAGAAAGCTATGGGGGGTTTACCAAGAAATTTTGATTTCAAATATTTCAAGGGATGTGTTTTTCTCAACTATGCATTAGTTGTTATTTCTGTTGTAGGATGGTTTTATGTTTGTGTTTGCTATGTATGGCATACAAATAAAAGTATCAATAAAACATGCGTTGCTGTTTTTTAGATAAATTGGCTACTCTTCTTGATTCTTGATCTCTTGGAACTGTAAAAGGAATGGTATTCACTGGCATCTGCTGAAACATGAAAACAAATATAATTTTGAAGGTAGCACATTGTCATGGAAATCTCAATTCATCTTTGCTTGTTTGGGCAATTATTCTGGCAGCGTAAAGCCCTTGAGAGAGAGAGAAAAAAACTGTAGTAGGGAAACCTGAATGAAAACTCCTTTTTCTATACATTTCTGGTGTTTTAAAAGAGTTTTTGAGGCAACAATGCCTATAATATGTTCAGATATCCCCATAGAGAAAGGGCACTCACATTTTCCCAAAAACAGAAAGGTAATATATTTCGAGAGAGGCAGTTTTGGAAATAGTTGTACGAGCACAAATTTTATCAAAACAGACGCGCCTATAAGCAGGGTTTTATGAACCATTAGGGGGGGACGGTGGATGAATAGTTTGGAGATTTCAGTGGTTCCTTTATGATAACAATGCTCGTATGCCGATGTTCTGATAAGATTTATATTTAGTTATATGGTGGAAAGATTATGGAACTATAACTTTCTTCTTCTTTGTAAACATAGTATTTTGGGCCTTAGGTTGGGCCTCATTTGAACATGCTAACTTCGTTCAAAAGTGTTTATGGTTTATCACGGTTGAGAATTTAGCATCGATATCACACGCAGTAAGTTTAGTTAGGCCCTAAAGGTGGGCCGAGTCTAAAAGCATGGCAGCCCAATTCATGCAAGCGTTTTAAATCTAGATCCCTTCAGCTATGTATCATATTGGATCTATTCTTGTAACTTCTCTCTCTAAGTCCCTACAAATAACTGCCCACATATCATCAAATCTAAAAAATTTGGCGGATTCTGAAAGTCTTAGGTAGTCTTAATACATTCTGACCCCGTAACTTAGGATTCTTTCATATTTCAACATCAACTTTATCATTGAACCAAATTTCAATAGTACAGTTGGTGATAAACCAAATTTCAATAGTACAGTTGGCCAACAAAAATTATTGCTCTTTCTTGGTCCCCAATATGAGCTAAACAAGTTGTCCCACAAATAGTTGATCTTATCTCAATGAAGGGCATATATTTTCATTTTGTTATAAGAAATCATGTGAATCCTATAGAAAAACCCCAACTTGGAAATAACAAATAGAAATTTGGTAGTAGATCTCTTCATAATTATACTATCTCCAATTGATTCCTCATAAATTCTTAAGCGAGTGGTTAGTGTACCATCTAAATGTATGAAAGTTAGATCATCCCATGGTGTTAACTAATATGTACTCTTTGGATATTTGTCAAAGGTTTAAATTTGGCATCAAATTTCCATTTTAAGTTAATCTTTAGATATTTGTCAAACTCACAACTCTTTTTATCTTATCCTATCCGATGTGGGACTATACTCACATATAAATTATTAACATAATTGTAGACTATATAGAACATAGGAAAATAATTCGGATAAATGTTACGACAAACCTCAGGATAAACTAATATCAATCACACGAACGTACGAAAATATCAAGAACACACGAACACAAAGATATACGTGGTTCGGCTTGTAGCCTATGTCCACGGGCGAAGGAGGAGAATATCTTTACTAATTGTGAGGAATCTGATGTGGAGATCTCAATCACTCAATCCTAAGTCACACCCCAAAGCCTAATACAATCTCTCAAATAAAGGAACAAAAGAAAAATACTAAATAGGCTTCACAAAGAACTCTCTCTTCTTGATTGGTGCTCTGAAGATTGATGATCATAATTGGCTTGAAAGACCGTTCATATATAGCTTTGAAGATCCCAACTCCTTGTTGTCTAAGGAATAAGAGTTCTAATAGGAACAGAAGTCCAATTGTTCTAAAGCCCAACAAGAGTCCAAGTCGAAATAGACTTCTAATATGATTGGTTGTGCAAAGTCTAATGTAAGTAGGACTCTTGATTAAAACAAATCAAGTCAAAAAAGAATTCCCAAAGCAATATGGATTTGAGTATTTGAGGTAACCTATAACAAATCTCCACATTGACTCAAATATGTAGAAAATTCCTCACTCCAAAATTAGCTAACTTACTCCGCCTTCTCCAATAACCCCGCAGGGCATCTATGTGCGGCACATATCGATCAAGTCCAAGCTCGGCTTGAACTTGCCAACTGAAAGAGGCCTCCTCAATAAATCGACTGAATTGTCCGCACGACCACCATAACTCTTAGCGAAGTTATCACCTGAAGTAGCTCCTGAATAGCTGAAAGGCACAAAATTATCAACCAACAATGCATAAACTATCGTATCTTCATATCTTCACGGTGGTCGAATCTCGTCTAGACCGATCTCTAGCGATAGTGTATTCCGCTCTTCTGCGGTTGTTGAGGTGCTTCATCTACTTGAGCGGGATCGGCTCTTGAACTCCATAGTCTTATCTTCTTTGAAGAGTGAATCACAAATTTCTAATTCCACCGTCTGTAGTGCGGCTTTATCATCGGCGGTGGCGTTTACGGTGGAACGAGTAGACTCATCAAAAGTGACATCACGGTGATAATAATCTTAGGAGACTTGGATCGAGGACACCACAATCTAAAACATTTAACACCGATGCATAACCTAGGAATATGCACTTCTTCGCTCGAGGCTCAAGTTTCCCTTGACTAACATGCATATGCATGACAACCAAATGTTCTAAGATTAGAATAATCCGCGGGCTTATCGAACCAAACCTCCTCGGAGTTTTACAACCAATAGCGATAGATGGCGTCGATTTACTAAGTAACAAGCCGTATTCACGCTTAGTCCGGTATTCCTTGCCTAAACTGCATTGAACATCATACAACGAGCTTTCTCCAAAGGATTTTGTTCATGCGTTACGCCACTCCATTACATTGCGATGTGCAAGGGGTATGATGTCTAACGATTCCCTCCTTCTTGCGGAACTCATTAAATTCTCCTCCACAAAACTCAAGGCCATTATCGGTTCTAAGCCTCTTAATCGACCTCGGTCGCTTCTCAATCAAAGACTTCCATTACTTGAAAATCACAAACACCTCATCTTTATGTCTCAAAAGTAGACCCAAATCTTCAGGAGTAGTCATCAATGATGGTCAACATATATCTCGAACTACCACCCTTCGATGCAACTTGAGAAGGTCTCCAAAGATCTGAATGGATATAATCCAAAGTACCTTTAGTGCGGTGCCTTGTCATCTTGGTGACTCTTACGCTTCGAAGATGCAATGCTCGCGAGAATCCCAATTTTCTGTACTCTGTCGCATAAAGGTCCTTCTTGCTCAACTTCGGTCAATCCGCTCACTCATATGACCAAGTCTCATATGCCATAATCTGGTAGTATCAACTCGACATCGATGATGCAACGCGGTAGAACCGGTAACGGTAGAACCCTGCAAAACATACAGGCTGCCGATCTTCTTTCCTTTCATAACCACAAGAGAGCCTTTTGTAGCTCTAAAAACTCCATTTTCATCTAAAAAATTACACCCAAGGCGATCAAGAGTGCCCAAAGAGATGAGATTCTTTCTTAAACCGAAACATATCTTACATCAGTCAAAGTCGATGACTCTATCATGCATCTTAATCGAATTGTGCCTATCCCGACAATCTCGCATGAGATGTTATTCCCCATGAGAACAACTCCACCATCAATAGCTTCATAAGTGGTGAACCAGTCCCGATTAGGACACATATGATAGGAACAACCCGAATCCAAAATCCAATCATCCATGCTCCTGTTTTTATCATCTGTAACCAACAAAATCACATCTTCAGCAATATCAACTTCTGCGGAGTCCTCCTTAGATTTTTCTTCATACTCTTCTTGTTTATTCTTGTTCCTCAATCTGTAACAATCAGTCTTGATGTGCCCTTTCTTTTTGCAATATTTGCAGGTCAAATTCTTGTGCTTTGACTTATACATGTTACCTCAAAGCCCCTTTCTTCCGATCTTCCTCGAACAAACAAGCCATCAGCTTTATCACCACTTTCGCTTGTGGTTAACTCTTTGTCGATCTTCTCCTTATTCAATAAGTTTTCTTTGACGTCCTTGATGCCAATAGAATCTCGACCGTAAATCATAGTATCCCTAAGTGCTTGTAGGAAGGCGGCAAAGAACACAATAACAATAGGGCTTTATCTTCATCATCAATCTTAACATCAATCTTACTCAAATCGTAATCCGCAATTAAATTCATTAATATGAGATTTGATGGGTGTACCTTCGACATCCGAAGTGTGTACAACCGTTGCTTCAAGAAGAGGCGATTAGTGGCGACCGTCAAATACAAATCCTCCAACTTAGACCACAAATCGGTTGTCTTCTGTGAGAACTTCTTGTAAAACTTCATTTGTCAAACATAACCGGATCATTGTAAGAGCCTTATCATCCAACTCTTCCCAATCTTCCTCCGTCATTGTAGCAGCGCTTTTTTTCGACTTTCAGAACAAATCCTTCTTCAATCCGCTCTGTGTCAACACGATCATCCTAACTTGCGCTAAAGCCGATGTTAGTCAAACTTCTCGATATCCCACTTTGTAGTGGTTGTCGTCATCTTCTCGTTCGATCGATAGGCGAGGGCTCGATACCAATTTGTTATGACAAACCCCGGGATAAACTAATATCAATCACACGAAAGCGAAAATATCAAGAACACACGAACACAAAGATATACGGGTTCTGGCCAGCTATGTCCACTACGGCAGGGAGAATATCTTTACTAATTGTGAGGAATACAATATGGAGATCTCTCAATCACTCAATCCTAAACCACACCCCAAAAGCCTAATACAATCTCTCTCAAATAAAGGAACAAAAGAGAAAATACCAAATAGGCTTCACAAAAGAACTCTCTCTTCTTGATTGGTGCTCTGAAGATTGATGATCATAATTGGCTTGAAAGACCGTTCATATATAGCCTTGAAGATCCCAACTCCTTGTTGTCTAAGGAATAAGAGTTCTAATAGGAACAGAAGTCCAATTATTCTAAAGCCCAACAAGAGTCCAAGTCGAAATAGACTTCTAATATGATTGGTTGTGCAAAGTCTAATGTAAGTAGGACTCTTGACCAAAACAAATCAAGTCAAAAAAGAATTCCCAAAGCAATATGGATTTGAGTATTTGAGGCAACCTATAAAAAATCTCCACATTGACTCAAATACGTAGAAAATTCCTCAGTCCAAAATTAGCTAACTTACTCCACCTTCTCCAATAACCCCGCAGGGCATCTAAGTGCGGCACATATCGATCAAGTCCAAGCTCGGCTTGAACTTGCCAACTGAAAGAGGCCTCCTCAACAAATCGACTGAATTGTCCGCACGACGACCATAACTCTTAGCGAAGTTATCACCTGAAGTAGCTCCTGAATAGCTGAAAGGCACAAAATTATCAACCAACAATGCATAAACTATCGTATCTTCATATTTTCGCGGTGGTCGAATCTCTCGTCTAGACCGATCTCTAGCGATAGTGTATTCCCGCTCTTCCTGCAGCTGTTGAGGTGCTTCATCTACTTGAACGGGATCTGGCTACTGAACTCCCATAGTCTTATCTTGCTGAAGAGCTGAATCACAAATTTCTAATTCCATCTGGCCCTAGAGCGCTTATCATCATCCGAAATCAGGATCTTACGGTGGAACATAGTAGACTCATCAAAAGTGACATCACGGCTGATAATAATCTTAGGAGACTTCGGATCAGGACACCACAATCTAAAACATTTAACACCCGATGCATAACCTAGGAATATGCACTTCTTCGCCGAGGCTCAAGTTTCCTTGACTAACATGCATATGCATGACAACCAAATGTTCTAAGATTAGAATAATCCGCAGCTTATCGAACCAAACCTCCTCTCGAGTTTTACAATCAATAGCGATAGATGGCGATCGATTTACTAAGTAACAAGTCAGATACCGCTTCGCCCAAGTATTCCTTGCCTAAACCTGCATTGAACATCATACAACGAGCTTTCTCCAAAAGGATTCTGTTCATGCATTCTGCCACTCCATTCTGCGAGGGATCAGATGATGTCTAACTATTCCCTCCTTCTTGCGTAACTCATTAAATTCTCTCCACAAAACTCAAGGCCATTATCGGTTCTAAGCCTCTTAATCAGCCTCCCAGTCTGCTTCTCAATCAAAGACTTTCATTGCTTGAAAATCACAAACACCTCATCTTTATGTCTCAAAAGTAGACCCAAATCTTCTCGAGTAGTCATCAATGATGGTCAACATATATCTCGAACTACCACCCTTCGATGCAACTTGAGAAGGTCTCCAAAGATCTGAATGGATATAATCCAAAGTACCTTTAGTCTGGTGCACTGTCATACTGAAGCTGACTCTTTTCTGCTTCTCGAAGATGCAATGCTCGCAGAATCCCAATTTTCCTGTACTCTGTCCGCATAAAAGGTCCTTCTTGCTCAACTCGGTCAATCCGCGCTCACTCATATGACCAAGTCTCATATGCCATAATCTGGTAGTATCAACTCCTGACATCGATGATGCAACTGCAGCCGAACCGGTAACGGTAGAACCCTGCAAAACATACAGGCTGCCGATCTTCTTTCCTTTCATAACCACAAGAGAGCCTTTTGTAGCTCTAAAAACTCCATTTTCATCTAAAAAATTACACCCAAGACGATCAAGAGTGCCCAAAGAGATGAGATTCTTTCTTAAACCTGAAACATATCTTACATCAGTCAAAGTCCTGATGACTCTATCATGCATCTTAATCTGAATTGTGCCTATCCCGACAATCTCGCATGAGATGTTATTCCCCATGAGAACAACTCCACCATCAATAGCTTCATAAGTGGTGAACCAGTCCCGATTAGGACACATATGATAGGAACAACCGAATCCAAAATCCAATCATCCATGCTCCTGTTTTTATCACCCGTAACCAACAAAATCACATCTTCAGCAATATCAACTTTAGCGGAGTCCTCCTTAGATTTTTCTTCATACTCTTCTTGTTTATTCTTGTTCTTCAATCTGTAACAATCGGTCTTGATGTGCCCTTTCTTTTTGCAATATATGCAGGTCAAATTCCTGTGCTTTGACTTATACCTGTTACCTCCAAAGCCCCTTTCTTCCGATCTTCCTCGAACAAACAAGCCATCAGCTTTATCACCACTTTCGCTTGTGGTTAACTCTTTGTCGATCTTCTCCTTATTCAACAAGTTTTCTTTGACGTCCTTGATGCCAATAGAATCTCGACCGTAAATCATAGTATCCCTGAAGTGCTTGTAGGAAGACGGCAAAGAACACAATAACAATAGGGCTTTATCTTCATCATCAATCTTAACATCAATCTTACTCAAATCGTAATCACAATTAAATTCATTAATATGAGATTTGATGGGTGTACCTTCGACATCGAAGTGTGTACAACCGTTGCTTCAAGAAGAGGCGATTAGTGAGCGACTTCACAAATACAAATCCTCCAACTTAGACCACAAATCGGCGGTTGTCTTCTCTGTGAGAACTTCTTGTAAAACTTCATTTGTCAAACATAACCGGATCGCTGTAAGAGCCTTATCATCCAACTCTTCCCAATCTTCCTCCGTCATTGTAGCTGTTTTTCGACTTTCGAACAAATCCTTCTTCAATCCGCTCTGTGTCCACAGCGATCATCCTAACTTGCCAAACGCTAAACTGATGTTACAAACTTCTCGATATCCCACTTTGTAGTGGTTGTCGTCATCTTCTCGTTCGATCGATAGCTGAGGGCTCTGATACCAATTTGTTATGACAAACCTAATATCAATCACACGAAAGCACGAAAATATCAAGAACACACGAACACAAAGATATACGTGGTTCGGCTTGTAGCCTACGTCCAGGCGAAGGAGGAGAATATCTTTACTAATTGTGAGGAATCTGATGTGGAGATCTCTCAATCACTCAATCCTAAACCACACCCCAAAAGCCTAATACAATCTCTCTCAAATAAAGGAACAAAAGAGAAAATACTAAATAGGCTTCACAAAAGAACTCTCTCTTCTTGATTGGTGCTCTGAAGATTGATGATCATAATTGGCTTGAAAGACCGTTCATATATAGCTTTGAAGATCCCAACTCCTTGTTGTCTAAGGAATAAGAGTTAATAGGAGCAGTCCAATGTTCTAAAGCCCAACAAGAGTCCAAGTCGAAATAGACTTCTAATATGATTGGTTGTGCAAAGTCTAATGTAAGTAGGACTCTTGATTAAAACAAATCAAGTCAAAAAAGAATTCCCAAAGCAATATGGATTTGAGTATTTGAGGTAACCTATAACAAATCTCCACATTGACTCAAATATGTAGAAAATTCCTCACTCCAAAATTAGCTAACTTACTCCGCCTTCTCCAATAACCCCGCAGGGCATCTATGTGCGGCACATATCGATCAAGTCCAAGCTCGGCTTGAACTTGCCAACTGAAAGAGGCCTCCTCAATAAATCGGTGAATTGTCCTACGACCACCATAACTCTTAGCGAAGTTATCACCTGAAGTAGCTCCTGAATAGCTGAAAGGCACAAAATTATCAACCGACAATGCATAAGCTATCGTATCTTCATATCTTCACGGTGGTCGAATCTCTCGTCTAGACTGATCTCTAGCGATAGTGTATTCCCGCTCTTCCTGCAGCTGTTGAGGTGCTTCATCTACTTGAACGGGATCTGGCTACTGAACTCCCATAGTCTTATCTTCTTTGAAGAGTTTGAATCACAAATTTCTAATTCCACGTCGTAGTCGCGGCTTTATCATCGGCGGTGGTGTTTACGGTGGAACAGAGCAGACTCATCAAAAGTGACATCACGGCTGATAATAATCTTAGGAGACTTCGGATCAGGACACCACAATCTAAAACATTTAACACCCGATGCATAACCTAGGAATATGCACTTCTTCGCTCGAGGCTCAAGTTTCCCTTGACTAACATGCGCATATGCAGGACAACCAAATGTTCTAAGATTAGAATAATCCGCAGGCTTATCGAACCAAACCTCCTCTGGAGTTTTACAACCAATAGCAGTAGATGGCGATCGATTTACTAAGTAACAAGCCGTATTCACCGCTTCCGTCCAGTATTCCTTGCCTAAACCTGCATTGAACATCATACAACGAGCTTTCTCCAAAAGGATTTTGTTCATGCGTTCTGCCACTCCATTCTGTTGCGATGTGCAAGGGACTGTATGATGTCTAACGATTCCCTCCTTCTTGCAGAACTCATTAAATTCTCCTCCACAAAACTCAAGGCCATTATCAGTTCTAAGCCTCTTAATCAGCCTCCCAGTCTGCTTCTCAATCAAAGACTTCCATTACTTGAAAATCACAAACACCTCATCTTTATGTCTCAAAAAGTAGACCCAAATCTTCCTGGAGTAGTCATCAATGATGGTCAACATATATCTCGAACTACCACCCTTCGATGCAACTTGAGAAGGTCTCCAAAGATCGAATGGATATAATCCAAAGTACCTTTATGCGGTGCCTTTGTCATCTTGAAGGCGACTCTTTTCGCTTCGAAGATGCAATGCTCGCGAATCCCAATTTTCTGTACTCTGTCCACATAAAAGGTCCTTCTTGCTCAACTCGGTCAATCCGAGCTCACTCATATGACCAAGTCTCATATGCCATAATCTGGTAGTATCAACTCCTGACATCGATGATGCAACTGCGGTAGAACCGTAGCGGTAGAACCACGCAAAACATACAAGCACCGATTCTTTCCTTTCATAACCACAAGAGAGCCTTTTGTAGCTCTAAAACTCCATTTTCATCTAAAAATTACACCCAAGGCGATCAAGAGTGCCCAAAGAGATGAGATTCTTTCTTAAACCTAGAACATGTCTTACATCAGTCAAAGTCCTAATGACTCCATCATGCATCTTAATCCGAATTGTGCCTATCCCGACAATCTTGCATGAGATGTTATTCCCCATGAGAACAACTCCACCATCAATAGCTTCATAAGTAGTGAACTAGTCCCGATTAGGACACATATGATAGGAACAACCCGAATCCAAAATCCAATCATCCATGCTCCTGTTTTTATCATCTGTAACCAATAAAATCACATCTTCAGCAATATCAACTTCTGCGGAGTCCTCCTTAGATTTTTCTTCATACTCTTCTTGTTTATTCTTATTCCTCAATATGTAACAATCGGTCTTGATGTGCCCTTTCTTCTTGCAATATCTGCAGGTTAAATTCTTGTGCTTTGACTTATACCTATTACCTCCAAAGCCCCTTTCTTCCGATCTTCCTCGAACAAATAAGCCATCAGCTTTATCACCACTTTTGCTTGTGGTTAACTCTTTGTCGATCTTCTCCTTATTCAATAAGTTTTCTTTGATGTCCTTGATGCCAATAGAATCTCGACCGTAAATCATAGTATCCCTAAGTGCTTGTAGGAAGACGGCAAAGAACACAATAACAATAGGGCTTTATCTTCATCATCAATCTTAACATCAATCTTACTCAAATCTGTAATCACAGAATTAAATTCATTAATATGAGATTTGATGGGTGTACCTTCTGACATCCGAAGTGTGTACAACCGTTGCTTCAAGAAGAGGCGATTAGTGAGCGACTTCGTCAAATACAAATCCTCCAACTTAGACCACAAATCAGCGGTTGTCTTCTCTGTGAGAACTTCTTGTAAAACTTCATTTGTCAAACATAACCGGATCGCTGTAAGAGCCTTATCATCCAACTCTTCCCAATCTTCCTCCGTCATTGTAGCCTGTTTTTTCGACTTTCCGAACAAATCCTTCTTCAATCCGCTCTGTGTCAACACAGCGATCATCCTAACTTGCCAAAGGCTAAAACTGATATTGCCGTCAAACTTCTCGATATCCCACTTTGTAGTGGTTGTCGTCATCTTCTCGTTCGATCGATAGCTGAGGGCTCTGATACCAATTTGTTATGACAAACCTAATATCAATCACACGAAAGCACGAAAATATCAAGAACACACGAACACAAAGATATACGTGGTTCGGCTTGTAGCCTACGTCCACGGGCGAAGGAGGAGAATATCTTTACTAATTGTGAGGAATACAATATGGAGATCTCTCAATCACTCAATCCTAAACCACACCCCAAAAGCCTAATACAATATCTCTCAAATAAAGGAACAAAAGAGAAAATACTAAATAGGCTTCACAAAAGAACTCTCTCTTCTTGATTGGTGCTCTGAAGATTGATGATCATAATTGGCTTGAAAGACCGTTCATATATAGCCTTGAAGATCCCAACTCCTTGTTGTCTAAGGAATAAAAGTTCTAATAAGAACAGAAGTCCAATTGTTCTAAAGCCCAACAAGAGTCCAAGTCGAAATAGACTTCTAATATGATTGGTTGTGTCAAAGTCTAATGTAAGTAGGACTCTTGACCAAAACAAACCAAGTCAAAAAAAGAATTCCCAAAGCAATATGGATTTGAGTATTTGAGGCAACCTATAACAATAAACATGTACTGCAGTAAAAAGTTATTGAGCTCGATTGAAGATGGTGTGTAGCTAGATTTCTTTTGCAAGCTTCGGACATTTGAAAGACCCCAATATTTAATACACGAGAAATGAAGACTTGGATTCAATTTCATAATACAATCTTTGTTTTTAAAAAATAAAAAAACACTCGATCAAAATAAATGTGTTATTCTCATATGTGGCTCAAAATGATTCCAGTGTAAGACGCACGATATCAACATAAAGTTCTCTTCCTCAATTTGGAGATTTTTGTGGAAGCTTCTTTTCTTAATTCATTGGGTTTCTATCTTTGAAAAGAGCCTTACAAATCTTTCTTAAAACAATCATTATCAATTCCAAATAAAGTGTCAAGTTTCACGTTTTCTCTCCCCCACAAATAAAGGGGAAAAAAACCATTGTCTATGTGACGATCATGGTTTTCATTAAACCAAACCGCACATTGATTTTCCAATTATAATGCTAACCAAGAAACATAGATACCATATTTAGTGTCCATTAGGGGAATAGAACCACAAATGTTGCATTTCATTTGTTCTTTTACCTTTACATTAATAAAGCAAGATAATGTTCTACGTACATTTTGACTATATTTGATTTTGGGCAGAGTAATATTAGCAAAAGGAAGATTATGTTTTACAAATTGCTTCTTCATTTTTTTAAGAAAGTGAAAGCTAAAGCAAAAGAAAAGTTTTTTAAAAAGATGGAGCACTATTTCTCTTTAGCTTCACCTACACCAAAGGTTTTCCCTGGTTAAAAAGTAAAAGAGTTAGATTTTTTTCTAATCTCTTTCATCTTCTCCTTTTTTACTTTCCAACAACAAGATTAAGGGTTGGGGCATTATTGCTAATATTGAGAATTTGGTTGAAGTTTTGGGTTTCTTGCTTTACTTCGACAATTGTAGAGAATATTTGTCGTTTACTAAAAGATGAAAATTAAAGAAAAAGTGTTTATTCTTATTAAAAAAAAAGGCAACGGATTTTCTCATATATACCCTTGTTCTACACAAAAATAACATAAGCTTTGGTTTGTGTGAAAAATAATTAGGATCTTGTTATTTTTATAAATTTCTAGACTAAAATTTCTTTTGAGTTATATAGAAAAAATATTTTATATCTACGATACATAAGTAGAAATTTTAATCATTAACATTATTATTAATATTTCATGCTATTTTATGACATCTTTTGTTGAGAACGCCTATATTTTCTAACTCTAAAAAGTAGCTCCTATTTGATTAGTGAAAATATCATTGCAACTACACTTCTAAAAGATAATTATAGTTGTAGTTGTAACCTTTTTATTATAGTTGTATAAGAATTATTTTTGAAATTTTAATTTTGTTAATTTTAAAATTATAGCATATAACTATTATTTTTGCATCTACACTTCCATGCCTCATCCTAGTATCACCAATCACACCACTCTCATGTAACAAAAACCATAACTCTCCTACAATGAGATGGAACTTAGATCTAAAATTCTTGCCGGGGACAAATTGGAAGATGCTAGCCTCCGAAATCTCGCTAGGAACAAATTTCCCATATTCTTCCTCCAACTCATTCTCTAGAGAGGCAATTAGACACCTTACGACAGGAAACCTCGAGCTGGAATAGAAAAGAGAAGGAACCTCTAAAACTTTTATTCTTCCAGTCTCTATTTGCTTGTCCACTATCTAAGCCCTCTAACATTGTAGCTTGTTTTTCTTTCATGATAGCAATCTGACTTAAGAGTCGGAGGGACTTTGCTGGGACCCAGCTCTCAGTTCCTCTTACATTGTTGCTTTTTTTCTAACATGTTTGTTTGTGTTCGCAGAACTAAACGACCCTTGGTCCCTCGAAAATGCATTGACCAACAAGGTCACCGACTCTTCTTTGCAGCGCCTCTTGAATCATGCTTCAACAACATACGTACCTCAACTCATTAGTGGATCGACTCACAACAAAGTGGGTCAAATAACCCCATTTTGTTGTGAATGCACTAGGACCCTACCATAAAAAGAAAAATAAAATCTATCCAATTGAACAACCCCATAAATATACTTGGCAACCCCACTTAAAATATTAGTGACCTCACTATTATGTCAATCCACAAACTACACCTGATCCACGTAATAAAAAAAATCAAAACTTTTCCTCGGGGTCCTTCTGCTCCCTGGAATCCTTCCACTTTTTGCTAAGGTGCATAAGCCCTAGGCAACTCGCAGCCTCCTCCGCCTCTAGCTCCTCTTCCTTGCCTTTTCCTTTGCCCTTAGGTCATTGTTTTCTTGTCAAAAGAAGATGTGGGTGAACTCTTGATTTTATACATCTTCAAAGAAAGAAAAAATTATAGAGTTTTGATTCTGGGGATCTTATATGGCGATAGAGATGATTACGCCTCCGTTGACCATACGAACAACATTGTTATTCTTTGTGGAAGTCTTCTTGATTGTTGTTATCATCGAGTTTGGTATGAGGGGGGCTCTTTTACGTTGAGAGGTTAATTTTGTAAGTACAAGGGGTTGCCTTTCATTGAAAAAGCATCCTCTCAAAGAGGATGAGGAGGTGGTGGAGTAGTAGTAGTAAAATTGTTAAATGTCGAGTTTTGTTAAACAAAGCGGGTTATGATACCGATGAAAGCCAAAGGAATGGTGGAGGAACTCTTGAAGACAAGAGCTTAGTATGATGTTGCAAAGCTAAAAGAGAGCTAAGACACTCAATAGCAATGATCAAAGAGAGAAGAAATTGAAACCCGTTGCATGGAGGCCAAAGGGATGTATTTATAGTCGAAATTGAATGGGTGTTACAAAGCTACTTTGGCGATGAGAGGTTATGGCACCATACCAGAATTAATTACAAAGTAGTGCATGTACAAACCTTTTATTATCGCGGGGTTAACAAAGTCAACAGGGGACGCTATTGTGTTAGGGTGCATTAAATGTTGTAGGGTCTTTTGGCAACTTTATTAACCTCGTGATCGATCGCGAGGTCAATTCAGCTTGATGGTGCGGATAACCATGTTATAGCAAATCTGTAGCATTTAATTCCTCAAATTTCAGCAGCGACATCCTCGATGTGACCTCTGACATGGGTCACCATTAGTATGGTCTCTTCCCTAAGTTGGCTTCACGATCATCGCCAAGCTATACTGTTTGCGCGGAGTTATCTTGCTTGTACATAATTGAGGATTGGTGTGGGATTGCTAGGTTCGGGCCATATTGCTTCGCGACTGGAGCGTTAGGGTTGATTTTAGTCTATTATGACCTCGGATTTGAATGTGCCTATCCTTACTCAAATTGTGGGCTTTTGGAAAGTGCACGAAATCCCTTGATCATGTTGAATGACCAAATTGCCCTTGATGTGGCACATGATCTAATCTTGTTCTACGGTTTACATTTTTCACCGCCGACAGTCACTTACTCCTCCTCTATCTTAGTTGCCACTCTTTTGATCCCCCCCCCCCTCTGGGAGACTGTAATCCACATTGTTGATGTGCATGGAGATGCAAGATTTGTGAATTTGAAGGAGATATATGATCTTTCAAAGAAGAATATGGTGGAGACTAAAAAATCATATGATTTATCCTTTGATGCATTTGCTTTTGAAGATGGCACTAAGTTTGTCCGTGGATACAGCAACTGTGGAAAGAGCTTTTTCGACAATGAAGTTGATAAAGAACAAGTTACGATAAAATGAGTGATGATTGGCTCAATTATTGTTTAGTAATGTATATTGAAAAAATATATTTGATAGTGCTACTAATCATATGATTATGTACTTTTCAAGATTTGAAAACTTCGTTAGAGATAATCATAAATTTTAAATTATTAATTATATAATAACACCATTTTCAAAAAGGAGAATTTTTTAAAAAAGACCATTTTTAAAAATAATTAGCAAAATCGACCTCTTTTTGGCCACAACATCAAAGCTGGCTAAAAAGAGGTTGATTTTACAAAATATCCTCTTTAAATTACACCCGTGTAATTAGCAATTACTAATTATAATTTTAATTAAGCCCGAATATACACAGGACTACCAGTCCCGTGTATCTACAGATCACTCAGAAAATACACGGGACTAGTAGTCCGTGTATTTTTTGAATATGCACAAAATATGCATGCATGTTTATAGCTTATCTCCTATACATATACAATATCTCTTGTGCATAAAAAACTTCAAATTCACCTCATGTACATATCCAAGCATTATAATATCCATAAACATATAATTTCCATAAAATCATGTACGTAACTTAATACATATGTAAACAATCCAAAACATTGCAACAAAAAGCAATAGATAAACATATCATGACAAGACATATTATCTCCATACACCAAAACATCTCAATAAAACCAAATATATCAAGTGTAGTGATTTACAAATAACCTATATCGATAAATTAAATAGAGTCAATGTAGAAAAATCTATAAATCGATCACATACAACCTAGAAGTCCACCCCTTCCCCTTTGTCTCCCTCTTCTTACCCGCTCAAATCGTCATTGTCCTCCATGGACTTGAGCTTGCACGAGCTTGCTGTCCGGTTGTGTGTGTAGTTGTGATGGTCCTGCTTTATCGTTGTTCCTGCAAGATCCTTCTCCTCTTCGTCAATTTGGTCGGCGTGCGTATAAGAGATCCTTCTCCACCATCACCTCTCGACCATCATGAAGATCCTCATGAGTTTGATTCAAAGCGCTGACGAACCCTCCATACCATCCACTGAGGTGCATATACTCCTGGATCTGTTCTTGCAACAGAAAGTGCAAGACCCTGATTTACAATGGCCTCAATATCATCAACAATACCTATTTGCAATTAAGTCAAAAAGTTATATATATAAATAATTTGTAGTAATACGAAACAAGTGGACTTGATAGTAAATAACATACAAGCTCTCTCTCATCTAAACCCCGGGCACGTATCTCCATTGTAGGGTACATTGTTGGTATTCATCGAGTAGAATCGTGATCTGATTTATTATCCATCTTCTAGTAATCCTTCAATACCACCCGATATAGTCTAATTCCTGAAGAGGAGGATCAATCTCTTCTACGATACTCAAATATCGATCAATCCATCTGTATATGTACTGATAATACGTATTTGCCCAGTCTATCTGATGCCCTCTTTTCTTGGCCTTTCTCTCAATTCTTTCAACTTTTCGGATTGTGTTGTGCCAAACCAAACTATCTAAGCATGCAATCTAACACATGCATCTCCACAATCTTAAAGCATATGAGAGAAACTCTTGCTCTCCATATAACTTGGCCCTCCATGCAAATTGGTGGTGGATGAGCAAGGTGATCACCGTATGACTCCCTCTCGAACTAGAAAACATTACACATATTAGTATTTCATTGAAAAAAAGTAGTGCATGGAATAAAAAATTGAATTTTCTTAAAATAAATTTGATACCCAATAAATCTTCATGCGATCAAGCTTATTTCTGTAAAAGTCTAATTGTCTTGTCGGGGTCTCGTCATAGCATTTCTAGACGTTCTATCTGCGTGATTGATCAATGTTTAGCATCTAATATCACAATGATAAATTCAAAAATATTTATGCATTGGCTAGATTCGAAAGTGTTTACCTATAGCCAAGTGGAATCTATCCATCTAAAGCTCGAGTTTCGCATAATCTCGGTTTCAGAATAAGTCACTCTCACACCCAAACTTGCAATAAAGTCAGACACCCCTTAAGCTCTTTATTTTGCATGAAAGCCACATGAACATTTCTCTATACATATATGCTAAAATAGCACTACCCCATGATAATATGTCGTAAGTGTCCAAGTCCTCGAGGAGTGGTAATCATCTATCATATTAAAAAAAAATACATTACAACATAGTCAAGTAAATAATTCAATTATATAAATATTCAAATTTCAAATTATATTACCTCAAAAGCGCTTTATCTTTACTGGAATCAGGAAATAAAAGCGTCCCGATCATGTGCATAATATATGCATGTGTATGTCGCTCGATCATGTCCTTTAATGCATTAGCTGGCAATGGGTGTGCGAAAGTATCTTTCAACCACTTCAATCTAATATTCCCTCTGGGCAATGAGGGTGGACCTACACCTAACAAATCCTCACATACTCGTCGCCATACATGTCTATCTGTCTCTATAACATATGAACCATTAATGTGGAGACCAAGGATTATTGATACGTCTTGGAGAGTAATGCTTGACTCTCCGAGATGCAAATGGAGAGTGTTAGTCACCAGCCTCTATCTATCCATTAAAAATCTAAGTAGTGGCCAATCTAATTTCATCCATCGTAGCCTCGAGCATGTGAGAAAACTAGCTCGTGCTACCACGATAATCATACACTCATCCTCAAGGGGCTACGGGTATGCCCGAGGCTATGATCAACCATGACTAGCTCAGGTCCTCTCTACACAACAAAGAGATATAGTATTAGAGTACAAAATAAATAATAATGGAGAAATTAGCTTTCATGTATTCAACAAATTGGTTATCTCTGAAAATGATATAGTCTCAGAATGGTCATGATTGATCATAGAGGACCTCATCACTATCCGGCCCGGGACGCATTGTGTGTATACATGCACATACAATTAATCACATATTAGTACTCAATTGATCCCATATTAGTACTTGCTAAATTAATAAGATTATAATAAAAAGCATGAACTAAACATAGAAAACTTATTATTAATTAATTATTGTCTACTTGTTCTTGATGGACAATGAGACCTATTTAGACCCAGTTAGTTGCATTGACTACACTTAATCCATGATGCTACTCCTTTCCGCCCTTAATCTATGGTACCTCTAATGCGCATAGATCGGGGTCGCTCCGCTTGTCTTTTGTATTGAGGTGGTAATAAACATGGTCCATCATAAACTGGCCAATAGCGACTATCATCAGGAGGATGAAAACTCTCCTTGTGTGCCTTTCGGTAATGATTCGTTAAATACCAAGCAGAGCAACACCAATCATAAGGCATTCTAGCACCACCGTCTTAATTGGAATGAGCCGCTAGAACATGTTCATATGGCAATTTTTGTAATTGTGGTATGTTGCAAGGGCAATTACACTCTTGATCAAAGATACAAACGGTGTAAGTACCTTCACAATCTTTAACCTGCCACTTATTGTCATTGAATAAAAGTCATTCATAAGATTTCTCCTAATCTCCAAAGATTTTAGTCAACGCCTTTCTCCGTACATCATACGTCTTATATTTGGATATAGTTGTTTTCCTCATATCGTATACCCTTGCAATTATCTGACTTGAGTCAGATCAAGTTCTTTCCTTACTTTGGGCATAATTAGCTTCAAGATATAAGAGGAAGTTGTTGCCTTATGATCAACATTGATAGTCGATCGCAACATGTATGAAGACCGCAATAACTAGAGATCATAAATTGCCCATTTGATTTTTTCCCTAACAGCTGCATTTAGCTTCCAAGGACACTTCACATTTCTTTCATCTTGAGCATTTGCATACTCTCATTGACCCTTCTTTATTGAGATTTGCTTTTTAGAGAGTTATTTCACGTTAATCAATTCTTGATCGTTGGTGATCTCCATAGCAATTGTTCTATTCTTATTTATTGGACAGTTACAGAACAGTTGCATACTCTCCATGATTAACTCCAGTAACTCTATGTATTTCCTTCATTATTCTATCAAAATTGCATGATTTAGATAACATGAATATTTTTCTAGATCATCCATCGTATATGAGTATACTATTCAATCCAACACTTAGTCTTCCATTGAAGAAGCAAATAATGGTTATTCCGTTCGCCATCGAAATTGAAAGATTAACATTCCATCATATGCAAATTACCTACTACACTTCATATATTAAATTTTCTATTAGACTTTAAAATCAGTATTAAATTTTCTATATTAAATTTTATATATATCATATTTTATATATTAAATTTTATATATCATATTTCTAGTTAAAATGTTATTGACAAACCCTGTATCAAATTTAATATGCTAACTTTCTAGTTAAATCCTAATTGTAGCCAAACCACATTGTTTATCACATTTGAAATAAAATTATTCAAAATAAACCGTAATTTTCATACTACAATTGAAACTAAAAAGCTATAGAAAATGCAAAAATCTTCACCTTGATAAGAGTAAGATCGTAGGTCGCCGCTGTCGGAGAGGACGCTGAGTTTAACACCGTTAGAGAGAATTGAGGTAGGCGATAACGCTCGGCGTTGAAGTGAATCAAGAGAGAAATTTGGGGGAGGAGGCTCGATTTGGGTTGGAGATATGGAGAGAGAGGAAATTGAGGGAGGAGGAGATGAGGTGGGAGAGGATGAGATTTGAGGGATGAGCAGGGTTAGAGAGAACGAGAGAGAGAAATTAGAGATAGAGAGATCGAGAGAGAGTTGGGAGAGAGAAAGTGGATGTGCCCTAATTTTTGGGCATGGCTAGATTTTATACACCTGACAAATACATAGGATTACTAGTCCCGTGTATTTGTCGTAGTCCATTGTATTTGTCGGGTATGTCGTTCCGCTCTGTCAAAAATATGGGATTGATAGTCCTGTGTATATACATTGGGGCGAATTTAAGTCTCTGTTATTTACACGGGACTATTAGTTTTATGTTGTTTAAAAAAGTAGTTTAATCTCTTAATTAGCGTTTGCTAATTACAGCATCCGTGTATTTTAAAGAGGATATTTTATAAAATCGACCTCTTTTTTGTCAGTGTTACTGTCGTGATAAAAAAGAGGTCAATTTTGTTAATCATTTAGCCAAAAAAATCATTTTTGCTAATTATTTCAAAATGAGTCTTTTTTTTAAAAAAAAAATTCTCCTTTCAAAATCCTGGATCTGTCGTTGCCTCAACTCTAAGTATGAGAGCCACAGGCGTCACATGACAACCTCCATTTCCTGTTTACAAACAATTAGGCTATAAAACCATAACTCTCAATCATGATCTCAATTCTGAAGTTTATCTACGTGCAAAGGACTTTTAGGCAATATTATGGGCAAACTTGTTCCATTTTTCGACAAAAACAAAAACAAAAATAAAAACAAAAACAATAAATATCAATATCTACCCCTTAAAAAATGGGTGTGCAGACTGCAGTGGCAGGAACTCCCACACAAAACTTGTCACAACCTTAAATTTTGGGAAAGGTTAAAAGCAGTGTCACATTGCATCCAAGTCTTCAGTAAAGGCTCCATCAGTCACAGTTGTGAGCAGTTGGCCTACTACTTTTACTATCGCTAGTGGTCCTGGCTTCAATAGGCTGACGTTTTCAAATCTAAAAGGATTCGAGAAAAAAAAATTGAAAAAAATGAAAATGAAAATTTCCAAATAATGTTGTAATGTAGATCAAGATAAAAGGGGATTCCTCTCTCTCTCTCTCTCTCTCTCCCACATGGTGGTTGTAGGTTACCCATCTATGGTTTTTAATTGATGCACCACCATGAAATGCTTCTAATTTGCAATTAGCACCCATGCATTGATTCCCAATATACCTCTGCCTCATTTGTGTTGAATTTGATATCTCATCTATTGTAAATAAGTGCTCAAAATTTCTATGCATAGATTTTATGTAAAATGATTTTGAAATTTGAATTGGTGAGTCTAGATTCACTAATTTTCATGCAGAAGTATTCTCTAAGTTCTAAATTGATAATCAGTAAACTGATAATTGTGAGTCTTCTAACAAGATCTATTGTGATATTGTATGCTCCTAGTTAGTATTTGTACATCAACCTTTGCAATTTTTTTAGAACAATAAGTAACAAAAATTGAAGATTCATCTCAGATAATCTTTGTTATGAACTAACATCTTTAGCCTGAGAACTAACAATTTGTATCTCGTAAATTGACCTTCGCTCCACTTACAATTTCCACTAAATAAAAGATGTAATATGCAAGATTAAAGTGGCAACAAATTTACAAAGACTAATGATCCATTAAATTTAGTGATATCACATATGCGAAAAATGCCCTCCACAACTTTAGCTGAAAGTGACATGTTAGTGTGGGCCAAAGTGACAGTCCCATCGTTTTCCCATCAGTAGGAATTTTCGGAAACCACAGGATTAAATTACTCCTTTCCCATGCTTTTTCCAAACGCCTGACACCAAATGATAAACTCATAGTCCCGGACACCTAAAGGACCACGCGTCCATCTATTTCTCTTTTTACTATTCCTGTGTTTTCTTTTATTTTGTCATGATTTTTTTTTCCCCTCTTTTGAGAAAAGATGTTGAATTGAAAGGTGGATATATGGACGGTGGGGACTCTGTCTTTGGCTTTGGCTTTGCTCCCCTCACAAGGGTCCAGGAAAAAGTGCAATAATGAGTTTTGGGGTCAGTGGAGGTTTGCTTTCTGGAAAGTAAATAAAAATTAACCCTTCTTAACTTTGGAAGTTTGGACGTTTATTAGATAACTCCCTATAACTTTCAAAATATCAGAAAACCACCTTTAAGTTTAGGGGTTATCACAAAAAATTCTTTTAACTTTAATTTTTTTTCAAAAAAGCCCTCTATTAATATGAACCCCAATTTTTTTGTGTGAAAAAAAGTATTCATGTGTAATTTTACCTAACAGTTGCGGATTTAGGATTTTTGAAAAATGGTGTCACTATATAATTATTAATTTAAAAGTTTACATTTGTTCTTGACGAGTTATCACATTTTGAAAGAAGTACATAATCAAATTAATGTATTAATGTTGCTTTATCTACATCATAATTTATTAATTTATTTATTATAAGTAAGTTGTGATATATGACACTATTTGAAAAAAGCAAATCCAGGGCTTGCTCCTTCATCATCCTAATCTGTTTAGGGCTGAAGAACTAGAGGAAGAGTGGATGGGGCTGCAAGGTTCTGCTAGGGTTGTCAAACAAAGAAAGGAAGAAAGAGATCGCAATTTGCAGTTTGCAAGGAGAAGAGATCCCGAGAATGTATTTTTTAGTGGGTGGCGATGGTGGAGATTTGGTTTTGTGTAATTTTTATGGGGTCACCAATTTATTAGTGGGCGTTATTAGTGGGTGTCACTATGTATTGTGTTTAAAATTGAAGTGTACTTTTATTTTTAGGAAGAGTATGAGTCCCAGTCCTTCTATGCTGGGGTCACGTGACCCCACTTTGCACAGAGTGGAGGTGCCTATATTACCTACCCATATGAAAATTGTGATTAACTCTGTTTAGGGGACGTCATCATAGAATTTTATAGTTAAAGAGATTTTTTGATAATCCCTAAACTTAAAGAGGTTTTTCTGATATTTTAAAAGTAGGGGGGTTATATGATAATCGTTAGGGGTGCTAATTCATATCTGTATCCAGGAAATATCTATAACGGTATCCGTTAGGATATGGATATGGTTACTCAAATCTGTAACCAATAGGATATAGTTACAGATATGATTTTGTAATGAGATATCAAGATATGTATCCGAAATATCCAAATACATATTGGTCATGTTGATTTGAGGTTAATTAGCTTTTCAGATATAGCGAACATATTAATGAACTCTTTTGTATCACATGAACTATATTTTTTTTAATGTTATCTAGTTTTATCATATCTGTTTTGTATCTACATGCATATTCGTTTATATATCTACATGCAAATCTGTATCTGTATTCGATTTTAGCGGATATGGATATAAATTTTTCTTACCGAGATATATCGGTATTCGTGATGGGTAGCGGATATGGATATGAAAAGTGTCATATTCAAGCCGTATCCGGGCTGAATGCAGCCCTAATAATCCTCCAAAGTTATGAAGGTTTTTATGATAGTCTAAAAATAAATAAAGGATTATTTGCACTTAAATACCTTAAAATTTACACCAATTTTAATTTTTATATCCAAAATAGTTTCCCCAAAAATATCCTAAAATTTGAAAATATTTAACTTTGACACCCAAAAACAATTAGCTAGGGTAAATTTTTTTAACCTTGGGGATTTTATGGGGCAAAAAAGTTTTCAAGGTATGAAAGTTAGTAGCGGTGTAACGTTTGAAGTACGTTTGTGCAAATAACCCATAAATAAAGAAAATACTGAATATATTACTTGTAGGGATATTCTTCCTCAATATCACATAATTTATTCTATTTGCAGATTTGTTCTTACACAGTTGCTAATTTGCCAACAACCCAGGGCAAATAAAAACCACCACCACCACATAAAAACCCCATATATTCTCTCGCATTAACACCAGTGGTGAGTTAGCAAGCATAAACTAGATTTCGGAGGTACATAATAGCAAGCATGCATGCAAATTTGGGAGTAAATTTACAAACATGATAGATTTGGGAAAGAAGAACTGACCTTGATCTTTTTTGGGAGATTCCTCTGTCTTTGAAATTTAATAATGTCAGTTAAGTGACTATTTTAACTTATAATGTCAAAGAGTTTCATCATAAATTTACAAATATATCAGATTTTGAGGATAAATCTGCAAATAAGATACATGCAGGGGTATTAAACAACCCTTAATTATCATTATTATGTGTTATTTTCGTCAAGAAAAATTTATTAGGTGTTATTATTGCTCTAGTCATTATTAGCAAGCGTTTTGGTTTCATGAGGGGTTAATAAAAGGGAAAGGGTGCTTTAATTATTGCCTTTGTTTCTGTCGCAGAAGATGCATGTAACTTTTCTTTTCTTGTACTATGTTTTGAGAAAGATTTTTGTAATGGAAGCCTTAAAAGCACAAGATCACGGGAGTAAAATGTATCTCAGCATTTATTACTATTATTTATCATTATTGTGTTTATTAAATACACCAGCTCTTTGCTTGGAAATGGAAACTGGACATGTATCTATATATTGTAGGTTTTAGCATTGGAAGAAAAGTGTATAAAAATATATATTAGAATAATAATTTCGACTCTCATCGCCACATCAGAGAGTTTCAATATAATGAAACAATCTTCAACAATAATAATTTAGCTATCGCCATGTATTATAGTATAGAAATAAGAGAGTACTAAACCGTATAAGTGAAAGTAGCTGCCAGTTGATAATTTCAGTCCATATTATTGATGGTGCATAAAAATATATATGTCTACACTCGGATCAATACATAAATCCTCGAGTTCACAAATCCAACGATAGATGCCCCTATGTATTTATTTATTTTATCAATAGACCCACCAAAGGAAAAACCCAATCCATATATTTTCCTTCACTTTTAGGCTTGGTTTGATAGGGGGTATGAGAAGGGAATGCAAGGTAGGATGACGTGCATGCAGGTGCAAGAAAGGACATATATTTTGTACTTCTTGTTTGGTTGGAAGGAGTGTGAGGAGAGATATATGACATGTTCTTAGTTTGGTTGAGAGGTTGGGAGGTGGGGTGTTGAGTTAATTAAAGTACAATAATTCTTTTTGTGAGGGAGGTGGGGTGTTTATTAGATAACTCCCTATAACTTTCAAAATATCAGAAAACCACCTTTAAGTTTAGGGTTATCACAAAAATTCTTTTAACTTTAATTTTTTTTTCAAAAAGCCCTCTATTAATATGAACCCCAATTTTTTGTGTGAAAAAGTATTCATGTGTAATTTTACCTAACAATGGATTTAGGATTTTTGAAAAATGGTGTCACTATATAATTATTAATTTAAAAGTTTACATGTGTTCTTGACGAGTTATCACATTTTGAAAGAAGTACATAATCAAATTAATGTATTAATGTTGCTTTATCTACATCATAATTTATTAATTTATTTCTTATAAGTAAGTTGTGATATATGACACTATTTGAAAAAGCAAATCCAGGGCTTGCTCCTTCATCATCCTAATCTGCTTAGGGCTGAAGAACTAGAGGAAGAGTGGATGGGGTCGCAAGGTTCCGCTAGGGTTGTCAAACAAAGAAAGGAAGAAAGAGATCGCAATGCAGTTGCAAGGAGAAGAGATCCCAGAACGTTTTAGTGGGTGGCGATGGTGGAGATTTGGTTTTGTGTAATTTTTATGGGGTCACCAATTTATTAGTGGGCTATTAGTGGGTGTCACTATGTATTGTGTTTAAAATTGAAGTGTACTTTTATCTTTAGGAAGAGTATGAGTCCCAGTCCTCTACGGGCTAACGGACCCACTTTCAAGACAGAGGAGTGCCTATATTACCTACCCATATGAAAATTGTGATTAACTTTAGGGACGCCATCATAGAATTTATAGTTAAAGATATTTTTCGATAATCCCTAATTAAAATTTTTTTTCTATTTAAATGTAGGGGTGAAATATCTATAATCCTGTATCCAAGTAGATATGGATATGGTTACTCAAATCAGAACAATAGGATATAGTTACGATATGATTTTGTAATGGAAGCCTTAAAAGCACAAGATCACGGGAGTAAAATGTATCTCAGCATTTATTACTATTATTTATCATTATTGTGTTTATTAAATACACCAGCTCTTTGCTTGGAAATGGAAACTGGACATGTATCTATATATTGTAGGTTTTAGCATTGGAAGAAAAGTGTATAAAAATATATATTAGAATAATAATTTCGACTCTCATCGCCACATCAGAGAGTTTCAATATAATGAAACAATCTTCAACAATAATAATTTAGCTATCGCCATGTATTATAGTATAGAAATAAGAGAGTACTAAACCGTATAAGTGAAAGTAGCTGCCAGTTGATAATTTCAGTCCATATTATTGATGGTGCATAAAATATATATGTCTACACTCGGATCAATACATAAATCCTCGAGTTCACAAATCCAACGATAGATGCCCTATGTATTTATTTATTTTATCAATAGACCCACCAAAGAAAAACCCAATCCATATATTTTCCTTCACTTTAGGCTTGGTTTGATAGGGGGTATGAGAAGGGAATGCAAGGTAGGATGACGTGCATGCAGGTGCAAGAAAGGACATATATTTTGTACTTCTTGTTTGGTTGGAAGGAGTGTGAGGAGAGATATATGACATGTTCTTAGTTTGGTTGACGGGTTAGGAGGTGGGGTGTTGAGTTAATTAAAGTACAATAATTCTTTTTTGTGAGGGAGGTGGGGTGTTTCAATAATGAAAGGTAATTAGATAATTATGCAACATATATGAGCATATAAAAGGTCTTTACAACATAAATTTTCTCTCTATTCACCTTGTTCCTTCAAATCGGAGGGATTTCTCTCTCTAAACTTCTAGTTCATTTTTACGTTTCTCTATCCTCACTCTACTCTACATTACCTCACATTCCTCTCTAAAAACTTCTTACCAAAGAATATTTAATTTTGTCCCTCACCCTAACTCACCTTCCCTCCTACCAAACTTAGATTTTGGCCTTTGGGGATATTGAGCGAAAATACACATCAATGAAGATTGAGAAAATATACAATGTAAAATGTATTAATATTAACGGTGCACTGAATATAGACATCCTTAGACCAGAATATTTGAATATTTTATGTACTGATGTAAACATAGATATCGCTTTGATGTGTCAAATTTCAGTTGAATAAAAGCAAAGTAGCTAAAGCAACACATTACATAAACACTGCTGAAAGTAAACTTAATTAAGTACCTTGGGAACTGGAAAGATCATTTAGTTATTTGAGGAGTCAAATGCATGACTGTGTTAGATGCATGAATATTGTTGGGAAGCTCAAGAGTCTTTGTTAGGAAGTCTAAGAGTCATTGTAGTAGTGTGTGTGTGTGCGCGCGAGCGCGTGTTTTGTAAGTTGAAATATGCCAAAGAAAATCAAAGAATATTTTATCCTCCTCCAAATGCTTTATACTGCACAAAATATTGTTATCAAATTGGTATCATACCTAAGATGAATTCCAATAGAATGATCCCATATGTTGTCCCTAAACTCACAAAAGAAAATTATGAAAATTTGTGCATTTAAATAAAGGCTCTATTAGAATTGATAGATTGTTAGGATGTTGTGATGAAAGGCTTTGAGAAGCCTTAAGATGAAGGTGCACTGTCGGCGGCACAGAGAGACTCACTTAAAGAGTCTAGTAAGAAAGACAGTAGAGACCTCTACTTTATGTATCAAGGAGTTGATGAATTGGCATTTGGATCTCAGATGTGGCGACCTCAAAACAAGTTTGGGGGATACTTTAAAACTCATATAAGGGAGTGGCGAAGGTGCGACTCCAAACACTTCGAAAGAAGTTTAAAGATTTAGAGACGGAGGAAAGTGAATTAGTTTCAGACTATTTCACTTGAGTCTTGGCCGTGGTGAATCAACTTTGGAGAAATGGTGAGAAGATGAAGATGTTCGTGTGGTGGAGAAAATTCTCCAATCACTTCCTCAAATATTTGACTATATTAGTGCCATTGAAGAGTCAAAAGACTTGGAGAAGATGACGATTAATGAGCTCATGGCTTCCTTAAATGCCCATGAGAAGAGATTAAGCAAGAGAAATGAACTGGTAGAAAAAGTTTTTTAAACTAAGCTTTCTTTGAAGGATGACCGAAAAGATTCAAAAGAAGGAAGTAACGGCGGTCGTAGCCGTAGAGGATTTCGAGATAGATTTTGAGGCCGAGGATGTGGATCATATAGCAAAGAAGGTCACAACAACTTTGAAGAGAGAGATCAAAATAAAAAAAAATTTAGAGGCCGTGGATGTGATATATATAATGGAGGCCCATGGAAAGCACAAGTTTAGTGCTTTAAACGTAAGAAGTATGGCCATTACTCTTCTGATTGTTATTAAGTTTAAGAGAAGGTGAATTATGCTGATAAAGGAGATGATAATAATATTTTCTACTAGCATCCGGAGGAGATGATGACAAGGAGGATGTTTGGTATCTTAATACTGGTGCTAGCAACCATATATGTGACAAGAGAAGTATGTTTGTCAACATGGATAGATCTGTGAATAGCAAGGTGACTTTTGAAGATTTCTCAAAGATTCCTGTGAAAGGCCAAGGTAAAGTTCTTATTCACCTAAAAAAATAAGGAAGATAAATTTATCACTGATGTCTATTATGTGCCCAATATGAAAAGCAATATATTGAGTTTGGGACAACTCTTAGAAAAGGGCTATGATTTTCATAAGAATGATCGTAGTCTTTTTCTTCGAGATCAAAGAGGTAGATTGATTGTAAAAGTGCAGATGTCGAAGAATTGAATGTTCATAATAAATCCTCAAGGTGGAGATGTGAAATATTTGAAGACTTGTACCGATGATCCTGCTTGGCTATAGCACTTGAGATTTGGGCATCTCAATTTTGGTAGTCTAAAGACATTGGCTGATAGAAACATGGTGAAAGGGTTGCTGATAATTGATCATCTCGAGCAACTATATGAAGGATGTCCAGCATGAAAGCATCACCAAGCTACTTTTCCAAAGGAGGCTTCATTTCATGCGTCGACGCGGCTACAACTTGTACACACAGATGTATATGGGTCGATTACTCCAACCTCAATCGATGAGAATAGGTACTTTCTTACCTTCATTGATGACTTTTCTCAAAAGACTTGGGTATACTTCTTGAAGAATAAATCTGAAGTATTTTATATGTTTAAGAAGTTCAAAGCTAATGTGAAAAAAGAGAGTGACTTTTATCTTAAAGCTATGAAATCAAACCGAGGTGGACAGTTCACTTCAAAGGAGTTTGAAGCATATTGTGAATAACATGGAGTTCGATATTTTCTAACACTCCTTACACTCCACAACAAAACAGCATCGCTGAGAGGAAGAATCACACCATCTTGAATATGGTGAGAAGTATGTTGAGAAGTAAGAAGGTGCCTAAAACCTTTTTGGCTGAAGTTGTTTCCTGTACAGTACACATCCTCAACCGGTGTCCAACTAAGATTCTCAAAAATATCACTCCACAAGAGGCCTAGACCGGTTACAAACTGAATGTGACCCACTTCAAGGTGTTCGGCAGTATCGACTATGCTCATGTTCCAGAATAAAAGAGGAGCAAGCTCAACGAGAGGAGTATTCCATATGTATTCATCGGTTATGATTCAAGAACTAAGGGTTACAAGATGTATGATCCTTGCAGTAAGAAGTTCATTATTAGCCGAGATGTTCAATTCGATGAAGAGAAATTATGGGTCAGGAGCAAAAGAGAAATTTGTAGCAGTCCGATTACTTTCATTAATGAAAAGGCTGAGATATCGGGAAAGATGCTCCAGCATATATTTCGTCGATAGCCACTTCATCGTCACCGATCACACATCAATCGCCTCAATCGACGACTTCTTTAACATCATCCTCATCATCATCGAGCCCACACCCTCAAAATTTTAGGAGTTTGAGGGAATGATATGAGGTAACTGAAAATAAGATGATTTAACATTATTTTGCTTACTCACTAGTTGTGAGCCTTTAAACTTTGAAGAAGCAAGATAGAGATCAGCTATGGATGAAGAGATCAAGGCAATCGAGAAGAATGATACCTGAGAGCTTGTAACACTTCAAGAAGGCAAGAAAGCAATTGAAGTTAAATGGGTGTTCAAAGAGAAGAAGAATGCGAAAGGAGAGGTTGAGAGGTACAAGGTGAGATTAGTTGTGAAAGGCAAAGGATGGAATTGACTATGATGTGGTATTCTCTCCGGTAGCTCATCTTGAAATTATAAGGTTGAGTATTGCCTTAGCAATACAGAACAAATGGCTGATCTATCAGCTTAATATAAAGTCGACATTTTTGAATGGTGTTCTTGAATAAGAGGTCTATGTAGATCAACCTCTTGGTTACATCAAAAAGGAGGAAAAATTAAAGATGTTGAAGTTAAAGAAAGGTCATTATGGCTTGAAACAACCACCGAGAGTTTGGAATAGCAGAATTAATGAATACTTTCGAGCTCACAATATTTCTAAATGTCCTTATCAGCATGCATGTATGTGGATGATTTAATCTTTACATGAAACAATCCACACATGTTCGAGGAGTTCAAATACTCCATGGTTCGTGAGTTCTAGATGATAGACATTGGACCCATGTTTTATTATCTTGGCATCAAGGTGAAGCAAGGCCGAGATAAAATTTTTATCTCTCAAGAGGGATATGCAAAGACAATTCTTGATAAGTTCGAAATGAAGGATAGCAATCCTATGAGAACTCCTATTGAATGTGGAGTCAAGTTGTCCAATAAAGATGGTGGAAGCAAAGTTGATGCAACTTATTTCAAAAGCTCAGTTGGTAGTCTTCGCTATCTAACTTGCACGAGACCCAATATTCTCTATGGTGTTGAGATCGTGAGTAGATACATGGAAGATCTGAGGTCTTCACACTTATTGGTAGTAAAGAGGATTCTCCAATACATCAAAGGTACAATAGATTTTGGTTTGTTTTATTCAAGTTCTAACAACTTTAAACTTGTTGCACACACCGATAGCGATTGGGCCGGAGATGTTGATGATCGAAAGAGTACAACTTGTTATACTTTCTTTATCAGCGACACATCTTTTACTTAGTTTTCAAAGAAGTAGCCGATAATCACTCTTTCAACTTGTGAAGCTGAATATGTTGCTGCATTATCGGGTGTCACTCATGCACTTTGGTTGAGAAATTTGCTGAAAGATTTTCAATTCGGACAAGAAAAGTCGACCAAGATTTGTGTTGATAACAAGTCAGCTATTGCACTTTTGAAAAATTCAGTGTTTCATGAAAGGAGAAAACATACCAATACTCAATATCATTTTATCCGAGATCAATTTATCCGAGATCAAGTGTAGAACAAGGAAGTAGAGCTCGAGTTTGTGAAATTGCAAGATCAAGCAGCCAACATATTTACTAAGTCATTGAAGCATGATGTGTTTACTTTATTACAAAGCAAGCTCGGCATGATTGAATGATCACGTTTAAGGGAGAATATTGAAAATAAAGTTGATTAATTACCTTGATAATTAGAAAGATCATTTAGTTATTTGAGAAGTCAAAATGTATGTTGTGTTTACTTTATTGCGAAGCAAGCTCAGCATGATTGAAGGATCAAGTTTAAGGAGAATGTTAAAAATAAATTTGATTAATTACCTTGAAAACCGAAAAGATTTAGTTATTTAAGGAGTTAAATGTATGAATGTGTTAGATGCATGAATATTGTTGGAAAGTTCAAAAGTCTTTGTTAAAAATCAAGAATTATTGTAGTAGTAGTAGTAGTAGTATATATATATATATATATATATATATATATATATATATATATATATATATATATATATATATATATATATATATATATTGTAAGTTGAAATATGATTAAAAAATCAAAAAATATTTTATTCTCCTTTAAATTATTTATCCTAGTTAAAATATTATTACCAGAAGCATAGTGCACACCACCACACACAAGATATCAGTTGGAGCAGCTGCACAAAGAGCAAAGAAGCAAACCAGCATATGCGCCTCAAAGTTGGGATTTTTATCGATCACCATCAACCGCCATTACTTCTCCCGAGCAATTTCCACCACTCTTAAGGGCAGTTACGTCATTAACTCATTGCGAACAGTCCAGTCCACAGAAATCTAAAGCGAACCTCAAATGGGCTCGGCTTGTTCCACAAGCACAAGATGGAAAAAGGGGGGAGAAAAACAAAAGCATATAGCTTGGGAGAGAGGTCACGCGTTTCTCACGGACTTTGTCTTGTGAAGCGCACGAATCGAGACGGCACGAGCTTAGTAACCGTCACCTGGACTTCAGTCCTCTTATTTTCCTATTCCAAAGTAGCTCGTTATAAAAAAAAAATTAATAAAATTCATTGAAGAAGGAAGTGGAAGTTATTATAAATACTAAGAGGGGGGAAAGCGTTCGAGTCTAATTTATTCTCCCTCACGCTTTGCTTCCCTTGGAGAGACCGCCAGTTGAATAGTTTTGGCAAAAGAACCCAATAAAATAAAATAAAAATTATTATTAAAAACTACACAAAATGACTGTATTATATACTCTCATATGAATCATATGGAGTGATAGTTATATTAGTAGAGTAGCTGAGTTAATTTCTTCTTACATGCCCTGTTTCCAAATTAAGGGAGAAAACTGAAACATACGGTGATTTAGAGACATCATACACACTAATCACCACTTGGAAGGGAAAAAACTAAAATAACCAGAAAAGAGGAGTAAATTGTAAAATTCAAAACTTGGTCGGTGACGGCGACTTCTCCGTCAAAACAGAAGATAACCCAGTGACGATCCGGCCGTCGCGGACTTGGGCCTCACCGCCGGCGGGGTCCACTGAGAGACCACCACCGTTATCTTCTCCGACTCGGGAACCACGCCTCGCATCTCGAACTCGCCGTCGAAATTCGGCGGGGCGCCGTTGACGGCAGATTTAGCGTCCGCCGTCCTCTCGTAGGGAGCGAGCCATTTGGCCTTCATGTACTCGAGCTTCCGCCATGGCGGAAATGGAGCCCTTCTTCTTGAGACTCAGCCTCGCCGCTTCGGAAACAGTGGTCACGATCCTCTGAACGCGGTCGGGCTTGCCGACGAAGACCAAAGGCAAAGCCTGGAGCACGGCGCGATAGTTTTCGTCGATCGCGCGATCTCGAACTCCGATCTGAAATCGACGTCGAGAATGAAGCGATCGCCATCGATCATCACATCAATGTACTCGTATTCTCCTAATTTACCAAAATAGACCTAATCAGCTGAGATAACAATAAGAAAGGAGGATTTTTTTTCCTGAAATAAACGCACCAGCTGGAATCGAAGGGGTTTTATCCCATTTAGACTTGCAGATGGAAGCATCATGACCTAAAGACCGCAAATTTTCAGTTACGATCTTGATGCAATCATCTTTACCCTTTCCGATCTTGGTTTTATTGGTTTCCACGATCTTCGATGCGTCCGCCAACAGATTTATTCCGCGAGGCTCTCGCACGGAACTAATCCCTACAAATTAGGAACAAAACTATCTAATTTTGACCGTAAAGAAAACTTCATCAAATATCTCACAAGATCAAAACTGCTACCTTAATGATCTCCAACGCGTCGCCGCATCCAGCTGCGGCGATCGCAGGGGAATCGCCGGCGAATTCATCGTCGGAGCTGTCATCGCAGTTTCCGTTGAAGCAGTTGCAGCGCCTTCGGCCGCACTTCGCCGACTTCTCATTGCCATCCTCCATGAAACTCACCACGAGCTTATCGAGGCAAACCGAGCTCGGTTCGAGATCGCCGCCGTCGTCTTTCTCCTTCTCCTTCTCCTTCCCATCGCCGGCGAGCTTCGGGAACTGCCGCTCGAAGAGCCTCTTCAGCCTCGATCTCGTCCCGAGCTTCGCCGGATCGCTCTTGATCGACGATATCGCATCGATCGGCTGGATCTTCATCTGAAATTGATTCGGTCTCAAAACCCTAGCAATGGCGCCATCGGAGATTGCGAATCCCTGATTCTAGAAGCTTCTCGAGAAGTAGAAAAAAAACAGAGAAAACAGTAGCTCGATCGAAGGTTCAATTATAAGGATGAGGCCGTCGTTTTTATAGGGAGAGATATAGGTTCTGGTCACCGACCCAGTGATCGTAAGGGTGAGGTTACCGACCGGAGGCTGCGGTGAGATTTTGGAAGAGATGAGAGGGATAGAGAGGAGAAGATGGGAAGTTGTTTTGCGGGTAGCTTCGTTCACGTGCGTCGTACGTGAGCATGTGTACGTGGCGAGTGCCATGGAGCGGTTCTCCTACTGCTGGTGGATGTCACACGTGTCCGCTTCGGCCCACCAAATGTCGCTCGCTGACATCACTGTGTTACCGAAAATACCCTTGCACTGCGGTACACTCTGTTTATTGTTCATTTGTTTGCATGCGATATCAGGATAAAATTGTCATTCGAGTTATGTACAAATTTCGAACTTACCGTCCTCATTTTGTTTTTATGGTTCCAACATGTGATATCGGATATAGCAGTGAAATATTGTATGTTTGCATTGCTGCAATTCCAGTAAAATCAATTGCAATTGTTTATATTGCATTTACAGCTCTAACAGGGTACGTTTTGGATAGCTTTCTGGGAGAATATTGAAAATAAAGTTGATTAATTACCTTGATAATTAGAAAGATCATTTAGTTATTTGAGAAGTCAAAATGTATGTTGTGTTTACTTTATTGCAAAGCAAGCTCGACATAATTGAATGATCACGTTTAAGGAGAATGTTAAAAATAAATTTGATTAATTACCTTGGCGAAAAGATTTAGTTATTTAAGGAGTTAAATGTATGAATGTGTTAGATGCATGAATATTGTTGGAAAGTTCAAAAGTCTTTGTTAAAAATCAAGAATTATTGTAGTAGTAGTAGTAGTAGTATATATATATATATATATATATATATATATATATATATATATATATATATATATATATATATATATATATATATATATATAAGTTGAAATATGATTAAAAAATCAAAAATATTTTATTCTCCTTTAAATTATTTATCCTAGTTAAAATATTATTACCAGAAGCATAGTGCACACCACCACACACAAGATATCAGTTGGAGCAGCTGCACAAAGAGCAAAGAAGCAAACCAGCATATGCGCCTCAAAGTTGGGATTTTATCGATCACCATCAACCGCCATTACTTCTCCCGAGCAATTTCCACCACTCTTAAGGGCAGTTACGTCATTAACTCATTGAGAACAGTCCAGTCCACAGAAATCTAAAGCGAACCTCAAATGGGCTCGGCTTGTTCCACAAGCACAAGATGGAAAAAGGGGGGAGAAAAACAAAAGCATATAGCTTGGGAGAGAGGTCACGCGTTTCTCATGGACTTTGTCTTGTGAAGCGCACGAATCGAGACGGCACGAGCTTAGTAACCGTCACCTGGACTTCAGTCCTCTTATTTTCCTATTCAAAAGTAGCTCGTTATAAAAAAAAAATTTTAATAAAATTCATTGAAGAAGGAAGTGGAAGTTATAAATACTAAGAGGGGGAAAAGTGTTCAAGTCTAATTTATTCTCCCTCACGCTTTGCTTCCCTTGGAGAGACCGCCAGTTGAATAGTTTTGGCAAAAAGAACCCAATAAAATAAAATAAAAATTATTATTAAAAAAACTACACAAAATGACTGTATTATATACTCTCATATGAATCATATGGAGTGATAGTTATATTAGTAGAGTAGCTGAGTTAATTTCTCTTCTTACATGCCCTGTTTCCAAATTAAGGGAGAAACTGAAACATACGGTGATTTAGAGACATACACTAATCACCATAAACTTGGAAGGGAAAAAAAACTAAAATAACCAGAAAAGAGGGAGTAAATTGTAAAATTCAAAACTTGGTCGGTGACGGCGACTTCTCCGTCAAAACAGAAGATAACCCAGTGACGACCTTAGCTCCGGCCGTCGCGGACTTGGGCCTCACCGCCGGCGGGGTCCACTGAGAGACCACCACCGTTATCTTCTCCGACTCGGGAACCACGCCTCGCATCTCGAACTCGCCGTCGAAATTAACGGCGGAGGTCGCAGTAGGGGCGCCGTTGACGGCAGATTTAGCGTCCGCCGTCCTCTCGTAGGGAGCGAGCCATTTGGCCTTCATGTACTCGAGCTTCCGCCATGGCGGGAAATGGAGCCCCTTCTTCTTGAGACTCAGCCTCGCCGCTTCGGAAACAGTGGTCACGATCCTCTGAACGCGGTCGGGCTTGCCGACGAAGACCAAAGGCAAAGCCTGGAGCACGGCGCGATAGCTTTTCGTCGATCGCGCGATCTCGAACTCCGATCTGAAATCGACGTCGAGAATGAAGCGATCGCCATCGATCATCACATCAATGTACTCGTATTCTCCTAATTTACCAAAATAGACCTAATCAGCTGAGATAACAATAAGAAAGGAGGGATTTTTTTTTTCCTGAAATAAACGCACCAGCTGGAATCGAAGGGGTTTTATCCCATTTAGACTTGCAGATGGAAGCATCATGACCTAAAGACCGCAAATTTTCAGTTACGATCTTGATGCAATCATCTTTACCCTTTCCGATCTTGGTTTTATTGGTTTCCACGATCTTCGATGCGTCCGCCAACAGATTGCGCTCCGCGAGGCTCTCGCACGGAACTAATCCCTACAAATTAGGAACAAAACTATCTAATTTTGACCGAAAAGAAAACTTCATCAAATTATCTCACAAGATCAAAACTGCCACCTTAATGATCTCCAGTGCGTCGCCGGATCCAGCGGCGGCGATCGCAGGGGAATCGCCGGCGAATTCATCGTCGGAGCTGTCATCGCAGTTTCCGTTGAAGCAGTTGCAGCGCCTTCGGCCGCACTTCGCCGACTTCTCATTGCCATCCTCCATGAAACTCACCACGAGCTTATCGAGGCAAACCGAGCTCGGTTCGAGATCGCCGCCGTCGTCTTTCTCCTTCTCCTTCTCCTTCCCATCGCCGGCGAGCTTCGGGAACTGCCGCTCGAAGAGCCTCTTCAGCCTCGATCTCGTCCCGAGCTTCGCCGGATCGCTCTTGATCGACGATATCGCATCGATCGGCTGGATCTTCATCTGAAATTGGATTCGGTCTCAAAACCCTAGCAATGGCGCCATCGGAGATTGCGAATCCCTGATTCTAGAAGCTTCTCTCGAGAAGTAGAATAAAAAAAAAACAGAGAAAACAGTAGCTCGATCGAAGGTTCAATTATAAGGATGAGGCCGTCGTTTTTATAGGGAGAGATATAGGTTCTGGTCACCGACCCAGTGATCGTAAGGGTGAGGTTACCGACCGGAGGCTGCGGTGAGATTTTGGAAGAGATGAGAGGGGATAGAGAGTGGAGAAGATGGGAAGTTGTTTTGCGGGGTAGCTTCGTTCACGTGCGTCGTACGTGAGCATGTGTACGTGGCGAGTGCCATGGAGCGGTTCTCCTACTGCTGGTGGATGTCCACACGTGTCCGCTTCGGCCCACCAAATGTCGCTCGCTGACATCACTGTGTTACCGAAAATACCCTTGCACTGCGGTACACTCTGTTTATTGTTCATTTGTTTGCATGCGATATCAGGATAAAATTGTCATTCGAGTTATGTACAAATTTCGAACTTACCGTCCTCATTTTGTTTTTTATGGTTCCAACATGTGATATCGGATATAGCAGTGAAATATTGTATGTTTGCATTGCTGCAATTCCAGTAAAATCAATTGCAATTGTTTATATTGCATTTACAGCTCTAACAGGGTACGTTTTGGATAGCTTTCTGGGAAAGTATTTATAACACCATGTAGTCTCAACTCCTAGAGATGAAACTCTTTTTAATTTAAACGCCACTACAATTCTTCTATATTAGTATTTTACAATTTCAACAATGTTGATGCAAGAAAAATTTACTAGATTGAGTCCGTTAGGTTGAACTCAATGTTGAGGGCCCTATGATCTCCGTTGTTATCTGGTGATGATTTCCGATTATGATGACCGTGATACATAGAAAAAAATATCAGATTGACGATGGTGGACTGTCTATTAACGCCCCTCCGATGTCTAAGTAAGATTCTTGATGATAATGGTAAATCAGTATTATATATAGGTTAGGGTTTTAGGATAGGATTATCATGAACTAAGGTCAGCGGTACTAAGCTGAGGTTGAGATGATGGAATCCCCTAACCTATAGGTAGGGTTGCATATTTATACTGGTTACCTATGGAGATCAAAAAGTACATGTGTCACCATCCAGCTGGCCGAGATAGTTATGATATTTACTTGACCTGCAAGTAAGTCTATGTGGCAACGCCACATTAGCATAGGATAATACAGCCGACATATGTGGAGATCAAGTATGTTATGAAAGTTGACAATCAGAGAGATTGGGTACTCAAATAATATCTTCTAACATGGTATATTGAGAATATGATACGATTCAAATCAATCATCTCTAATTAGAATCAATCATCTCTAATTAGGCTAACCGCCATAAAACTAAGCCGAGTTGGGATAAGGCATAGTAACCAAACTGAGGTGAGTTAAGTTATTATGGACCTCTATGACGTATCCTAGATTTTAGGGAGGCCTATGGGCTATGACTGGGTTGTAAGCTGAGTGCGGATGTCCCACACTTTAGGCGAGTTAAGTTGGTTAGCTGTTTGACCAAGTCAACTTGCCATCATGATGTGGTTTAGCTAGCCCAAATGTAAAATCTGGGTTATATGCATACCGTGCCCCCTAATCCCAGCTGAGATGAGATCCTAGTTTGGAGTAGATAAGATTTGCACCGAGTCCACGTCAGCCACATCTCGTCTAGCAGCATTATATGTGATTTCTCGGGCTCGTTGCCGAGATTTTCGCTATCACGATCTAGCACTAACCGCAGTGTGTCCCCTTGTTAACCTCACTAATTTAACTAATTATCGCCACGTGTCACTAGGTGTAGGATGGTGGTCACTTTAGAAATATTTTCTTCCTCCGCAAGCTTTCCCTTCAGCCTCTGTAAGAGGCTAGTTCGACTTTCATTGTTCTCACTATCTTTTTTCCCCTCCCTATAATATTCATTCTCTAGTTTTTCTAACGAAATGACTGTTGGAATTTTTTATTAGGAAAAGATTGAGTTTCTCATATATCTTTATTTTAATTTATTGTGGATGCCTAATGGGTTTAAACCCGTATACAAAAAGATTTATTTTATTTTATTTTTTACATATTCTATTATCTCTCTCTCTCAAAGAAATTCTTAGATCTCTCTCCTTATTTCCTATCAATTCCCTTTTTTCGGGCAAACATCTATTGAGAAAGAAGCTTGAGATTCACAAATATCTCAAGTGTCGACTACCTTGAGGGGACTTTTACCGCTAGTTCATAGTGCGTTCATCTTCCTCTACGAAGGCGGCAACTGTTGTTCTAGGGCAGTGATACACGACTGTTTCACCTTACAGGCCAGAAATTATAATTCTTATTTTATTTTTTATTATTTTTTTATTAGGGTTTATAATTTTGATAAAAATATTGAACAATGATTGCCCTAGACGCTTCTGATGTAGTTTCATGCCGATTCAATGGGAAGGTCCATGGATTCCTGAAGGGGTTCAGATCGCAGATGTTTGAGGATGACCTTCAGGTCTCTCGAAGTGGAAGGCGACATTTCTCAAGCTTATTCAATCCGTCTCCCTGAGTCTAAGTCTGTGCCATACGATCATGGTGATGACAAGTTCTCAGCCCATCTTTGCTCAGGTGGAATATGGGCTCCGATTCCCCCTTTATCCCTTCTTCTCTGCAAGTTGGGAATTTCTACAACTCTTCTGACTCCCATTTCATAGCGGTCGTCGTGGGTTTTCTGGGGCGTGCTGGAAATTAGTCATAGTTCCTTCATCCAACGTCTTCTGCAACTAGTTCGTTATGAAATCAGGAGCAAAATAGAATGGTTCTCTCCTGTGGGTCTTGAATTATGTCAATGTGATGATGACCATTCATCATAGTTTCCATTATCTCATGCCCATGGCACCATCATGATAAAAGGTTTGTCCCCACTGAAATCGAGCATCTGATAGGGTGAAAATAGACAATCAACTATCCTTGACTTTATTAGAAAATGTCATGGAAAACACATCATAGTCATAGGCTTACTCTTCTAGGAGGCGTAGGTTTATTGAAAGCTCAATTCTTCTCACCTGATTTCACCCTGTGATTTCTAAGTCCTAACTAAAATACGATTCCAAGCAATCCTTGTTTTATGAGTTGATCCCCAAATTCAAGCTTGATTTCTGCCTTCCTTATTTTCTACAAAACATGTACATGTATATGGATTCTTTTGTTTCCTACGGCTCTAAACTTCATAAATAAAAAAAAAGAACACTATCAACATTCGTCGCAACCAACAACTGATACGAACCAATAAAATAGTTTAACTTTTGAGAAAGGTTCTATTCTAAGATAGTTGCAACCAAATATGTAGTTCCTACCAAAACAAGGAATCAAACAGCTGAAATGGGATTTTGGTATAACTAAATTTCCATAAAGCTTATGTAACGAAACACACCTAAATCAAACAGATTCCTAGACACCAAATTCACCAAAAAAAAAAAAAAAATCTCACATTAAGCCTCAAGAGTGGAAGAAAAGGCAACTACATTAGGGAAAAGTATCAAGTGCACCCGGGTCTATGGCATTAAATATGCACCTAAATGATGTCAACCATTAGATCATTAGATTTCGAGATTCGTGCCCGGATCAAACGATTGACATCCTTCAGGTGCACATTTAATGCCTTAGGCCGTCTCCACCGGATACTTTCTCCTATATTAGGCTAGCAGTTGCACTTTTCTTTCTTCCACCAAAACTTCAAGATCCTAGAAAACCGCCATTGAGGCTCATTGTCTAGAAAGAGAGAGAGAAAAAAAAAGAAAGAAAGAAAACTATCCAATAAATCATGTCCGTTGGATAGTAATTAATACATGAAGGACTATCTGCCCTTGGATTCATGGAAAAATGGAAATTTTTTAGGAATTGTACGTTAATCTAATATTTTTTTCTTGGCACATTAACAATCCAGTAAATATGTATTATCAAATACTTTCCCCCATAAAGCCTTGACAACATCATCCTCAACCACTTTTTTCAGCTGAGTCTCATTGGTTTTTGTACTCTTCCATGGCAACAAAGTATGTGCTACATCCCTTGCGCAATTGATGAGGATGGAGATATCTATGGATCAGGTGGGCAATGATAGAGTTTGTTTGTTTGCTATGTTTGTTATTATACATGGTAACATTGCGTAGCTTTTCTAATTTATAAAATTTGTTAGGTGTCCTTTCTTAAGTTGGTGTGGAATGCTTATAAGTTACAAGAGTGGACACGAGAAGTGATTTGATATATGACGCATTATCTAATGGAACATATCTAAGATGAGCTTGACTTGTCTCTTGATTGCACAGGATTAGGTGTGCATTAGATTAATAAAAATATAATTTTCATTAATGAATAAATACTAGCTTGTGGATTAAAATCATGTTCAAGCTACAGTAAGGCTTATTTTATTTTAGAGCAGAAACATGTTACTTGATTACCTATAAAATAGATCGCAGTCTAGTATAAATGGAATTTGCCGACGGCATTCGAAATCAATCAAAGAGAAATGTCAGGGAGAATTCAAAAAAAAAGGACCATTTTTTAAAAATAATTAGCAAAAGATTTTTTGCTAAATAATTAGCAAAATCAATCTCTTTTTGGCAAGCTCACCAAGGCTGGCAAAAAAGAGATCGATTTTGCAAAATTTGATATTGAAAACACACGAGACTACTAGTCCAGTGTGTTTAGCAATCACTAATTAGCGTTTAAACAAAGCCCATAAAACTCACGGGACTAGTAGTCCCATGTGAATAATAGAAACTAGATGCCCCTAAATGCATATACACGGGACTGCCAGTCCCGTGGATTAAACAGAGAGGTGGTTGGCTCCTGTCGGGGGTATATAACTACCCAGCCGTGCCCAAAAATTAGGGCACAGTCGCACTCGATCTCTCCCTTCTCTCTCTCTCTCTCTCTCTCTCTCTCTCTCTCTCTCTCTCTCTCTCTCTCATTTTTGCAATCCTCTCTCTACACTCTCCCGATCTCTCTCCCCCACCCCATTCATCATCTCCCACATCACCTCCTTCTCCCTCAATTTTCTCTCTCTCCTTCTCTCCAAACCCAAACCGAGGCTCCTCCCCAAAATTTCTCCCTTGATTCACTCCAACATTGTTGAACTCCGACGCCGTCTAACCTTTCCGACGCTGACAAACTTCAATTCTTCATCAAGATAAAAGTTTCTAATTTTGTATAATTTTTTAGTTACAATTGTAGTATGAAAATAACCCTATATTTTGAATAATTTTATTTCAATTTTGATAAACAATGTGGTTTGGTTACAATTAGGATTTAACTAGAAATTTGATAGATTAAATTTGATATAGAGGGCTTTTCAATTATGGTTCAACTAGAAACATGATATATAAAATTTAATTTATGAAGTGTAATAGATAATTTGTATATGATGAATGTTAATATTTTAGTTTTGATGGTGAAGGGAATACCCGTTATTTGCTTCTTCAATGGAAGACTGAGTGTTGGAATGAATAATATGCCTATATATGAGGGAGGATCTAGAAAAATATTCATGTTATCTAAAACATGCAACTTCGATGGCATGATGAAGGAAATACACAGAGTTACTAGAATTAACCATTAAGAGTATGCAACTAAGGTGTTCTGCAGTTGTCCGATAAATAAAAAAAGAACAATTGCTGTAGAGATCACCAATGATCAAGAATTGATTGACATGATATATCTCTTTGAAAAGCAAATCTCAATTGAGTTGTTCATTGAAACTTTTCAATTTCTAGTGTTGCCCAAGTTTCGAATGCTCCGGAGGAGTTCTCCGCATGCTTGACCTAGAAAATAACACGAGCGAATTTATTTCATCTCCAAGTGCCGTGCACTTAGAAAATGACTTGAGTGAAATGGCATGGACTCAACTACACCATGTAAGCAGTTCTTCCCTTTATACGATGTCAAGTGATATGTTGCACAATGCTTCGAGTCATGTTACGGGTAATTTTCCTGTTGGTTCCATTGTAGAAGAGGATGAGGATGCAGATAATGATTCTAAAGATGTTGAAGAAGAGGAACAACTTGATAGCATGCAATGTGAAATTGGAGGCATCAATGAGGACACCCGTTGGATGGATAAATTTTGTGTAAATAACGATTATGTGGAGTCTGAAGAACCGTTGCCAGAAGAGTTTCAAAATGAGGAGTGGATAAATGCCTCACAAGCTAAGATTGTTGATCTTGGTTCTAATTTCGAACAACCTGAGGACTTCACTTTCAAAAAAGGAGATCCATTCGAGAATAAGGAAGTGTTGATTTCACTATACATGAATGGTTCATAAAGAATCGAGTTAAATTCAAGACGGTGAAAACAAATACAACCAACTACCATGTAAAGTGCTACTTCAATGAGAAAGCTCTAGGAGCATGCAAGTGCTCAAGATGAAAGACATCCAAAGTGTCCTTGGAAGCTAAATGCAGTTGTTAGAAAAAAATCTAATGGACAATTTATGATCTCTAGTTATTACGAACTTCATACATGTTGCAATCTGACTGTCAATGTCGATCATAAGGCAGCAACTTCCTCTTATATCTTGAAGCTAATTATGTCTGAAGTAAGGAGAGAACTTAATCTGTCTCCAGGTCAGATAATTATAAGGGTTGTTGATGGTTTAAATCACACAGTCAAATAACAATAGATTTTGATGGAGGGGATCCGCTAACTCTCTCCGAATATCTGGTTTGATGGGGAGGCTTACACAATCCTGCACAGATAAATAACTCATAAGAGGGTGGGGTCTATTTCCTCGGTAGTTCCTTCGACGATCAAGTCAGTTGATGTTTTAATGGAGGAATAGAAAATGAACTGCTGGAGTTCTTGAAAGTTCAGGTCTTTTGTGTTAGAAATCAGCTTACCTTTGTTCTTAGAATAGTATTGCCTTTTATAGCATGGATATGGGGTAATTCGGTCACCTTGGCTAGGGCTGAGCTGGCAGCTGAGTCAGACCCTGCTTTACAGATATCGACCAAGGAGTGGAGGGCAGTCACTTCGATCAGGCATGGGTCGACGGCTGAGTGAGATTCACCTCTACAAGTGTCGCCCGCTGAGTGGGCGTGGTCAAGTCAGCATTAAATGGGATTTGATGTTGGGCGTGCAACGTCGGCATGGTCCGATGTGTCTTAAAGACTTTTGAGGGTGGAGTAATGATGATACTCATCATGCATTTAATGCGGAGGTGGCACCTGTCCACGGGACAATCGAGATGAAATGCACAATGAAAATTGAGATGGCCAGTTGCTTGGACTTAGTTTTTAATGCGGAATACTTGTTTGCTACTAATTGGGGATTTTCATTCTGGCAATTGAATTACCATAACAAGGGTATACGATAGGAGAAAAATAACTATGTCCAAATATAAGGTATATGATGCACAGAGGAAGGCGTTGATTAAAATATTTAGAGATTGGGAGAAATCTTACGAATTACTTTCATAATATCTTGAGGCAATTAAGAGGAAAAATCTAGGTACCGAATATGAAATATTGTCTAAAGAGATTGCACCATGAGTGGAGAGGTTCACGCGAGTATTTTGGGCATTTGGACCCGCTATCAAGGGGTTCTCATTTTGTCGTCTGCTCTTAAGCATCAATGGCGATATCTATATGGCAAATACAAAGGAGTGCTTTTGATTGCGACCGGTGTAGATGCAAATGGTGAGCTATTTCCATTGGCCTTTGTAATTGTTGAGGTAGAGGACACATCGAGTTGGAAGTGGTTTTTAACTGTATTTATAGATTTATTCCTACTGTTCAAAGTCCTAGAACGATTACTTTTATTTTCAACAGGATGAAAGGAATTTCACGGGTCTTGCACGAGGATTTTGGAGCACCACATCATCACCGATATTGCTTGAGGCATAAAAGAGATAATTTTAAGAAAAAACACGGAGAGGTTGATGTGTTATTTTATTATATTTTGCAAGTGCACAGCTTTCGTTGTAGCCTTTACAGGTCGTCATTCGGGAAATTTTATTAATAAAATTCTATCTTAGGATCCTAGGGTTTAAAAAAGGTTTTGTGTTTGAAGGATGTTGATTTTTTCTATTAATAGACTTAAACTAGGTTACTTAGGCTAACTTCACTAGGTTTCTAAACTAGATTTTTATTTAATCTCTTTATTTAGTAGAACCCTAAAAGCATAAGCAATATTTCATTAGAAATTATAAACTATCAATTAGTCCTAATCTTTTATTTACTAGAACCCTAAAAGCATAAGCTATGTCTCATTAGAAACTATAACCTATCAATTAGTTAATCCTAGTATTTCTAATTAATTAATCTAGACTTTTTATTACTAGGGTTTAATCTCCTAAGTGTAGGTTTTGCCTAGTTAAAGTCTATAACCTATCAAATTATAATTAACCCTAGCTTTTATTAATCTAAACTAATCAACTTCTTTACTTAACCCAAAGAGATCTTTTATTAATCTAGATTAGTCACCTAGCCGTTATCCTAAGCTTCCTAATGGTAATTAGCTACTTATGATTAAAGAGAAAAGAAGATTAAAGAAGAATTAAAGAAAAGAGAAGAAAGAGCAAGAAAAATAAGAACAAGAACGAAACAATGAAAATAAGAAATTAAATAACTTACTAAATTGAAGAAACTTATAAATAAATAAAAAAAGAACTTGAAGTCCAAAATAGCAAGCAAAAAAAAAAAGAACTTTATTGAATTCTCAGGAATTGAATGTCTCAAATACAACGGCCCCAGGCCCCAATTTAAACTATACAAGAACCTCTCACAATTGTCGGATTAAACTTGATCTCCAAGTAATCTTCATAACCGTAGGATTTATTTTGTTCAACAATTAATTACATATTTTCATAATACAAATAAGAGTGTAAAATCTAAGTAAATTCGAATTTCTACTAGAATCAGATACTGATGATATAATTTGAGAAATCTTCCAATCTGGATGGATCCGTCTCGTCGAGATAGGTGATTTTCATATATAATATATTAGATTTTAACATCTGGATTGGGAGAAATTGTCTTTTCTTTACAGCTGATAATTTAAATCCGAATTTAACTTAGATTTTATTATTATTGTCTTCCACGTAATTGAATATTTCCTTTTTTTTTCTTGATTCACTGTTGTAGACCTGATTGTTGCTAGATTAATTCTTCTAAAATATGGACTTTTTGGCTTCAATGGGCTTCACTAGGCTTCTTTGGGCTTTTCTTTATTCAAAAATAATTTTTCCTAAAAATTTACTGAAAATACCCTAGAAGAAATTAAATATATACAAAAGCAAAGATAAATGAGGATATAAAAATGATATAAAATATGTTAATTAGAGGTCAATCTGCAAAATCTATTATCGCAAGCCGGATGTGCAGCCGACACATTGGTGTATGAGCATTGTAGGGAGAAAATTAAGTCTTTGTCAGTTAAAGCACACAACTAGATTGAATAAAATTTGAAGCCGCAATACGAAGATCGATGGGCGTTAAGTAAAGATAATGGGGTGCGCTATTGTATGATGATAACTAATTGCTTTGAAAGTTTCAATGGCGTACTTAAGGCTGCCCGAGCTATGTCAATTCAAGCCTTGGTTGTAAGGACGTTTTATAGGTTGAACACATACTTTAACAAAAGATATGGTGATGGTGCAAGTTGGACGACGAGTTACACTCCAAAAAATGAGAGCATACTGCAGAAAAGGATTGTAGCTGTAAGATCGTGTAGAATTACTCCATTCAACAATAATGAATGAGAGATTAAAGATTGTGAAAGTACTTACACCATTTATCTATATGACCAAGAGTGCAGTTGTACTTGTAATATACCACAATTATAAAAATTTCCATGTGATCATGTTTTAGCAGCTAGTTTCAATCAAGATGGTGGTGCTAGATTGCCTTATGATCGGTATTGCTCAGCTTGGTATTCAACAAATCATTACTGAAAGGCTTACAAGGAGAGTTTTCATCCTCCCGATGATAGTCGCTATCGGCCGGCTTATAATGGACATGTCTATTGCCACCTCATACAAAAGACAAGCGGGACGATCCCGTTCCGTGCACATTAGAGGTATCATGGAGTAAGGGTGGGAAAGAGAGTCATCATAAATTAAATGTAGTCAATGCAATCAATTTGGTTAGAATAGGTCTCGTTGTCCATCAAGAACACATACAATTAATTGGTAATAAGTTAGTTTTCTAAGTTTATTTCATGCTTTTTATTATAATCTTATTAATTCAGCAAGAACAAATATGTGATTAATTGTATGTGCAAGTATATACACTATGCTTCCCAGGGCGGTTAGTGATGACGTCCTCTATGATCAGTCATGACACAGTTCGGAGACTATATCATTTTCAAAGGTAACAAAACTTGAGGCGTACATGAAAGCTAATTTCTCCATTATTTTTTCATTTTATACTCTAATATTATTTTTCTTTGTTGTGCAAAGGGGACAGGAGCTAGTTATGGTTGATCATAGCCTCGGACATACGCGTTGGCCACTTGAGGATGAGCATATGATTACCGTGGTAGCCCAACCCGGTTTTCTCACATGCTTGAGGCTTGATGGATGAAATTAGATTGGCCACTACTTAGTGCATTGATGGATAGATGGAGGCCAGAGACTAACACTTTTCATCTACGTATTGGAAAGTCGAGTATTACTCTCCAAGACGTATCAATTAATCTTTGGTCTCTGCGTTGATGGTCCATGTGTTACAGAGACAGATAGACATGCATGGCGCCGAGTTTGTGAGGAGTTGTTAGGAGTAGCTCCACTCTCATTGCCCGGGGGGAATGTTAGATTGAAGTGGCTAATAGATACTTTCTCACACCCGTTGCCAGAAGATGCATCCCAAGTCATGATCCAACAACATACACGTGCATATATTTTGCACATGATCGAGACGCTTCTATTTCCCTATTCTAGTAAAGATAAAGTACATTTGAGTTAATAAAATTTGTAATTTGAATATTTATATAATTAAATTATTTACTTGAATAGAACTAAATGCATTTTTTAATATAATAAATGGTTACCACTTCTCGAGAACTTGGACACTTGCGGGAGATTATCACGGGGTAGTGATGTTTTAGCATACCTGTATAGAGAAATGTCTAAGGTGGATTTTAGACAAAATAAAGAGCTCAATGGGTGTCTAACTTCATTAGAAGTTTGGGTGTGGGAGAGACTTATTTTAAAATCAAGATTATGTGAGACACGAGCTTTTGATGGACAGATTCCACTGGGCTGCAGGTAAACACTTTTGAATCTAACTAATGTAGATTTGATTTAGAAGTATAGTTACAGTATTAGATGCTAAACTTTGATCTTTCACACAAATAGAACGTCCAAAAATACTATGATGAGACCCCGACAAGACAGCTAGACTTTTACAGAAACGAGCTTGATCGCATGAAGATTTATCAGATATCAAATTTTACTTTAAGAAAATTTAATCTACCACTAACTTTCGAAGAGATACTAGTATGTGAAATATTTTCTAGTTCGAGTGGCGGCCATACGGTGATCACCTACCTCATCTACCACCAATTTACACTGAGGGGCAAGTTATATGGAGAGCAAGAGTTCCTCTCATATACTTTGAGATTGTAAAAATGCATGTGCTGGATCGCGTGCTTAGACAGCTTGGTTTGGCACAGCATATTCCACAAGAAGTTGAAAGAATAGAGAGAAAGGCTAAGAAAGATGGGCATCAGAGAAACTGGAAAAATGCGCATCATCAGTACATACACAGATGGACTGATTGGCATTTGAGTATTGTGGAGTAGATTGATCCTCCTCTATAGAAATCAAATTATATCAGGTGGTATTGGGGGATTACTAGAAGATGGATACTAAATCAAACCACGGCTCCATTCGATGAACACCAACAACGTGCCTTACAACAGAGATACGTGCCAAGGGGTGTAGATGAAAGAAAACTTGTAACTAATTTACTATTAATTCCATTTATTTTGTATTACTACAATTTACTTTTATATATATATATATATATATATATATATATATATATATATATATATATATATATATATATATATATATATATATATATATATATATATATATATATATATATATATATATATATATATATATATATATATATATATATATATATATATATATATATATATATATATATATATATATATATATATATATATATATATATATATATATATATATATATATATATATATATATATATATATCACACACACACACACACACACACACACACACACACACACACACACACACACACACACACACACACACACACACACACACACACACACACACACACACACACACACTGAGCGAGAACTATCAACACACACACACACACACACACACACACACACACACACACACACACACACACACACACACACACACACACACACACCTTTTTGACGTAATTGCAGATAGATGCTATGGATGATATTGAGGGCATTGCAAATGAGGGGCTAGCACTTTCTGTCAGCAGGAACAGATCGAGGAGTACATGCATCCCTGTATCAGCGAGATAGTGCAAATTTATAGAGCTTTTCATCGAACTCATAAGGATCTTCATGATGGTCGGGAGGAGATGGCTCATGAGGTTCTCTTATATGCATGCCGACCAAATAGACGAAGACGAGATGGATCTTGTACGCACAACGATGAAGCTGGAATGTCATAGCCACACACACAACTGGAGAGCGAGCTCGTACAAGCTCAAGTCCATGGAGGATGACGACGATCTGAGCGAGTACTAAGAGGGAGACAAAGGGGAAGGGGTGGACTTCTAGGTTGCATGTGATAGATTAATGGATTTTTTTTTGTATGGACTCTATTTAAGTTATCGATATAGGTTATTTGTAAATAAATAAACTTGATATATTTGAATTTATTGCAATATTTTAGTGTATGGATATAATATGTGTTGTCATGGAATGTTATCTATTCTGTTTGTTGGGATGTTTTGGATTGATTAGATGTGTATTAAGTTATATTTATTTCTTGAAAATTATAAGTTATATAGAGATTATACTGTTTGGATATGTATATGAGGTGAATTTGATTTTTTTAATGCACAGGAAGTATTGTATATACACAATAGATAAGTTGGAACAGAAGCGTGCATGTTTCGTGCATGTTTGGACTTGTCCTGTAAAACACACGGGACTACTAGTCCCGTGTGTTTTCTGAGCTTCTTTAATTGGTTATTAGCACTCGCTAAATAAACGTGACTAGTAGTCTCATGTATTTTAAACAATGAATTTTGCAAAATCGACCTCATTTGGCCAACTTTGGTAAGCTGGCCAAAAAGATGTCGATTTTGCTAATTATTTAGCAAAAAGATCGTTTTAGCTAATTATTTTTTTAAAAAGAATCTTTTTTAAAAAAGTCTCCAAGTGTAAATGGTAATACGTAAGTTGTAACACTCAACTTTTGTTATATTACAGTTTGGAGAAATATTCATTTAAGTCGTAACACTAAATCTTCATTCATTTACCAACAAGGAATATATAAATAGAATTGTGCCAAACTACAAAAGACATGTAGCCTATGTTTTTATATGAAAAGACATGTAGCCTTTGTAGACCAACGATGAAACAAAGCTCTTTTAAGCAAAATAATTGAATTGCTAGGGTTTTTAAAGCAAAATAACTTCAATCTCTCAGTAAAATCGTTAAAAACTACTCTCTAATTTTTCTCTCGTTTCCCTACTTAAGGAGTGATTAAAGGCCTTAGCATTATTTTTATCCGGGAAGAGACTGTCAACGCCTTAGAAATAAAGTTAAGGGCCTTATAATCACGTACATGTTGCGGTTGCAAAACTAAGTCACGGAATTTTTGCTCCTTAAAAAGGAAACACTTAACAGTTGATCCAAAAAGGCCCCAGACCCATCTTCGGCAATTGGTCCAAATGTGTGTCTACAAATATAATACGCTTTCACAGCCCATTTCTTTATGGATCTGTCTAGCGCTACCAACAATAAATAAATAAATAAAAATAAAAAATATGTTTGCATATTTATTTATTTATTTATTTTTTGGGAATTTGGACTAACAAAGGAAAAACTATAGCGTTAAAAAAGTTAGGTATAATTTAATCTAGATTTATTCATTTATGTCAAAAGATATATAGTTTTATTCATTTAGGGTCTGTTTGGTTGGGCAAAAAAAAAACAAAAAACAAAAAAACACATTATAAGAAATTAATTTGGTTTCCACTCTAAAATCAAGAAAGAGGGTGTCATCCCTCTCATTGGTTAATTTGACTCTATTTTAAAAAATCCATTTCAGATATTTTTATTTTTATAAGGAAAACGGTTGAATCCTATTTATGAGGTTTTTCTTTTTGTCGATTTCCTTTTCTTGAAATCAACCAAACATCTCCTGAATGTTGTGAGTTTTCTTTTGGAATAGTAGCCTTGTTAGAAAATTACTCTAAAAATCGATCGTTTGACAAAGGTAAAAAACTGAATGTACTAATAATATTGGAGCTCAAAAGATGAAAAATAAATAGCTGCTCGTTGCGTTTGCCGGGAGTCGAACCCGGGTCTATTGCTTGGAAGGCAATTATCCTAACCGTTGGACTACAAACGCTGGTCGGACGAATTTAATAAACAAATAACCTAACGTAGTCAAACATATAGATAAGGTTCTGCTGCCGTCAAATGAATCATACTACTAAACATGAACATAGTTTTTTTTGAAGTAATAAACATGAATATAGTTGCAAAGTGGAGGGTTACTTTACCATACTTGGGATATCTATGATGCTTGAATCAACTATCACCACAATAAGAACTTGATATGGTACAAAGCATGAGCAATATTTCTTCTTCAACCCCTTATTGCATAAAACCATTTAAAATCGGATTTGGATCCTCTTCAAGTAGATGATAATTGGAGTATTCAATTCTTTCAATCCACTCTATCAATCACAATTTTAAAGAATAAAATAATGTCATGTAGGATTTCCACAATAGAATTAGTGGTCTTCCAAATACCATGGTAGATATGGTGAATTAGATTTTATTTATTTATGATAATGTCAAACTAATTTAAAATTCAAAATGATCATAGTTTAATCCCTCTAGGATACGTGCTTTTTAAGCAGAATGATGAACACATTATGTTACTTTCATTGATTTGTTGCAATATATTGTTTTATCAATTCATTTTTTGACACAAGATTTAATTATACAAGGTTAGAAATTAAATCTGCAGAAGAGTTTAATTAGAGTGGTTTCTATTATTTTAATTAGTTTTGAGAAACATGATTTTGATCATAAATAAAATTATTGCGGTATTTAGAAAACTATTAACTTGATTATGAAAGTCGTACATGATGATATCCTATCATAGGAAATTGTGATTGATGGTGAGGATTGAAAAAGTGGATACTCTCATATTACTATCTAATTGGAGTGGATCTAAATCCATCTGAATCCTTAGATGTCTAGCTAGCACTAACTCAGATCCCTTCTCCACGCTACAATATCTTTGATATGATATTTGCCCTTTTCCAGTCAAGACAATAATGTATTTTATACATTATTTTTCAAGATAAATCATTTTCCTTTTGGTGGGAATTTGAGAACAAAAATAGAACTCCTTGCTTTATTCTAAAAATTTATTGTTAAGCCCATGACACTAACATGACAAACAATTGCAGCCCCCCTCAAAAGTTCATGTTATGTCCAGTAGATATATTCAACATGAATTTTAATCCAGGTTAAATTTATATTAATTACCGCTAAGAAAATGCAACACATCAGGGTATGATATCAAGTAAAATAACTATTTAAGAGAACTCATTCCTGAAAGCTATTTGTTAAGAATGAGGCAACTAAAATCTTTTATCACTCACGCTTGACTCTCCATCGTTCGCTTGCAACAAGGATGATAGGGTTTGCTCTGATATCATATTTATAAGAGACGTGGGAGTAGGCGGTCCCAAAAGCTTAACTGTGGGAGGGAGGAAATTCAAAATAATTAATTTGCTTTTTTATATAAAGGAGGATAATTAATTCTCTATCTAGTCACTATGGGGTTAGTCAAGTAAAACTCAAAATTAGAATCAGGATAATTTGTGAGTATAAACTTTTATGGTGTTAGTTAATTAGAAGTCGAAATAGGATAAAATTATACATTGTTAGTTAACTAGAACTGGATAAAAATAGAACTAGGATAATTGTACAAAATTATCCCCTTTTTATATTTATATAGAAAAGAAAGAGTTTCAGTCTCTCAAACTATCTCATGTATTAGACTAGAACTAGGTGATGAAAAATAGAACTCTCATATTTGTAATTTTTTATTTTTCTGTATTTTATTTCTCCATCCTCCTCAAACTACACCATATGATCATATTGTCTCTCTTCTCACCCTTCTACTTATATGTTACTTTATTTTTAATTGAGTATTACATTTATATAATTAATTTAAATTTAAAAATTATGAATTGGTACTTTATTAAAAATTAATTGAAATTAAGACATTAGGGAAAATATTTGGTAGAGCGAAAAAAAAAGAAAATAGGAAGAAAAATTATTTTTAAGATATGTATTATAATAATAATTTCAAAAATCAAAAACTAATTATCATTATGTTAACAGGTGTTATGCCCGTGCTTTCGCACAGTGGATCTTTTTTTGTATACCTAATTTATTTATTTTCTATTAGTTTCTTTTTCATTATTCATGTGCTTCTTAATTCAATTGTACTAAAAAAATTCTTTAGACAATTGCTTCTTCTTTTTTATGTTTGCTATATTCTTCTTTTACATGCAAATGGCTTAAAACATGACTTATAATATAGAAATGAACATGATATTACCTTCTAAATTTCTTCTAGTGACCTGAACATAATATGTGAGAAGAAAAGAGATTTTAATAAGAGAAATATAAATAAGGGTGTTGATGACTTTTACTTTAATTTAACTTAAACTTAGATGGCTTAACCACCATCCCTCTTTGTTTTAACTACTTTTCATATAAAAGCAAAACCTCTAAAAATCTTGTAGACCTATGAAATGCTCTGATATCATATTTATAAGAGACGTGGGAGTAGGCGGTCCCAAAAGCTTAACTGTGGGAGGGAGGAAATTCAAAATAATTAATTTGCTTTTTATATAAAGGAGGATAATTAATTCTCTATCTAGTCACTATGGGGTTAGTCAAGTAAAACTCAAAATTAGAATCAGGATAATTTGTGAGTATAAACTTTTATGGTGTTAGTTAATTAGAAGTCGAAATAGGATAAAATTATACATTGTTAGTTAACTAGAACTGGATAAAAATAGAACTAGGATAATTGTACAAAATTATCCCCTTTTTATATTTATATAGAAAAGAAAGAGTTTCAGTCTCTCAAACTATCTCATGTATTAGACTAGAACTAGGTGATGAAAAATAGAACTCCTTGCTTTATTCTAAAAATTTATTGTTAAGCCCATGACACTAACATGACAAACAATTGCAGCCCCCTCAAAAGTTCTTCTAGTGACCTGAACATAATATGTGAGAAGAAAAGAGATTTTAATAAGAGAAATATAAATAAGGGTGTTGATGACTTTTACTTTAATTTAACTTAAACTTAGATGGCTTAACCACCATCCCTCTTTGTTTTAACTACTTTTCATATAAAAGCAAAACCTCTAAAAATCTTGTAGACCTATGAAATGCTCTGATATCAAAAATAAATCTCGTGCACTCTTTCAGTTATTTCAAAAATTGATCGTAGCATCTGAAGAATTCAAATTTAAATTCTCCGTGCTTTGCACGGGCTGCATACTAGTAATATTCTAAAGTTAACAAAACAAGAAAAAAATAAGCTCACTGAATAAGCGCGAATAATTTTTATTTTAAAATTTCAAGTGCAAAACTAGGGAATGACACTGGGTTGTTGTTTGAGATTTATGGGTAATAGTAAACAACAAATCCCTTTTGATATATAATATAGAGATTTAAACTATTTCTATGAGCAAGGCTCCTATAAACTTAAGTTGATAATGAATAGTACACACCAACTTTTGTATTCATTGATGTTGCCTTGGGATCCGTGAAATCAAGAGATGCACAAATCTCAAAGTGGGCTTTATATCTTTCACGGATCCCAAGACAACATCAATGGATAGAAAAGTTGGTGTATGACTATTCTCTATCAACTTAAGTTTATAGGAGCCTTGCTCCTATTTCTATATCCATTTCTTCCCTTTTATATAGTTTAGTTTCTTCTTTATATTTTTTCCGCTTATAAATTAGTAGAGTTCAATTTTCTTTATTTATGATGTATTTCACTTGATTCTCCTGTCCATTTACTATTAGAGTCTCATCTTAGTTTGACAATCAAAGTACGTTGTCATAATAGTAACCATAAATTTATCTTCAATACATGTAAGACCTTCACGTGTAACCACCAATCCATCCTCTCTAGAAAAATCAAAATATGGATAAATTTCCTAAACCCTTAGTAAGTTTGGGTGTTTGTCACCAAACCCCCAATATCTTTGAACTTCTCGCTAAACCCCTAATTATTTTTAGTAGAAAACCCTTCAGATTAATATCATTAGTTCACGTATCAAATGACGAAAATATATCTAATAAATTCTGACAAAATACCCCAAATATGTTATAAGTTTTGTCACTTAACTCCCAATAACTTGTGGCACAAAACCCATAATAACATGTGTTTATAATTTTAAAGATTTGTAAGGGGTTTGTTTGCATTGTTTAGATTTTTTGATGGGGGTTGTTTGTAAATTTTTGAATTTTAAGCATTTCTTTGCAAATTTTAAATTTTTAGGGTGTGCTTTTAATTTCATATATTTTAGTGTGTTGTTTATAATTTTTAGATTTTTTATGGGATTTTTATAATTTTTGTATTTTTTAGTGTTTATTTGTAGTTTGTAGATTTTTAGGATGTTTTTGTAATTTTTTATTTTAAAGGGAGTTGTCAATAGTTTTCAGAGTTTTTAAGAGGATTGTTTCTAATTTTTAAACTTTTTAGGGGCTGCTCATAATTTTTATTTCTTATTTCTGTTTGCAAATTTTAAGTTTTCCATAGAATTTTTTCAACTTAGGGGTTGTTTTTAATTTTGGATCTTCTAGGGTGTTATTTGTAATTTCCTATTGTAACTTGTTTTTCTTTAAATTTATTAGAACAAAGTTTTTTTATGGATAGTCATTATTTGAGTAAGAATACCAAATATGCAATTATTAAAATTTTCTAATTATGGATAGTTTTAATTTGATGAGAATATTTAGGTAAAGATATGATTAGATTTACACATGTCAACTTCTCATAGGGTGAGTTATTTGTAAGAATTACTTATCTAGATAAATACAGAGCACGTAGAGGAAATTAATTAAATATTAGCTATCGAACTATCAAATTGATCAAATTGGCTTGTCTTCGGTCTGTCAATCAAATTCCTTCTGTCCCAGGGGTCGTAGGTTGCCTGTCTCTCTCTTCTTCCCCTTCCCAGGGAAGCAATGTGAAGTTTTCAATATCTCCAGTCATTGTTGTCTAGAACGATCTGCAATTGAGATAATTAGATAAAAAATTAGAGATGATATGAAGTATGGACATATACAGAAAGAAAGAACAAAATTAGATCACCATTTGAATAAAGAAAATAAAGAAACACGGAAGGAGTTTCTAGCCTATACCTTATCAAATTGCCCTAAATCTAGTGCAGGAAGTATGATTGTACTTATAGATTAGGCTATAACTCTTCTGTTATAACTGACATTCTCAAAATATAAGTTTCCATCCATAGTGAAACTATCTCATCATTCTTAATTAATCCACTACAACTCCTTATAGCTAGAATAAGAATTCAACTGTTAGTTATCATCATAACAAAATAACTATATTATCATGTGGGCCACAAACTAGATCGAATAACAACATTGTCAACGTTTCATGCTTAGATAAGACACTTTTCAATTTATTGAGAAGAGAGGCTTGAATACCTCCACCAGTTTCTTATTACTAGTATAGTGCACGTGCTTTGCACGTGGACATACTGATTTCTGGTGTTGGATTTGTTTCATAGACAAAAAAGGAAAAAGTTTAAAAGATAAAATATTTAAAGTAAAATACTTTTTTTGAATGTTTGCATATAATATTAAATAAATTTAAAAGTGAAATTATAGTAGAAATAATTTAGTAAATCCATGTGAATCGAGATGGATGAACATTGACTGATTGTTAATTGTTGACATCTTGAGTTGAGCATAGATACAATTCTTCTGAATATATGTATATTTTGTGGTCATCAATAAATAATTATCCATTAGTTTAGAAAATTAAGACTCATTAAGAAAAATTAACATTGGAAGTTAAGTATTTTAAAGAAGTTTTAAATATTTACGTAAAAAGCATGTAAATAAAATGTGTAAGGAGTACAAGAGATTTAGTGAACCAATAAGTCATCCTTGAATTTGATTTCCGTCGTCGACTGAAAATGAGAGTGAAATATGTGAAGTTCACATTATTCTAAATGACATTTTGGCCGAGACCTATATTTCCCAGAAAGATCTCTCTTTATAATTTTCTTTTTTTATTAGACATTAGACTTAAATTAATAGTTCAAACATTTTGCTAGAAAAAATATTTACAAAAATAATAATTCTTTATAAAAGATATTTTCATCTCTGTTGCCTATATTTTGAAGACAAATTTCTTCTTTAGCACATTAGCATGGACGTTAGCCAATTTTAGTTAATTTTCCAAAAAAATAATCTTTTTGGTAATTTTATATTTAAAACCTTAGACTTAAATTAATATTTTTAACAGTTTATGCTAAAATAAGTTTTATTGAAACTATAATTATTTATTAAAAAATTTGGACATAAGATTAAGAGCATGTTTGGCAACTTGGTCAGTGCATTATAGTCCACTGTTTCATGTTTGGTAACCATGTTTAGAGTGGATTATTTTGGATTATATCCACCAAGAAAGAATCTAGGATTCCTAAGTTATATTTTGGTTATTATCACACATGTTTGACCAAGTAAATGAAAAAATTACCATTATTGTTTTAGATTAATTCTATTATTTTCTCCTTGCACTTTTAAGGTTTTTCCCCCTCATTTTAATAAAAAGCACATGGATCATAAAACCACCCTCTTTACCAAACATTAAAAAAAGATTTAATCCACTGAGGTTATAATCTACCAACGGATTGTAACTCCTGTGGATTATAATTTTGAATTACCAAGTATGCCCTAAGTTTTTCACATTCAGATCCTCTCCAATTGTAGTAATTGGAGAATATCCAATCACTTCAATCTTATCCTTCCATTTCAATTCAAACGGCTAAAATGAAGCCTTGTTGGACTTCCACTCTCGCAATGCCGGTTTTCATGATAGTGGTTTTGAAGACAATAATGCTTTCAAAATAATATTTAGAATCCTACGTGACTTCATCACAACCATGGGAATTGAAATGGAGGGATACGATTGGGGTAATTGGACATGCTCCAATTACAATCTTCAAATAGCACTTAATTGGAGAGGATATCAATCCAATTTTATATAGTTTGTGGATAAAAACTTTTCCCTAATATGTTAATATTTTCAACTTCAAAACAAACTTTCTAGTTTATTTACCTTAATTTTAGGGATAATAAATTACCTTTTAGTTTCTTTATTTAGAAAATCTTTGGACTTTGTTTTCAAACAAAGTAGCTAAAGTAAATTATGTTTCTTCTTCCGCATTTTCTGTTTTTTTAAAATTCTGTCTAAGCTAAGCCATTTTTCTTCAGTTTTGTATGGTAAGATAGCCACAGAAGTTTCCATAGTGATCTCAATTCCATAATTCTTAAGATCTAACGAACCTATTAAATTCAATAATACTCATTTTGTTTCTGAAGAAGCTGTGGATGGGGAGCTTCAGCATTGCTATAAGTTACCAAATAAAATGTGGATCAATTATACAACTTTTATATAATAATATTTTATGCAACTTTTATATGATATACCTTTAGCTTTTATAAATCTGTACACTACAAAAAACTTTGTAAGTTACAACGTTTATAATATTGCATTCAATAACATTTATGAAATGTTGTTATTCAGGGCACCAACATTTTCAAAAATGTTGGTATGGCAAGTGTGAGCATTAGATATTAGCGTTTTGTAGAATACGTTGGCACGCACAAAAGAATCACTACAAAACTTAGAACATGTCAGCTAACATAGAGCACTCTTGGAACAAAAGAGTGTTGCAAGGCCCACCAGCTTACACATTTTTTAAGGCTACACTTAGCGATAAGTTTATACTAATGATTTTAATAATTAGTTGGTGGGTAATTTACTCTTTTAAAGCATTGAAAATCTAATTGCTTACTCGATGTGGGACTAAGAAGGGGAAGAGTGTTTTAGAGGGAATCTTGCAATTCCCAGCGTTTTGGTCTAAAATGTTGGCAATTCCCAACGTTTTGGTCTAAAATGTTGGCAATTCTCAATATTTTCAGAGAAAATGTTGGTAAATACCAATATTTAAAATAAATGTAGGTAGTTAAGTGTTGTTATCTCCAATGTTTTATGTAGTGGTATATGTGAATTAGAAAGAATGAGTGGTTGATGAAGCCATTATTGTTGACTTTAGCAACCGAGCATTGATAAAATTGTACAATATAAAAGCTTCAAAAACATGTAGAAGTTTGTATAAATAATAATAATTTTAATGAATTTTAATAATTTTAATTTTATATTTAGAATTTTACTAATAACATAGTTTCAATGGCTTCACCATCATAGAGTCCACGTTCACCAAGTTTTTAGTTTTTAATTTATTAATAATGATAATAAGTTAATAATGATAACATTGAATTATTCAGTAATTAAAATTAATATTTTAATTTTACAACTAATGATATTATTATTTTGGGCTTTTTCTATATTAGTCCCTTAAAGCTTCTTATAATGAATTAGTCCCTCAGATCATTAAAATTGCTATCAGGTCCATTAAATTTTAAGTAATTTTGAATTACTACCTCAAATTATTGAAATTACAATTAGGTCCCCTATTTTCTTAAGTTATTTTGAAATTATTCCCTCACGTAAAGTGTGGAAGAAGCATTTAGAGGGAATTAGTTCCCCAAATTATTAAAATTGCTATTAGGTTCTCAAATTCTCATAAAATATTTCAAATTAATCCCTCCAATTGCTACTTTTATACTTTGATTGGAGGGACTAATTTCAAAATTAGTTGAAGAATTGGGGATCTAATAGCAATTTTAATGATTTGAGGAATAATTTCAAAAAAAAATTAAGATTTGGACAACCTGCTAGCAATTTCCATGAATTGAGGGACTAATTTCAAAATATAAAATATTTAAGGGCTAATTCTTGGTTTAAATATGTTTATATTTAGCGACTAATATGAAAGATTTAAGTGACTAACTTTAAAAGTCCAATTATTTTTGCGACTAATTATTAATTTGTACTATTTATTATAATAAATTTATAACATATTTGTTAGGCACTAATAATATACTGTAAAATTAATAACTAAAGAAAATTTAAAATTAATAATAATTAAAATATTTAATATACTTTTAATTTTTACTACTTTTACAAATATATTTTAAGAACACTTCATTTCTAATTCATAATTATTTTTAACAATATGTTGTAAATTTAGTCATATTATTATTAATACAACTTTTAATTTTAGTTCTCATCATTTTAATGTTAGTTTAGTTTACAACATTAAAGTTTAAGAATATTAACAAATAGATTAATTGTTTAACAACTTTTAATTTTATAAACAGTTAAATAGTAAAAATCCGCAAGCACATGATACATATCCACTAACTTTCGTTCAAGTTATTATTCTATCCTTACCAAAATAAAACACATGAAAAAGTGATAGAAAACAGTTACAATATTTCTTCTTCTTCTTCTTTTTTTTTTTTTGAAAGAACAGTTACAACATGTCAACCATTGAGCATACCTCTCTTTAAAAACAACAAACTCGCAAAATGGAATTCGTTAAACCTTATAAGTTGGGCAATATACAACCAGTAGGATAAGAACCAAGGCAATCAAGTAAACCCACTCTAGCCACACCACCAAATGTTCGTTCGCCGCGCATAGCTCCATCGACATCATCGCTGGCTCCCCTCCACCTTAAAGCTCGATTGTGCTGCCAGTTCCTCCCCCACCTTCAAGCGCGGCCACACTACCGACGCCCACTGTACTGCCTGAACTGTACCCGCTTAGGGCCTACCACATATGCTTCCATTGGCACCACCGCTAAGTCCACCACCACCATCTCCACTAGATGACTGCATACTCCATCACCAGTGCCAAGCTTACCAAGCCCACCGTCATGGCTGAAGCACGATAGTTGGTCCTCAAAACCCAAATTTCATGAAAATGTACTTACATTGGCAGAGCAAAGAAGAGAAACAAGAAAGAAAAGATGAATAATAGTACTAAGTTATTTTAATTGATTGTGAGTTTAATTTACTGAGAGGAGCTAGGGGAGGGAGGGGCTTATATACGGGTTAGAATATGAAAAGAAGGGGAAAGTTGGAGGGGGTTGATTAATGAATTAATTAAATGATCAGTTAGACAATGTCAAGAGTTGTTTAGGAAGTTGTTCGGCCTTCATGTAACTGATACATCCATTAAATTTGATTGCAGGCTGATTCAAAGGGAAAATGTATGTCGTTTTGCTATCATTAATATTATGTGAGACAATTACTTATTCATCAGCATTATATGAGATAATATTAAATTTGATATCCACGAATGCATTATCCACTTTTTCTTATAAGCATCAGACTATAAAATGTCATTTTTCATATTCATATTGATATTATTGTTGTCAATTGAACTTATTATTGAGGGTATTTCTAGAAAAGTTTTAACACCCTTTACACTTTTATAATAGTATAATATAAGATTAATAATTATAATTATGTATAATAATTTATTAAATAAATAGTTTTAAATTTTATATAACTAATAATTCTTGATAGTAAATTGTAATATATTTATGAATTTTTATTATCATTATAATTATTAATATATTCTAATGAATGACCAAATAATTTGAGAAAATGAAGATGTGCATAATTAATGAAAGGTTTAAGTTTTATAAATAATGGTATAATTGTGAGTTCTAAAAAATGAGAGGGTAAAAAGGAATTCAAAAGTTTTGACATGGGTATTCTCTTTTATAAGTAGTATAGATATATGATATGAAGGAGGGATCAGATATCTTATAGTCTAACCAATACTTATTTAAGATTACTTAATATTAAAGTAAATAACTATTAATGATAATAGTAAGTTTATAAATATGTAAATAATGGTCATATCATAAAAGATGCATAACTTATATACTTGATTGTTGCAAATTATCCCAAACGATACAAACAATTGCCACACTAAAATATCCCGCTTCAAAAAATTACCCCCAATTATCCCACTAAAATATCTCATTTTAAAACAATTATTACATACTAACAATTGTTTCAATTCTTGTGAAAATATTCCAATTGAGTACCCAGTGCGTTTGTTGTTGCTGATGCCAAGGCTAGAGAGCGGATAATTTATGGAGCAAGCTTAGTAAACTTTTACAGTGTGAAAGGTCTCAGAACTACAAGATGAATACAAAATATACAAATTGTAATGTCTACCTCAAGCATCCACCTAGATGCCTCCATAGAATCAAAGGATAATCAAATTAATAGGTGGATCCGGACGTTGGAATCCAGCCCTAGCTATGTAAAAGAGAGGTGGGATCATAAGAGAGGAGAGGATATGAGGAGGGATTGCACATATATGTTGCATTGTGATGTAATATATTTACAATTACAAATTGAATCATAATATGCTTTTATGAAAAAAAATAGAAATATGTAATACTTTATATGAGATGGGTGTTTGGATAGGTAAGCAATTCAAAGTCCTATAGATGTCATGATTCGAAATTTTATGAAGTGTTTCTTATTTTTGTATTTCTAGAGGAACAACATATTGGTTTTACAAAAGCTCGCTATTTACAAAGATATGTTCAAAATTTCCAAAGGAAAACTTTAATCCTCTCCTCTCATTGAAGCTCTTCAAAATGTCAATATGTTGATCAAGATCAAATTCTCTGCTATTGATTAACCAAAAAGAGGCTTGAATCCTTTATATCAAAGAAAATCTTAGTAAATTAGTAATTGTTGTTGAATCAATATATTTATCACTCAATTCTCTTCAAATATCAAGACCTTAGTCCTCTTCTTTAATATATGGTTTTAGAAAAGTAACAGCTCAAATTTTACAACAATTTTTTTCGCTAGCCTAGTTATCATGGTCGAAAAAACACCATTGCATGTGTCAGGAATGAGAGAAAAAGAATCTATAATTTTATTATATACAATCTTAATGTAGCTGATATATGTTTCAGAACAATTCTTTAATCGGTTTCTTTCAACATTCCAGTTAATTAATCCAAGCAAATATATAAAAATGACATTTTTATGAACAATGTTAGAGTTTCTAAAAGAAAGAAAAATCAAAATTGCTACATTCTGATGTGTTGTGTGTTCTGATCTTTATAATATAGGCTTCAATTTGATCTCAAGAAGACAAATTACGCGTCAATAAAGTATTATTTGTGTGAAGGGCTTTTGCAGCAACACCTTTCTTGTGAGTAACTTTCGAGCACCAGCATTGTGTTATCGTGTATACGAGAGATCGTAAGGGGTCAATGTAGGTCGACTCTAACAGGATCAAGTGATCAACTAGTATACTATCAGTATCATAGATCTCGCTTGAGGATCCAAGAGCACTTAATTTCTAAGATCCATTCAAACATTAATTAGACATAATGAATTATCAGATTCGAACTGACATTTTCCATCATTTAATAATTGGCATGTCTCTCTAACTATGTTAAGTTATTTCTAGAATCAAATAGAATCTTACTGTCTTTTATAGGTTTTCCACGTCTAAAATGTTAATTATGTTTAAATAGAGCAAGCGAACTTACATATCATTATGAAAAGAAATGATTTAACTGTAAATAAACTAATTAATCTGTTCACATTATGAAGTTTGCATCCTAAAGGTCAAGTTTAGGGAAAAAGAAAAAAAAAGAGGAAAAAAAATTTAGTGTAGTGTGTTTGCATTTGCAATCTGAACCTGCTTGAGTGGGGGGAAAAAGAACACCATTTGAGCTTGGTATGATCAGTATCATGAGCAACAAAGGGGTACAAAGAGGGAAATTCTTAGGTGCTCATGAAGCACCTAAGTGCCTACACCCCTTCAATAGGAAGGGGACCGGCATGTATCACAAATGTGATGTCACATTCTCCCCTCTAGTGCCACATGTCCCCCTACTATTGGAGGGGTGCAGGCATCTTGTCTACGCTATGAGTAGGCAAGAATTTCTCGTACAAATCATTAGCGAATCCTGTTTAGATCAACAAAATATCTATTTCCAAATAAAAAACCACACTTCTAATCACTATGTACTTTCTAGGATTAACTTCACAAACCACCCCGAACTCTAGAAGGGTTTGCACATAACCCCCAAAAAAATTCTCACATAACCCTCTTAAACTTTAGGGCGCCACCTCACAAAATCTCGGGTAATTTTAAAATTTTCTCATTGGATCCACTTATCTATAATTGGCAAATAGCTAAAATGTCCTTTAGAGAAAAATATATTGTCAATTTAATCAGTTCACATTTACGATCCCCCTTCCCCAGTTGAGGATTCTTTTTCTCAAGTACATTTCAGTTATGTGACAACTACATATAAGGGTCCAATGGAGGGAAAAAAAAGATTAAAGTTCAAGAGGGTTTTTGAGATATCCGTAAATTTGAGGAGGTTATGTGAGATCAAAATAAGTTTTGGGGGTTGAAATTAATGTTTTAACTGTCAACTCATATTGTTTGTAAAGAACAAGAATTATCTAAATTAATCCATTAAACTTTTCTAGAAAGAATTTAATAAAAACCCAAAGCCTTTTCACTTCACTTCATTAGTACATCTTTAAGGAATAGGGATCCTCTTAGAACCGCTTGCTCACATGCGGCTTCTCTGAGGATTCCTATTCCAAGATTTGTTCCCGCTAGATTGGACACCTAGAGGAATGCATCAACAACCAGCGATCCACATTTCCAAAACCCCTTCCCAAACACTAGAACACAATCAGAGCCCCATGATTTGGCCTTGACAAACTGGACAACATTAAATTTTTCTTCTTCGATTTAGGCCCTGGTTGACAAAAGGGTTAAATGAAGGGTTAAGGAGAGTTAACCCCTCCTTAGCCTGCCAAACACGGAAGAAAAAATTGCACAGGATATAAACTGAGTTAACCCCTCATAATTTACCAAACACAAAAATGGTAGAATCACCTATTTAGAAGAATTCAAAGGTAACCCCTATGTTTAAAAAGAAAATGATCATAATTCTTTTTGTTCCCAAACACAAATAATGACCAAAAGAATTAAAATAAACTAACCTAACGTATTAAATTTTTAACCCTTTAGATTAACAAATGGGCTGACTATATTAACCATTCTCCTTAACCTATCCTCCTTAGCCCTTTGCCTAACAGAGCCTGAGTATTTGTTGTATGCTGACTAGGGTTAGAGTTTTAGCAAATATTACTAATTAAAATTCTGTTATTATAACCCTAATCCTAATAGTTAACAATATTTGCTATAACTCTAAGCGTGACCCCAATCTGAACCTTAATTAATCTTAATTAACTCCTATCTAACATCGAACAAGAACTCCATGTCAGCCAAAAAAAAAAAACGTTATTAACCTCTCATTAAACTCCAGTGCCACTACGATAAGTACCTAATAAGGGTTATTCGTGCAGATGCTGTCATACTATTTTGAGAAGAATCAGAGCCAAAATTAAATTATTAAATTTTTTCAGAAAGAATTTTGTACTACAAACTCAATTCCTCTTCATTCCATTGAAAGTTTGAGATAGAAGAGGCTCCTACGGCTATACAGAACTCAACTACGGCTCCGAAAACCCCTTCTCCAGGACTTGGCCTCGACAAGTTGGACACGAGGAATGCGACAACAACCAGGCATCGATACAGTCGATATGAAACCTATGGGCACATAGGGCATCACCCTGAGCCTCTCTTTAGCCTTGAACTCCTCATAACAAATCACGCAAGAATCAGATTCGACCGCAGCGGCAGCCACCGAGCCAATCTCCTGCAGCTTCTAAAGCCTCTCGACATCAATGACAACCGAAGCAGCAGGAGGAGCGCAGCATCGTCAACGTGGACACTAGCAATGACATCAATGAAGACGGAAGCAGCAGCAGTGTCGGCAACATGGACACTAGTGGTAGCATTGCGACGCTGCTCCATGCGGTCAAGGCACTCCCCAATGAAAGTGACCAAGGCGAAGAGCAGCATGCCGGAGGCACTACAGCTAGCCAATGAGGATTATGACTGCTGCGGAGTTGGAGAGCATCTTGAAAAACTTGGATATATATATATATATATATATACACTATACACACACACACACACTAGGTTTTATGCACGTGCAATGCACGTGGTTAAATACCATGATTAAATATTTTTAATTTATTTCCTTACTCAAATTTGTTCCTCTGTTCCACTTTGATGATTTTTACACACTTATGTCTCTAAACTTTAGCATTGTGATTATTTATTTTCTTTAATGTTCGTTTAAATGAGCTACACCCAATTTAAATTTTATATTTATAATTGAATTGACAGAAACAAATGTAATCTGAAATCAATTTGAATTATCATGTTATTTGGACCGACATGAAACCAAGCTTGACCTAAGAAAGTATAGTATAATAGTGAAAAACACTTGAAAAATAGCGTTATAAAAGGAAGATGAATAATTAAAGCTAATAAGACAAGATAATTGGTTAAAAGTGGGCTAAAATGACAAAAAGGGAATATGGAGTTTGTTCCTAATCCTTGATAGACTTTTGAAAAAATCATAAACTAAAGATTAATGCTAATTCTAGTACACTTTTATATGATGAAAGCATCCACATAAACATACAAAAGTATTAAAAAGTTCATGAAAATCCCTTTTAAAGATTCCTAATTTACTCAAAAAATAATAAACTATTCTATAAAATATTCAAAAATAGCGTCTTTCATTCCTTCTGTTTTAATTTTTATCGAAAGACGCCAATCCTTCTCTACATTTATCTTTTAATAAAATTAGACTACTTTTAGTTGCTAAACAGGGATAGTAAACTTTAAATTGAAAATTAAATTTATATATCTTAATGAAAGAATATCAAACAACTACTCTTTTCTTTGCTAACTTTTGAAATTTTAGTCGTTTTGATCTTGAAATTTTGAGGGTGTGTTTTGCAAATTTTAAAACATTGAGAGTATATTTTGAAAATTTTAATTTGGGTACTTATAATTTTCATATTTCATGTGTTGGTGGTAAGTTTTCAAATGTCAAGATATTTCTTGCAACTCAAATTTTAGGATATTTTTTATAATTATTGAAACTTTGGATTGTTTATTGTAAAATTTAAATTTTCAGTGATCGCTAATAATTTTCAGATTTGATATGTACTGGTTATAAGTTCTGAAATTTTAAGATTTTTGTGATTTTTAACTTTTGAAAGAGTTTTTACAATTTTTATAACTTTGAGGTTATTTTTTCCAAATTTTAAATTTTCAGTGCCGATGGTAATCCCCTGATTCATCTTTGTTGTTTGCAAGTTTTGAAGTTCTAGAATTTCAGGTGCTTTTTTATTATTTAAACTTTTGATGATGTTAATTGCAAATTTTAAATTCTTCAGAGGCGTAATGTTAGAGGGTGTTAATTGAAATTTTAAATTCTTCAGAGGTCATTGTTAATTTCGAGTTCATATTTGTTGTTTAAAGTTTTAAAACAATATTTTGTGTAGTTTTAAACTTTTGAGGGTATTTTGTGTAATTTCTAAAACTTTTGGGTTTTTATAATACTCATATATTATAGCATGTTAGTTCTTTACCTTAACAAACTAATACCGTGGAGTTATTTCATGTATTTTATTAATCTTATTTTTTTTCATTGTTGAGCTACAGGTAGTTCACATGGGATTAGGATAGGATATAATTATGATTAGGATTGATTAAGATTTAAATGAAATATTCAAAATAGTTAAGGGTAATATTGACCATAAAAAGATTTTCCTTAACTCGTACTTTTAAAGGAGTATGATATATATATATATATATATATATATATATATATATATATATATATATATATATATATATATATATATATATATATATATATATATATATATATATATATATATATATATATATATATATGGGTAGGGTTACAATACACCTAGGGTGTAACTAACTTAGTTACACCCACTTGTAAAAGTACATGTTTGAGTGTAGATATTAACGATCAACACCGTTTTTTGTGATCTATGTGTTCAAAACTTCACGGAGACCAAAAATCACATAGAAAAGATTTTTGTAGTTTATACATCTAATGACCTAGAAATGAACGGTCTGTAACCGTCTAAAATGCCCATTATTTTGAGTTGCTTGAATTATAGGATAGAACATCCCAAACCACATGATTTTTGATCCACGATCATTTGGTAACGTGTAGATCACAATGAATGGTATTGATCGTTAATATCAATGGTCAAGCATGTATTTTTAAAGATAGGTGTAACTAAGTTAGTTACACCCTAGGTGTATTGTAACCCTACCCTATATATATATATATATACATATATATATATATATATATATATATATATATATATATATATATATATATATATATATATATATATATATATATATATATATATATATATATGTATATATATATATATATATAGGAAAGCTCTATAAACTTAGGGTAAATTACACTAAACCCCAATGAACTTTTTGAGAAAACCCCATACTAACACCGTTAAGTCGACTTGCACGCATAATGCATCGTGACTAAAAAGACCAAAATGCCCTTTAACTTATTAAAAATTTTATTATGATCTTTTTCTATATATTCCGCCCTAATCATAATAATCTCTCGTTTATATTTTTTTCCCCCCAACTCTCCTCTTAAGGTTGGGCCTAGACCCCCTGCTTTCAAAGTCTTTTGATGGAAACTGACTCAACTCCGACAAAGCCCCAATTTCAACGAAGCCCTAGACCCGATCGATTCCCTCAATGCCTTTTGCTCGGTAATTTTTTTTACAGTTAGGAAAAAAAGGTGAAGAGGTTATAAGATTTTAAGTGGGAAGGTCTTTTTTTAAGGTGGGGGTATTTTAATCCACACAAAAAGTAAACTGACATCGTTTGGGGTTTTTTGCAAAAGTCAGAAAGTTCGTGGGGGTTTTATACAAGTCTAAAAAATTCATTGGGGTTTAGAGTGATTTTGAATGTTTGTTGTGGTTTAGTGCAAAAGGCTGAAAGGTCATGGGGGTTTAGTGTAATTTACCCATAAACTTAAGTGGATAGGAAATAGTTATCCACCAAATTTTTTTATCCATTGATGTTGCCTTGGGATCCTTGAAAGATATGAAGAGCCTTTTGAGATTTGTGCATCTCTTGATGGCACAAATCTAAACATAAGATAGTGGATAAAAAGTTTGGTGGATAAAACCTCCTATCCACTTAAGTTGATAGAGTTCATCTATATATATATATATATATATATATATATATATATATATATATATATATATATATATATATATATATATATATATATATATATATATATATATATATACTAGGTTTTATGCGCGTGCAATGCACGTGATTAAATATCATGATTAAGTATTTTGGTTTATTTCCTTACTAAAATTTATTTCTGGTTCCACTTTGATGGTTTTGCTCACTTATATCTCTAAACTTTAGCATTGTGATTATTTATTTTCTTTGATGTTCGTTTAAATGAGTTGCACTCAATTTAATTTTTCATGTTGATAATTCAATTGATAGGTAACAAATATAATCCAAAACCAATTTGAATCATCATGTTATTAGGACCAACATGAAATCAAGCTTGACTTGAGAAAGTATAGTGTTGTAAAAATAAAAACACTTGAAAAGTAGCGTTATAAAAGGAAGATGAATAATTAAAGCTAATAAGATAAGATGATTGGTTAAAAGTGGTCTCAAACGACACAAAATAGAATATGGAGTTTGTTCCTAATCCTTGATAGACTTAAAAAATCATAAATTAAAGATTTACGCTAACTTTAGTACACTTTTATATGATGAAAGCATCCACGTAAGCATATAAAAATACTAAAAAAGTTCACAAAATTGCTTCTAAAGATTTCTAATTTACTTTTTAAAAATAAAGTATTCTATAAAATATTCAGAAAATTAGACTACATTTAGATAAAGTATTCCTTCTGTTTTATTTTTTATTGAGCCGACATCAATCCTTCCTCACCTTTATCTTTTTGATAAAATTAGACTACATTTAGATGTGAAAAGGGATAGTAAACCTTAAATTGTAAGTTAAATTTATGTATCTTAATGAAAGAATATCAAACAACCACTCTTTTCTTTATTAAGTTTTGAAAGTATAGTCTTTTTGTGATTTTGAATTTTGAGGGTGTATTTTATAAATTTTGAAAATTTGAGAGTATTTTCTAAAATTTAAATTTTAAGTTGGTGCTTGTATTTTCCATGTTTCACGTGTTGGTGATAAGTTTTTGAATGTTAGGATATTTCTTGCAACTCTGAAAATTTGAGGGTGTTTTTATAATTATTAAAACTTTAGATTATTTTTTATAAAATTTAAATTTTTAGCGGTCTGTGATAATTTCTAGATTTGTTATGTATTGGTTATAGGTTTTGAAATTTCAGGGTTTTTATTATTTTTAATTTTAAAGGAGTTTTTTATAATTTTTATAACTTCAAGGTTAATTTTTATAAATTTTAAATTTTTAGGTGTGATGGTAATCCTTTGAATTCATATTTGTTGTTTGCAAGCTTTGAAATTTCAGAATTTTAGGGTGCTTTCTTATTATTTAAACTTTTGAGGGTGTTTCTATAATTTGTGAAACATTGACGGTGTTAATTGCAGATTTTAAATTGTTCTGAGGTTGCTGTTAATTTCATGATTTCATGTTCATTTTTAAGTTTTGAAACCTCAGAATGTTTTGTGTAATTTTAAATTTTGAGGGTATTTTGTGCAATTTTGAAACTTTTGGGTTATTTTGTAATACTTCATATATTATGCTGTTAGTTCTTTACCTTAACAAATAATTAATGTGAAGTCTGTTTCATGTATTTTATTATTTTTTTTAATTATTGAGCTGTAGGTAGTTCACATGAGATTTGGATATGATATAATTATGATTAAGATAGATTAAGATTTACCTTAACAAATTAATACCGTGAAGTCTGTTTCATGTATTTTATTAATCTTATTTTTTAAAATTATTGGTAGTAGATAGTTCACATGAGATTCGGATAGGATATAATTATGATTAAGATAGATTAAGATTTGAATGAAATTGATAGATTAAGATTTAAATGAAATAAAATAGTGAAGGATGTTTTGTGAAATTTTAAAAGTTTGAGGGTATTTTGTGTAATTTTGAAACTTTTGGGTTATTTTGTAATACTTCATATATTACGCCTATTAGTTCTTTACCTTAACAAATTAATACCGTGAAGTCTGTTTCATGTATTTTATTAATCTTTTTAATTATTGAGTCAGTAGGTAGTTTACATGGGATTCAGATATAATATAATTTTGATTAAGATAGATTTAGATTTACCTTAACAAATTAATACCGTGAAGTCTGTTTCATGTATTTTATTAATCTTATTTTTTAAATTATTGAGATGTAGATAGTTCACATGGGATTGGATAGGATATAATTATGATTGAGATAGATTAAGATTTAAATAAAATATCTAAAATAATGAAGAGTAATATTGACTATGAAAAGCTTTTCCTAAACTCATTCTTTTAAAGAGAGTATGATATATATATATATATATATATATATATATATATATATATATATATATATATATATATATATATATATATATATATATATATATATATATATATATATATATATATATGAGAAAAATGGGTATGCTTGGTACCAAGCACTACTTTTGGTGCTTGGTAGTGAAGTGTATCAATCACATCCACTCACTCAAATAGGGACCACATGCACATGGGTGGGGAGTGAATGTGATTGATACACCTCACTACCAAGCACCAAACATACCCATCTCTCTCTCTCTCTCTCTCTCTCTCTCTCTCTCTCTCTCTCTCTCTATATATATATATATATATATATATATATATATATATATATATATATATATATATATATATATATATATTGAAAAATAGAAAAACTTGGTACCAAGTTCCTCAAAGGAACTTGTAGTGATGTGACAATTCTAATTTCACATATAACTTTAAAAATAATTCTCTCTCCTCCCTGAATGTGTGGGCTAGAATTGTGCCACATCACTACCAAGAAACTTGGTACCAAGTTTCTCCATATTCCTCACTAGAATTGTGCCACATCACTACCAAGAAACTTGGTACAAGTTTCTCCATATTCTCATATATATATATATATATATATATATATATATATATATATATATATATATATATATATATATATATATATATATATATATATATATATATATATATATATATATATATATATATATATATATATATATATATATATATATATATATATATATATATATATGAGAAATATGGGTATGCTTGGTACCAAGCACTACTTTTGGTGCTTGGTAGTGAAGTGTATCAATCACATCCACTCTCAACCCATGTGCTTGTGGTCCCCATTTGAGGAGTGAATATGATTAATACACCTCAACTACCAAGCATCAAGATATCCATTTATATATATATATATATATATATATATATATATATATATATATATATATATATATATATATATATATATATATATATATATATATATATGAGCAATATGAAGAACCTTGGTATCAAGTTCCTGGTAGTGATGTGGCACAATTCTAGCCACACATTCAAGGGAGGAGAGAGAGAATTTTTTAAAAGTTACATGTGTAAGCTAGAATTGTCCATTATCATTTCATTGAAGCTTGAGGACCAGTTTTTTTTTTTTTCAATATATATATATATATATATATATATATATATATATATATATATATATATATATATATATATATATATATATATATATATTGAAAAATGAAAAAACTTGGTACCAAGTTCCTCAAAGGAACTTATATATATATAGAGAGAGAGAGAGAGATAATATAATATATAAGGAGGAGGTGTAATGATTAGGGAATACGATCTGGATTAGGAGTCAGTGATGATACCGTCTAAAAGTGGGAGGGATGAAGGAACAGAGTTTGATGTATTGTGGGGTCATCACTCTTTCCCTGCTAGGGGTGCAAAACAATCCGGATATATCCGAACCGGTCGCAACCATATCCGTTTTGAATGTGGATATGGAAGCAAGAATTTAAAACCATTTGGATATGGTTTTGATATTTTATGCAGATACGATTCCGGATATGGTTATCATGTCCAACTTGTAGATAAGTTCGGATATTCGGATATTTTACCACTTAATTCAAATCCAAATCTTAGTCCTAAACCAATAACACACTAAAATTAAATGCAAATCCTAGTCCTAAACAAATAACACCTTAAATTCAAATCCGAATCATAATCTTAAACCAAAAACTCCTTAAATTTAAATCTAAATTCTAGTCCGAAATGAATAACACCCTAAATTGAAATCCAAGAAAAAATCCGAGTCCAAATCAACAATCCTCAACAAATAACCCCCTTAGTTTTATTTGTTTGGATCAGGTCTCTAATATATAGGCTCATTGAACTCTCAACTTGACCCGGTTACAATTAAAAGAAAATTGGAGTCGGGCTCCAGAGAGCAGAAAGGTAAAGTGAGTCGAGCCCTAATCAATGACACTCTTGTGCTCCGCCTTTCAGGCTTCTCCGCCTTCAATCTTGCTCAAATTTTAGCCTCCTCTGCCTTCATCCTATTTCGCCCTGACGCCTTAATCCCTTTGCTCGACTATCTCAATCGTCAAACTCATCCGCCGTTATCCTATTTCGCTCAGATCTCCTCTTCATCTCCAGAGATCCTCCTCCTGAGTTGTCATCTATCACTAAGGTGAACTCGAACCCCTAATTTGTTTTGTACTAAAAAGCCCTAATTTGCCAGCCCTAATTTTTTTTACCTAAACTTAGGCAGCGGTGTCAATTTTTAGAAAATCCCCTTTAAATTTGTGACCAGTGAAATTTGAACCTGAGTTGTTCTCATACCATCTTAAATTTAGTCCCACTAACCATTACACCAAAGCTCCAAAGTTATGATAAGAGTTGAGGTTTATATTTTTATATTCTAACACAGTGAGTTCCATTGCATATTCAACGCCTTTTGTCTTCTTTGTGAAAGGAATAAATCTAAGGAAAGCTTTCCTCGTGGGCTGAAACAAGAATCAGCCAAGGACGTGTCTGCAGGTTTCCCGAAAGCTTGCTTTGATTGTCGTTTATTTCTTTGCCTGCAACTCCGAAAATAATACAAGTGTGTACTTTGATTTTAATATTAATATCCACTTGAATTATCTCGTTAGATTACATATTGTGCATTGTGTTTGAAAACTAATAGTAATCAAAATGTTACAATTTTGAGTTATATTTTTTTGAAAACATTGCAATTGTACATAATTTTTGTCATATCCGATTCATATCTATTTCTTAAACATCCGATTAATATTCGTGTCATATCAATATCCGATTCTCTAATATTCTAATCATATCCGAATCCGTTTAGTGCGGATATGTCATGACTTTTTCTTACCAACAAATATCTGTATAATGTAAGTGTCATGTCTGAACCGTATCCAAACCGAATGCACCCCTACTTTGCCTTATGTATCTCTTCTTACTGCTTCCTTAAACTATTTTTAATCCCTACGTATCTCTTAAACCATTGAATTTGTCTCTCGCCATCAGACGTTAAAATTGCCTATAAGTCCCGAACATAGCTCGTAATGTTGAGTTGATAATCGACGAGCCATCCGATACGTAACGGCGAACCGTTGATCTACACCGCAGTGACCGCGACGCAAACCCTCTCATCAAAGAGGCCCTACGCAGAAGTTTCGGGCGTCCTTATGGTCCGGCCCAGAAATTTTTAGAAGCTCTCCTTCAACCGCCACCGATTCCGGTCTTGGCGAACCGACGCCATTAGCGCCAAGGCCGATGAAACGAGCCGACGAGACGCCAAGTCAACGAGTCGACGGCCGCGAAAGCAAGTCGACGAGGCGCCCAAGCCGACATACCGATGAAGCGTATGAAGCAAATGTGAGTCGACGTTACGCCAAGTCAACGGCGACGAATCGTGAGCGCAACAAATGGGATGAACCCGACTGAAGCAACGAATCCGCAATGGGCCGCTGCGTTTACGGAATAAATCCAAACCGCGAAAACCTCAAAACGAGCTCGAAAATAACCGAGGAAAGCCACGGGAAAACTTGGCCAAAACCAGATTATCGAGAGGTGTCTCGGCTTGGCCGAGACATTTGATGGTGTCTCGCCAAGCCGAGATTCGGTGGTGTCTCGCCAAACCAAGACACCATCAGTGTCCGCCGAGACATCACTCGGTGTCTCGCTGGCCGACATTCGATGGTGTCTCGCCAAGCCGAGACACCTAGAGGTGTCTCTACCGCCGAGACATCTAGAGGTGTCTCTGGCCACCGAGACACCTAGGTTTACCGGGCTTTGAGCCCGCTGACCCGTATCCGCTTTAAAATCCTATAAATAAGAGGTAGGGTCTCATTTGTAAGGGCGAAATTTTTGAGAAGTCGAAGCTCGCCAAATTGCCTTCTCATCTCGATCTAAACTCGAGCGGCGACCGATCTTCTTCGACACTGGATCCGTGATTCGGCGAACTCTTAAGGGCTATTATCATCCTTTGTGAGATAATCCCGTGGCTATTATCCTCCTTCGTGAGATAATCCCTCAAAAGGTTCGAGATCGATCTCGATCTACACGCGATTCCTCGAGATTAAACTTTGTTTTGATCTCGAGAAGAGCTTTGATTTCGCTGGTCGATCTCATTCTCTTCGGCAGTTATTTCCTTCGTGAGATAACCCCATTTACCGTAGATTTCTTTCTTTGATCACGACACGCCGGGCGTCCACGGACGGAAAGAAGTCCCTGACAGTAAAGACACCCACGCAAGCGAGGGTCCGATAAACGGATCCCGCGTTTGTTTTGGTGAAAGAAAGTTGTAATATTTTTTTGATTTTTCATTGTAAAGCCTTATAAAAAGGCGAGTTATTTTTTGAATCCGTTTGTAATCCCATAAAGGTGTAACGAATTCATCGGCAATGACAATCATCCCGACTTTCACCGCGAACAAGATGGCGACCACAGTGGGAGCCAACGGTCTCAGATCTGAGATCGTCATGTCGCAACCGCGGATCCCGATCCCGATCGAAGAAAAGGTCGAGTACGAGTTTGACCAACAGAAGTTTGAGGAGTATCTTTCGTCCTTGTCACGATCGTCCTCCCCCCGCAGATCCAAAAGGATCCCCGCTGCAAGGAGGATTCGTTGGTCCTCGGATCTTAAATCCCAAGGCGAGGATTCCGATCCCGCCCCTACCAAAGTCGCAGGAAGTGGCACTTGCCCGGCCTCCGAGACGGCCGGATCAGCAGATCCTAACTCCTTTGTGAAGGAGAAAATCGCCGACGGCGCACCGATTATGTCGAAGAGAGCTCGCCAACGACGACGCCAAAGCCAGGCACGTTGATTCGCCAAGGCCATGGAATCAGTGGATGGGATTCGCTATGAGGCGGATCTCAGATCCAGAAGAGGCAAAAAGCCTCTAAATCAAGCAGCTGATGGCTCTTCCAAACCGTCAACAAGTGAATGGGTCCGAGTCAAGCGGAACCGTTCAACACTCCAGGAGCACATCCCGCAGACTTCCTTGCGACGCATCGGCCCTAGTTCAAGAGGCCCGAAAGCTGAAGAAGGAGGAAGTGGCCGAAAAGCCGCCCAAGATGCGCCAAGTTTGGAGGCCAAAACCCGGAGCAACGGTTCATGCAAAGGCCGAAGCTTCAATCAAGGATCAGCCATCTCAAACTGATCTGAATCAAAAGAAGGTCGCCTCACGACCAATTCCACTTTCGGCGATAGCCCCCAAATTGCCGTCAGACTCTACTTCCGCTTCGGTTGAGCCCGCCAACTCATCCCGAAATAAGAAGACGGTATTGGAACGCCTCGGCCCATTGCAAGATGATCGAGGTAAAATTTTAATCAAAGAACGCTTGGGCCCGTTGAGGAAATCCCGGGTCACTCCTAGTGCAGGGGGTCGCACCCACCTTAACCAAGACAAGAAGAATACCGCAGCCGCCGCACCGGTTACTTAATCAAAGTCAAAGAGCTCAAAGATTCACACTCGCTGGCTCGCAAGGCCGGGCGAGTGACTTATGAAAGGCCTATTTTTCTCGGGAGACGCCTCATCCGACGATGATGACGCTATACCGGTGAAGTCGTACAATACACGATAGGTTGCTCCGATATTCATGTCGACGAAGTTGTACTATCGCGGCCGGGGCAATGGTATCCCAAAGAGGAATGCCCTGAACCAAACATGCCTTGCTTATGCTCAAAACTGATCAAGGCGGTGTTATCGAGTGCAACCGCGCTAAAACGACTCGAGAAGGCGCCGTCTTTGATAGGCTCGGCACTAGAATGCCGTAACCCAAGTCAAGACGCTCCGAAGAAGAGATTGGTGCCTCGCATGCATGAATTGCCGAAAGTGTTACCATCAATATGACCAACAGAGGGACGCCGCCACGCGCCATTCCCGAGGCATCGCGAACGAATGACTCGATTGCGTCCGGACCTAGACGCACCCAATTATCGTAAGATGCGCATGGATTGCCCTCGATGATGAAGTGTCGGATGCCGGCCGAATGGCTTCCGATAATACAATTTCCAAAGATAGACACCTCGCGAGGCGCTCATGATCGCGAACAAGTGTCCCGTGATGCTTGAAGAGGCCCCACCAAGCAAAGGGACAACTTTAAGCTTGAAATGGAACCGCCATGCAGAGATGAGAGCGATGCATGACCAATGATCCACGCGATAATGAACCGCCAAGGCGAGCCAAGTCGTCGCAATAATGTCAACTTAACAGATAGCGACAATGACGAGAAGGAGGCGTAAACGCCGATGATCATGCCGGTCGCGAAAACGCTAGCGATAACACCGTCATTCCTCCCCAAAATTACCCGAACGGAGACAGAGGGGAGAATGAGAAAATAAAAGACCTCGAGAGCAAAATCAATACTTTGATTTCCGCTCAAGAGGTAAAGAAGACGGGTATACCATGTCCATATCCGAGAATGGGAATCAATCCCGTGATCCCAAAGTTCAACCTAATTAACTTTACTGCTCGACGGAAGGGATCCCTACCGACCTTATCTACTTCAAGTCTCACCTAGGGTTATCTCCGCAACGAGCCCTTGATGGTTCGATCATTCGTTGGCACCCTTCGTGGCGCCGCCTTCGATTGGTACCGCCGTCTCAAACCAGGGAGCGTTAACAGTTGGGATGACATGGAGACCATGTTTCTCGCTAATTTCTTCGACGATGACACCGAGATATCCATCGGGTCGTTGTTGGACGAGAAACAGAAAGACGAGGAAATGGTGGATAACTTCATCAAGAGGTTCAGAAACAAGGCAATGAATTGCCGGGACCCGATAACGGAGGAGTTCATTCTCCAAACTTGCCACAACAACCGCCATTGGACGGTTGGAAGCAATGGGAACAAAGACCGTCCGAGACCCGAAGGATTTAAAGATACGCCGAGAGCAAGCCGAGCATTCTCGAAAAGGAAGAAGGCGAGAGAGGTCACCGGTCAAATGCTAATAAGCAAAACTTCATCCCACGTGGCGCAGGAAAGGCACCAAAGAAAACAGCTTGATGCAAATCAAACATTCCACTTGAACAACGCCGCAAGAAACAACAAGCACCGCAGCTAGCCACGACCTCAATGGCAACAACGACCGCAAAATCGAAGTCGCCGAGCCAAGATTCCGTAAGGTTTACTCCTCCAAAGATGATGAAGTTCGGTATTTTTAAATACCTTCCGAGAACAACAAAATCCGCTTGCCGCCGATTGTAAACCAAGAGGAGGCAAAGAAGGTTACGGACCCAAAGTATCAAGGCTTACCACAGAAGCGGTGCACCACCCGACGAAGTCGGTTATCATCTCAAGGATAAAATCCGTGCCTTGATTGATGTAGGGTCATTACCCGGCATCCAAAGAGAAGAAAGTAGGGCTTAACGCAGCTCCATCGCCTTCGATCGGTGCCCTGGATTGGTTCCAACCGACGCTAGAAAGTTGGGATGAAAACAGCCAACCATTTATCCTCATGGTCACGGAAAAGGGACTGGTACCTCATACCCCCAACGGCGAGATCCTCCGGTTCATCCGGATTTACTCAAGATGAGCAATGGGCGACCTCCTCGCCTAAAAAGAAGTCGAAGGGGAAGCCGGTCATGCTACTTCAGCGATCTTGGAGAAGGATGATGAGCGATAATGACACTCCAACTCTCAAGAAGAACAAGAAGTCTTCGCCACCGTGAGTGGACAAGAGTATCACTATAAATATCCCGGCTCCTAATCCAAATGCAAAGACATTGACGAGCCGGTAGCAATGACTCCCCACGCCAGACGGAAACGCTAAAGCAGCAAGTGGTCGCTAAAGAAAACACGCCAAGTTAAAAGAGAAGCAACCCCAACAACGGGAGGATCAAGTTCGGCAGCCTCGCTTCAATCGTCCGATTGGAAGAGATAAACCGAAGTTCGAACTCCTCACGACGCCGACATTATGGCTCAACCGCTAATATCCCGCGAGGATAACGCTTTATGAGCTACCGCGGTTATCAAAAGAAATCGAGAGGCGCATAGAGTCCCTAGTCGACTCGTGGTGTTTTCACTTAGGTCGAGCCAAGTCATGAGCTGCTCAATCTTTGACCCAAAGAAGGTAACTCGCCACCAAGCACATTCCGCATAACTTTCACCAATGAGGATATGCGACGAAGAATTCTAAGCATGACAAAGCCATCGATTTTACGGGTACATTGGCTCCAAATAGTCAACCGGATCCAAGTTGATCCGGTTCCGGCCAGAGCATCATGCCCTTCACCGATGTACAAACTGATTCCCGCCAAGAAGTCGGCATCTACGACACAGTGATTTACGGATTTAACACCGCTGATCTCGCCACTTGGTAAAATCCAATAAAGTGCCAAATGGGTGATTTGAAGTCCAAGTCACATGCTATGTGATTGATGCGAGACTTCTTATAACTTATTATTAGGTCGGCCTTGGATCCATAATAATGTTATAGTCCCTCCACTCTTCATCGTTCCAAATATATCGACACTAATAATGAAGTCAAGACGGTCGCGACAAACACCGCTAAGGGATTGGAGAACTACTTTATCGACTCTCCTTTACGGTAATGAGTCCGATATCCAATCATTGGCCCTGCACGACAAAGGTGAGGAAGTCGATACGGCCGCTTGATTATGAGGGGGTTTTGTTATAAATGACATTGTACCCGCTGCAATCAATCTTGACGATGAAGACTCGTCTGATGAAAGTTGTAATTGGCAACTTGCCGATAATGAAATAAATGGTGACTTAGAATACTCCCCGTCTTTATTTGATGTGATGAAGCAATTGTCCGATGATCCCGAGTTGCACATACCAATTCAATCATCATGTGTCACACAGAAGTGTCTCCGATACTCCTTCGGAACAACCCTAGTCATCCCTGCCAAAACAAGAGGTGAGAAAGACTTGATCTATGGCAAAGGAGATGCATTCCCACTACCAGATCACTTCTTAAAGCAAGATGATAGCAATGACAAGCTTGGCGCTCACTTATTTAGATACAGTACCGAAGTGCAGAGTCTGATGAAGAGATGGGGGTACGATCTTGCACGGGGAGAGGGTCTGCTTCGTAGAGGTCCTCAAATTCCACCCAAAGTCACGCCCCCGAAACTCCGATAACTATTATGGATGTAGGAGAGGACTAGGATACGCCTCTTCTTCGTGATGATGTTGCTGGGTAGTCGATGACCAATTGCCCAATTCGAATAGGGATGGTTATTCGTCTGATTCCTCTGCTTGGGACTCCGATGTTAGCATCGGCGAAATGTTCAAGGGGTTAATGTCAAATATGACTACAACCGACCCTACTACGATGGAGGATGATGAACAGATGCCAACATGGGAAGACCCGTGGATCCATCACCTCAATATACAATAAGGGGATCGGTTCGAGCAAAGGGAACCTCCGACCGAAGATGCGGTAGTTCGTTGATATGGGTGACGGCCACCAAGCCTATATTCATAAGCGCCTTTCCTCGAAGAGAAAGAGGAATTGATCGCCTCATCCGGAGTATATCGACATTTTCACTGAATTACGAAGATATGCTAGGCTCGACCAACGTGGCTACTCATCGCCAATATCGTCAATATTAAACCGCCAAACAAAGAAGAAAGACGGTTTCCCGCAAATCATGGAATCAATCGTGGAAGTGAGGAAGCTCATAACGCCGTGGTTCATCAGAAGTACAAAGACCGGATTGGGTGTCAAATATTGTTCGGTTCCAAGAAGAATGGGATATCGAGTCGCGCCGACATGTGGATCTCAACGCCGGATGCCCAAAACATGATTTTCCTCTTCCAATAACGGATGTTATCATTGACAACACGCGGCGGATTCGAGAATGTCTTTCATGGATGGATTTTCAGGTTATAATCAAATCAAGATGCACTCCGTGATGACGAAAACACACGGCGCTAGAACTCCCCTTGGTGTCTTTTGCTACACGGTCATGCCGCTTGGCTCAAGAACGCGCGCTACATATCACCGAGCCATGACGTAATATTTTCACTAACATCTTCTAAGACGTTGAATGCTACGCCGACGATCTAGTCGTGAAAAGCCGCGACAAGAATGACCACATCAAAGACCCGAGAACGAATTCGATCTCATGCGAGTCATCATTGAAGATGAACCCCACTAAATCTTTTCTCGGAATGTCCAGTGGCAAGTTCCTTGGATTCATTGTCACTACTAAAGGTATTCACATTGACCCGCATAAAGTGAAGGCGATCAACGAATTACAAGCCCCAAGAAATCTAAGAGAACTCAGAGGTTACACGACATGCGACATCCGCGGTTCATATCAAACCTCTCCTAAAATGCCAACCGTTCTCTAAGCTAAATAAGAAAGGAGTATCATTTGTCCGACGGACGCCAAAAGGCATTCGAGGATATCAAAGCATATCTAGCTTAATCCTCCCGCTCGCTAATCAAGTCGTAAACCGCTCTTGATTTACATCAAGGCTAATTTAACCATTCGTTGCCGCTTTGCTCAAGAAGACGATGACAACACGGTCACGCAGTAATCGCGTATTACCTAATCGGACGCCGGTGAATCCCACTATCCAATGATCGAAGGAATGCCTAGCGTTGGTGTTTGCGGTTCAAAAGATGCGACACTACTTAGTTAGGCGTGACGATTTATGTTCTTCCTACAGAACCCAACCGATATTCATGACGAACCAAAATTCTATGAATTGGGCGCTAGCAAATAGGCCTTGCTCTTATCCCAATACGACTCGCACTTCAAGCAAATGTAAGCCTAAGGGCGATTGTACTTTGGTCTTTGCCTAATCCAATAAAGGATACTACCAATTGTATGATGACTTGCCGATGAAACCCATGAAGTAAACGCCACGCCACATCAAGAAATATGGTGGCTGTATCTTTGATCTGAGCCGAAAACCAACGAAAGCAAGCACCCCCGTGATGTTCTAAGATTTCCGCAGAGTTGAGTTATCTTGGTTTCCCAGGAAACACGCCATTCTCGCTGGGCTTACTCGCTAATCGAATCGCGTCCCAATAACGCGGTCAATACAACGCCTTACTTATTGGACTCCGCTTTGCCAAAGAGCCGGGGTAGAATATCTCAAGCTTTTGGAGATTCTCAACTTATAGTTAAACAGTTCGTGGGGACTATGAAGTCGAATCGACTTGATTCCGCATCACGGATTGCAGTCCGAGATGCGGATTCATTTGAAGAATTCTTCATTGAGTACATCCCACTTCTAACGATAATACCGACGCATTAGCAAGATTAGCGTATCATTAGCGAACCGAAGCCTGAAAGCAGCTTGATCATCGCGGAGAACTCACCAACTCTTCGTGACAATGTATGGCGAAGAAGTCGACGACAAAGAGGTGATCATCAAAGAAGTGCACTCAACCCGAATTGAATTAGAGCCCCGGATTGGCGATTTCCTATAATCGATTATGTCCTACACTGTGATCTTGCCCAAGACGAAAAGAGGGAATCAATCCGACGAAGAGCGCCGAGGTTCTTTTATGACTCAGAGACCCAAACGTTATATCGTCGCGGGTACGACGGCTTGCTGCTTCGGTGTCTTTCAAGCAAAGAAGCAAAGGAAGTTCTTAGGGAAACACATGGGGGAGAGTGCGGCGCACACCAACCCGGTCCCAAGCTTTATGATCGCGTCAGGAGAATGGGATATTTCTGGCCAACGATGGTTAATGATGCAATCGAGTACGCTTGAAGGTGCCATGCGTGTCAAATACACGCGAACTACATGCATCGACCCCCAGAGCATTTGAACCCTCTACATCATGGCCTTTCGAGACGAGGGGATGGACATTGTGGTCCTATCTTCCTCCGCCGCTAAAGGTGATCGGTTCATTCTCTCGCCACCGACTACTTCTGGCAATAAGCAATTCCACTAAAGAGGTGAAGACTAACAATGTCATCAGTTCATCAAGCATCACGCCATCTACCGACACGGGCGTACAAGACGGATCATACATGATAATGGTCCCTAATTCATCGCCAATACCTTCGCCGTTTTACAGAAGTTTAAGATTCAAGACGCCTCGTCGATGGCCTATTATCCGGCCGCTAACGGCTTAGAAGTTGCTCAACAAAACGATCATTAAGATCTTGTCAAAGCTTGTGAAACCAATAAGCTGGATTGGGATGATAAACCTGAGAAGCACTCGCGACGACCATTATTCGCACCAACCGAGCTACCCCTATTCTCCGGTATACGGATGTGAAGCCGCCATTAGAAATCCAAATTCCATCACGGATCGCTCTCGAAACGAGATGACGACGGAGGAACAAAGATCAAAGATGCCTTGAAGAGCTCGAGATGTGGATGAGAAGCTCGAAGCTCAACAACACATTGAGTTTTACCGCCGTAATATCGAGAGCTTTCAACAAGAGAGTCCCATGAGAAGCTTCAAGGAAGGAGACTCGGTCTCCCGGGCATCGATAATTCTCGACTCCAAGAAGAGAGGTAAATTAGAACCAAGTAGGAAGGACCGTTTGTGATAGACAAGGTCTACTCAAACGGTATGACGTTTAATTACTCAAAATAGCGACAAGCAATTAATACCAATAAATGGAAAGTTCCTGCAAAAGTACCACCCTTAGTATATTCGATAACCCATATTGAAGGGAAGTTCCTCAGAAATAATTCTCCATTGTCCTTGAGGATAACCATAACTGCCCTCCACTATAATTTCTCACCGATCAAACTCATTGACGGTGAGTCTACTAAATAAAAATCTTTCTGGTCCAATCCACCAACAGAATCCCCTCTTGATTCCTTTCAATGAACAAGAGACCCACTTTCACAATTAAGATTTCCTTCTGGTAAACAGAAGGATTCCATCTTCCCCACTTCACTCACGCCTTCCCATGGTTAGAGCCAAAGTTAGAATTTCCTCTCGATAAACGAGAAAGTCATTTCAAGATTGTTCATGGTAAAAGGATGATTGTCATTGATTTGAACTTGCTTACAAACTTCAGCCACCAAACAAATTCAAAGAGAAATATCGCTTTTATTTTAAGGCTTACAATGAAAATCAAAAAGATTACAACTTTTATCCTTGAACAAACGCCGGGATCTCAAGTATATCTGGATCCTCGCTATGCGGGTTCTTGCCCGTGCCGGACTTATTGTGTCCGTGGACCACCACGCAATCCCGATCCGTAGAGACCCTGCCCGAACTACAGATAGGCTCGTTTCACGAAGGAAACGGTTACCGAGGGGATCACACTCACGAAGGAGAGGATCGCCGAGCGTGAGATCTACTAGGAGAAATCACAGCCATATCCCCGAGATTAAGACGGCTTAATCTAGAGGGTATCTCAGAGTTCGACCAATTCTGCTACCTTTTGATTGAAGATCCGACGCTGATCGACTTGTGCTTGCCGCTGCTCGTAACCGCGGCGCCGATTACTCAGAGATCTCGCAAGAACTCTTCGTAAGTCCAGCCTTTGAAAGATCCCAAAATCCAATCGAAGCCCGCCTCCAAAATCCCCGTCCAAGTCCTCCTCGAAGATGACACCCCTATTTATACAATGGAAGGGGGTGCCCGCCACTTGGCCCTACCACGAGCCACCTCGGCCAGTCGAGGCACCCCACGAGGTGGCTCTACCAAAGTGCGAGCCAGCCTACCACTTGCCGAGCACCTCCTACCAGTTGAGGGCTCTACCAAAGTTGCTTCGAGCCACCTTGGCCACTTTGGCCGAGTTTATTGCTGGGCGCCACGGCTGGCGTTCATTGCTTTGCGCTGCTTTCTCCGCTGATTCTTCTTTTCGCCGATTCTTTCGGTCTTCCGCTTAGTTTTGTTCGACGTCGCTGGCTGGAGAGCTTGACTCAGCCCAGCAACTTTCAGAAGCGCCGCGCTTGCATTGACACTGACGGCACGTTGATTCTCATCGACGCTTGAGTTTAACCAACTCGCACGCCGCTTCATTGGTTTCAGACGCCTTGCCGACTCACTTCATGTGCTCGCCGACTCGCTTCACGCTGGCGCGGCTTGATAGCGCGGCGACGCCGGTTTGTCGAATGGATCGCTTGTCAACCCACCGCCACGAAGTTTCGACGGCATCGATAAGCAATTTTTATGCCTACAGATATTCTCTCCAAAGCGCCTCATTCTTGATGAGTCCGATGCTTTGACATGATGTTCCTTTCTACCGGGCCGAGGGTCCCAAAGATAGCTTCAAATCTTCGATTCTTTCATCATCATCCAGCTTCTTTGTAGGATTCCCGATAAGATCACGTGCATTTATTGTCCGGACCGCTTGTTATCTTGACTGCCGGTGGGTGAGTTTTGTTTGTAACTCGTGGTTTGGTCGTTGTTTGACTAACCATCGATTTTTGACTCTCCGTATGTCGGCGAACTCCTTGTTGGCTTACGCTGGTGGTCAATACATGGAACTTCATAACCATCACTTTCGGCTAATTCCTCCATCATGGCGTGTGTTGTTGGTTTAACTACAGCCGAGGATATGATTATCCGATGTCAACATGACCTTCACTCGCCGATTATTCCTCTCTTGGAGATTATGGTGGAGGAAATTAAGGGCACCGAAGTTATCCTTAAGAATATGGGTTTATTCTCCAGAACTCCTCGTTGAAATCTTGGAAACAGCTTTATACTGTGAATCCTAGTTGGAGTAGGATTAGGCGACGCTGCTGATCGGGCCGATGCAATCCGCGACGATCGAAAGTTATCCCTAAGAATATTTTTGTGAAAATATTCTTCCGAACTTCTAACAAATTAGGAAACAGTTTATACTGTAATCCTAGTTGAGTAGGATTAGGCGACGCTGCTGATCGGCGCCGATGCATCCAAGACGATCGAAGTTATCCCTAAGAATATTTTTGTGAAAATATTCTTCCGAACTTCTCGATAAATTAGGAAACAGCTTTATACTGTAATCCTAGTGGAGTAGGATTAGGCGACGCTGATCGGGCCGATGCATCCAAGACGATCGAAGTTATCCCTAAGAATATTTTTGTGAAAATATTCTTCCGAACTTCTCGATAAATTAGGAAACAGCTTTATACTGTAATCCTAGTTGAGTAGGATTAGGCGACGCTGATCGGGCCGATGCAATCCGCGACGATCGAAGTTATCCCTAAGAATATTTTTGTGAAAATATTCTTCCGAACTTCTCGATAAATTAGGAAACAGCTTTATACTGTAATCCTAGTTGAGTAGGATTAGCGACGCTGATCGGGCCGATGCATCCAAGACGATCGAAGTTATCCTAAGAATATTTTTGTGAAAATATTCTTCCTGAACTTCTCGACAAATTAGGAAACAGCTTTATACTGTAATCCTAGTTGGAGTAGGATTAGGCGACGCTGATCGGGCCGATGCATCCACCGATCGAAGTTATCCCTAAGAATATTTTTTGAAAATATTCTTCCGAACTTCTACAAATTAGGAACAGCTTTATACCGTGAATCCTAGTTGAGTAGGATTAGGCGACGCGTTGATTTGCGCCGGGTAATCCGCGACGATCGAAGTTATCCTAAGAATATTTCTTGTGAGAATATTCTTCCTGAATCCGACAAATTAGAAACAGCTTTATACTGTAATCCTAGTTGAGTAGGATTAGCGACGCCGCTGATCGCATGCAACTACATCGAAAGTTATCCCTAGGAATATTTTTGTGAAAATATTCTTCCGAACTTCTATAAATTGGGAAACAGCTTTATACCGTAATCCTAGTTGAGTAGGATTAGCGACGCTGATCGGCGCCGATGTAATCAAGACGATCGAAGTTATCCCTAAGAATATTTTTGTGAAAATATTCTTCCTGAACTCGATAAATTGGGAAACTTTATACCGTAATCCTAGTTGAGTAGGATTAGGCGACGACGCTGATCGGCGCCGATGCAATCCGCGACGATCGAAATATCCCTAAGAATATTTTTGTGAAAATATTCTTCCGAACTTCTACAAATTGGGAAACAAATTTATACTGTAATCCTAGTTGAGTAGGATTAGGCGACGCTGATCGGGCCGATGCAGTAATCCAAGACGATCGAAGTTATCCCTAAGAATATTTTTGTGAAAATATTCTTCCTGAACTTCTCGATAAATTGGGAAACAGCTTTATACCGTAATCCTAGTTGAGTAGGATTAGCGACGCTGATCGGCGCCGATGTAATCAAGACGATCGAAGTTATCCCTAAGAATATTTTTGTGAAAATATTCTTCCTGAACTCGATAAATTGGGAAACTTTATACCGTAATCCTAGTTGAGTAGGATTAGGCGACGACGCTGATCGGCGCCGATGCAATCCGCGACGATCGAAATATCCCTAAGAATATTTTTGTGAAAATATTCTTCCGAACTTCTACAAATTGGGAAACAGCTTATACTGTAATCCTAGTGGAGTAGGATTAGCGACGCTGCTGACGGCTGCCGCGGGTGACCTTCATGAGATGTTATTCTCCAACAAATCTTTCGTAATCTTTCCAAACTTGGCATGGAGGGAGTAGGAGTCAATCAACGACTGATTTGGCACTAATTTGACATCCCGATAAGGTTCCACTAGGACTCCTAATTAGGGCTGATTAGAGTCCTAATTAGAATTGATTTGGGCTCCACTAGAACTTCTTGCCAAATAGGACTCCTTATTCAAAGAGGATTAGGTCTATGAGATTGTTATAAATACCAACCTCTCGACCTAGGCCGCCCCCTTACCGTGGGTTTTCAAAATCTACCACAAATCGCTGAGATAGATGAGCACACTCAGGAGGGCTCAAATGCAAGAAAGATCCCAAATGATAGATACGCCGTAGACTCGTTAGCCTCTCGCTACAATCAAGGAAACGTAAGGGTCTTTTAGCCAAATAAGGGCCTTTTTTTTTACTAAAATTTAAAGTCCTTTTCTCTCTCAGGCAGAGCCTACATCTCGACTCCATGATCCGGGCGAGAGTTGATGCCGGATGAAGATCCATCCCATCTTATTATCCGCTTGGAAATACGCTTCATTCTTTCTTTCGTGAACACCGCGATCGAAAAGGTCCTTCATGGCGGCTTTCTTCATCGGGCCTGTGCCATCATTGATCCCCTGGATGGCTTTGATAATGATATGGCTACCCCGAAATTGCTCAAAGCATTGTTGATGATCTCGCCTTATCCGGGAGGGACAGCCCAGATCGCAAGAGCCGCGGCACCGGGCTTCTCATACATAGCCGCCATACCACTCGCGAGGCATGGCGCCTGCTTCGCTCGTGCTTTTTATCGGGCTCAAGTCCAGATGCGTAAAGACCGCTACGCATCAGCCGGCCGTTGTTGCCGGTGACATATTTTCCTGCCACATCCATCGATATTGCGGCGAAGTGCGGAGAGGATAATATCGCCAGGAGAGAGCTCCATGCCGAGGGAAGATAGGATGGCATTTGAGCCGCCAAGGCCAACAAGGAAGAAGCCCTCACCGCCGCCTAAGGAGCTTGATCCGGCCGTATGCAACCGGCCGAGCTCCGAGGAGGCAACCACGAAGACACTCAACACCCATGAGGAGTCCTTCGAGTTGAAGTAAGGTGAAGAACTCCACCAGCTTACAATGGTGAAGTGTTCACCAACAACAAACTTTATCATAGCTTGATGTTTAAATTGTAGCCCTTCTATATTTGCTTCAAATGAATAAGATCCATCCCTTTCATTATTTATTATGATTCTTTTACTTTAAATAATTAACCATAATACTTATAGGATTTTGGCAAACCTCAAATTTCAACGGGTTTGATTAGCCTTTACCAACCACCGCTTGAGTTGGCTAGCGCGGCGGATTATCGTGATCCGCTCCGCGACGCGGACGTTGTGCTAAAAGAATGAAACTCTTCTAGACTTGTTGCTATGATATCAATACATAGGCTTCAGACTCTTTTTACGCAAGAGACCACCCAAGAACGCTGTTACACGAGACTCGCCCCTTCTTAGGCTTTCGACGAATACCCCAATCAACTCGTGTCTTCTTCAATCGAAAGACTAAACCGCAACGCTGGGCGAAGGCGCTGACTTTATCCCTTCTAGGTTTCGATCTAAATACCCTTAATCAACTCGTGTCTTCTTCAATCGGAGAAAGACTAAACCGAAGCCGCGGTGAGGCGCCTGGCTTTATCCCTTCTTAGGCTTCGGATGAAATACCCCTGTAATCGACATCTCTCGTGTCTTCAATCTGAAAAAGATTCAAACCGCAAGAACGCTGCGGGAGGCGCTGGCTTTATCCCTTCTTAGGCTTCGGATAAAATACCCCGTAACCGATCTCCCGTGTCTTCTTCAATCTAAAAGATTAAACCTAACGCTGTGTGAGGCGCTGGCTTTATCCCTTCTTAGGCTTCGGATAAAATACCTGTAATCGAACTCGTGTTTCTTCAATCTGAAAGACTAAACCTAAGAACGCTGCGGTGAGGCTGGACTTTAGGGTTATTACCAACCCTCAACGGGTTTGATGAGCCTTTACCAACTACCGCTTGAGTTGGCTAGCATGCAGATTATTCTAAACCGTTTCTAATAACACAAGCAGTTAAAAGAATGAAACTTTCTACTTAATGCTACGATGTTGAATACGTAGCTTTCCTCTTTTTTGGGAAGATCAACCCGGCGACGCTGTTAGGGCGCTGGCTTTATCCTTCTTAGGCTTCGTGATAAAATGCCCCGTGAATCGAACTCGGGTGTTCTTCAATCGGATAAAGACTAAACCCAAGAACGCTGTACGCTGTGATCCTTCCTTCTAGGCTTCGTGATAAAATGCCCCGTGAATCAACTCGTGTCTTCTTCAATCTGAGAAAGACTCAAACCGCAACGCGGTGAGGGCGCTATTTTATCCCTTCTTAGGCTTCGGATAAAATACCCCAAGATCTAACTGTGTCTTCTTCAATCTAAAAGACTAAACCGAACGCTGCGGTGAGGCTGGCTTTATACCTCTTAGGCTTCGATAAAATACCCCAAGATCTAACCTCGGTGTCTTCAATCGAAAGACTAAACCGCAACGGCAGGAGGCGCCGCCTATCCCTTCTTAGGCTTTCGATGCCCCAAGATGAACTCGTGTCTTTGACCGAGAATGACTGAACCGCTTAAGATTGATTGAGGGAAGGAAGAATGTGTTCTATTTCCTGATGAGGCTTAACAGAGATTCCTTTAGCGAGAATTGAAAAGACTCAGTGACCTCACGGACTACTCGATCTGAATCTCTACAAGATACCTTCACTTACCTAAGATAAGAGGGGAACTAAGAGTGGGATCTCCACCGAGAACCTAAAAGACTCGTGTGACCTTCACGACAACCCCGCTTGAAAATCCCTACAAGATACCCTCACCGGCGCTACCTAGGATGAAGATGGAACTAAGAGTGATCTCCACCCGAGAACCGAAAAGACTCAGCGACCTTCTGGACAACTCGTCCGAAAATCCCTACAAGATACCTTCACGGGCGCTACCTAAGATGAAGATGGAACTAAGAGTGGGATCTCCACCGAGAACCGAAGACTGAAGCACCTTCACCGGACAACCCGGTCTAAAATCCCTACAAGATACCTTCACGGGCGCTACCTAAGATAAAGATGAAACCCTTCCGCTTGACACTGGTGATTTTACGCTTGGAGAGGAAGGATTTTATATTCTCTCCACGGAAAGGAATTTTGAGTGAGCCCTTGTTCATAGAAGGAATCAAGAGGGATTTTGGTAATGTACCGTAGGTTTAGGTGACCCACCGCCAAGGAATTTGATCGGTGGGGAAAGAAGAATGGAGGATAAATCTAGGGTTATCTCGCCAAAAAGTGGGTGAAACATCCCACGAGGAACTTCCCGCCAAACGGTTATCCCGCAAGATACTATGGGTAGTATTTCTTCAGAACTTCCCATTTATCTAAGAATTGCTTGGCCGCCATTTTGGGTAATTAGGCTTATACACTCATTGAGTAAACCGCTTCTATTATAAACGGCCTCCCATTTAGGTTCAATTTACCTTTTTGGAAGTGAGGATTATCGGTCGCCGAGCGCCGGACCAAATCTCTAAAGGTTCTTCGTTGAACTTTCTTGTTGAAAGCCTTCGACATCCTAGCTCGTAGAACTCAATGCATTGTTGAGCCTCCGTAAGCCATCTAACATCTCAAGCTCTTCGAGACGCTGATGTTGTTCTTCTACCGCCATCTCTGCTGAAAGGGCGGCGCGGCGAGGATCTGAATTTCCAATGGGAGAACCGCTTCACACCCAGACCGTGGAGTACGGTTGCTCGCATGCGGCGTATCAAGCAGCGACACGTACCAGAGTGCCCGAAGCGAGTCATCCCGCCCGCTTGTTACTTTTCACAAGCTTCGGCTGCATTTTGATAATCGCCTTGTTGAATGCCTCGCTAATCCATTTGCAACGGATTATAGGCCGCCGACGGTGACGCCTTGTATCTTGAATTTCTCGCAAAACCCGATGAAGGAATTGCCGATGAACCGGGACCGCTGTCATGCACGATCCGTTTGGGACACCATGTCGATAGATGACATGGTGTTTGATAAATTTGACGACAAGACGCCTTTACTTCCTTTAGCGATTGCTTCCTACCACTTGGAGAAGTAGTCTGCGATCGCTAGAATAAACCGATCTCCTTTAACCGACGGGAGAAAATGGGACCTACCACGCCCATTCCCCATGTCTCAATGGCCGTGATGTGGTCAGGATGTAGTTGTTCCGGGCCGATGCATATAATTCGCGCGGAATTTGACACGCTGCGGCATTTCCGAAGGAGCCCGATCCATTAATCATCGGGCCAAAAGTAACCCATTCTCCGATTCGATCAGAGTTGGGGACTGTGCGGTGTGCACCACATTCACCCTCGTGCTTTCCCCGGCGACCCTTCAGCCTTGTTTGAAAGGCACGGAGTAAAGACCATCGCACTCTCCGGCATATAGCATCCGGGTTTCGTGTCGTGAAAAGAACCTGGAGCTTCATTTGATTTCTCTCCTTCACGCCTTGTGGCGTATCACCATGTAAGACATAGTCGATGATAGGAAAGCGCCAATCTGGCTCCAACTTGGTTTGTTGCATGTACTTCTTTGGTAGCTACCCCTTATCTCTTGTGCCTCATCATACCTTGGTACAAAAAGGCGATGAGTCCGACTGTAACTAATTGCTCGGTCTTGAGGGTTGTGCTAACGACAAGCCTAACGCCAGCCGTGCCTGCATGAGCGCTCAAGCTGGATATTCGATGAAGAATTCTTCAACGAAGTCCGCCATTTCCACGGCCACCGATGATAGGGGACGTGATCGGTTCCCACCGAGTCACCACGAACCCGCTTAACTATCATTCGCGAGTCGCCATACGCCGAGATATTCGACCCCCGCCTGGCGAACTAAGTCCAATAAGTAGCGATTGTATTCAGCTACATTATTAGAGCAAGGTTCGCTGGAGTGAGTACGCACGGGCATGACATGATTTCCTGGGAAACTAAGACAACCGAACTCTGCCGAAATCTTAGAACATCCGGGGCACTGCCACATTGGTAGCTCGAGAGGTTCACAAAATACAACGCCATATTTGTTGGTGCGATGTAGTGTTGACTTTGAACTTCATCCTGAAGATCATCATATAGCTCAACCGCATCCGCTGTCGGGCCGGGCACTCAAGAGATCACAATCGCTTCCTCTTTGACCTACTGTTGTTTGAAGTGCAAGTCATATTGGGACAAGAGGCATCTACGTGACGCCAACTCATTGAGGCCGGCCGTCATAAATAATCGGACCGATTTACATTAGAGATAACATAAATCGCTCGTCCGACTAAATAGTGTCCGATTTTTCTCAATCGCTACACTAATGCAATGTGCACCGCCACCATTGGATATCGAGACTCAAACACCACTAATGTTCGCCGTAATACATCGCCGTTTCGGATCGCCACGCCGCTTTGCGCGCAGTAAAGCGCTTAACGAGTGATCCGCCTTGACGTAGATCAAAATGGTTTTCCGACGCTGCAACAAGAACAGAGGTTTAGCGAGATACGACTTGATCTCTTCAATGCCTTTCCGGCAGCGTCGTATATGGCCTTCTTGTTCAACTTGGAGAACTACTGCACTTCCTGATAGGTTCGATATGAACCCGGATGTACGCCAATCGCCCTTGTAACCCCCGAAGTTCTCTCGCATTTCGAGGTTGCAACTCTTGAATTGCCTTCACTTTGTCGATCGACGTGGATTCCTTGCCGATCTGATTTAAGCCGAGGAACTTGCCACCGGAAATCCCAAGGAAGGATTTGGGTGGTTCATCTTTAGCCGAGTTCGCATGAGTTCATACCGCTCTAAGATCTTTGATGTGATCTCCTTTGTCACGCCATACCAAATCGCCGACGAGCATTCGACCCTTGGCTTAAACTAAGTCCAATAAGTAGCGCATTGTATTCGCTACATTATTAGAGCAAGGTTCGGAGTGAATACGCACGGCATGACATGATTTCCGGGAAACTAAGACAACCCCGACTACGGAATCTTAGAACATCCGGGGCACTTGCCACATTGGTAGCTCGAGGTCTGGCAAAATACAATCGCCATATTTGTTGGTGCGATGTAGTGTTGACTTCTTGAACTTCATCCTAAGATCATCATATAGCTCAACCGATCCGCTTGTCGGGCCCGGGTACCAAGAGATCACAAATCGCTTGTCCCTTGACCGACTTCTCGTTGTTTGAAGTGCAAGTCATATGGGACAAGAGTAAGGCCCATTTCGCCGAACGCCAACTCATTGAGGCCGGGTGGTATAAATAATCGGACCGATTTACATTAGAGATAACATAAATCGCCCGTCCGACTAAATAGTGCCGCATTTTCTCAATCGCTAACACTAATGCAAGGCACCGCCACCATCGATATCGAGACTCAAAGACCACTAATGTTCGCTCGTAATACACCGCTCGTCGGACCGCCGCCGCCTTTGCGCCGAAAGTAAAGCTTTAACGAAGTGATCCTGCTTTGACGTGAGATCAAAAATGGTTTTTCCATCGTGCAACAAGAACAGAGGTTTAGCGAGATACGACTTGATCTCTTCAATGCCTTCGGCAAAGCGCCGCCCCAAATATATGACACGCTCTTCTTGTTCAACTTGGAGAACGGCCGCACTTCCTGATAGGTTCGATATGAACCGCCGGATGTACCAATCGCCCTTGTAACCCCTCGAATTCTCAGATTTCTGAGGTTGCAACTCTTGAATTGCCTTCACTTTGTCGATCGACGTGGATTCCTTTGTCGGTGACGCACGGCCGAGGAACTTGCCACCGGACATCCCAAGGAAGGATTTGCATGGTTCATCTTTAGCCGATGAGTTCGCATGAGTTCAATACCGCTCTAAGATCTTTGATGTGATCTCCTTTGTCACGCTTTTCACGCACCAAATCGCCGACGAGCATTCGACCGCTTTTTCAAGATGATCCCCGAAAATCTCCGCCATTGCTCGGTATGTTGCGCCGATTTTTGAGGCCGAACGGCATGACCGCGTAGCAATATATGCCGATGGATGCTCAACGCTGTAGCCATACATCGGGTACATCTTGATCCGATTATACCAAAAGCCATCCATAAAGGACATCCTCAATCCACATGTATTGTCAACTATGACGCGTGATTGGCAGAGGGAAATCATCCTTTGGGCAAGCAGCAGTAGGTCTCAGAGTCGCATACGCATCCTAATCGAACCATTCTTCTTCATGACCGGACTATATTCTCACAATCCGGATGTTGAATTTCCTTGATGAATCCCGATTCTATGAGTTTCTTCACTTCGCCAACAATTGCCTCCAATATTTGTGGATCTAAACCGCTTTGCCGTTGCTTGACAGTTTGACATCCGCTTTGATGTTGAGGCGCATGTGTTGCCACATTAGGTCGAGTCCCCGCATGTCCTCGTAACTCCGTGCTAATACATCGATATACTCCCCGATTAGGCAATCAACTCTTCCTTCCAAGGGGAGAGTATTGCGATGTTTATGAGTTTAGGATGCTCTTCATCACCCATATTAACCTCGACTACTCATCCTTAGTGGGGTCTCTTTGTTCAACCTATCCCCAAACCGCCTTGAGTTGATGGATCCATGGGTCTTCCCATGTTGGCATGTCTTCATCACTCTCAACAAGTAGGTGGATCAACCGTAGCCATATTTGACATTAAAGCCTTGAAAGCTTCTCCCAGGCCGGTGTCAATCCCAAGCCAAGAATCGATAATGTCCGCTCTCCCTCATCGGGTGGATTATTATCAATCGCCCATGAGCATTCATCTTCCGAGGAGGATTCGTGATCCCAACCTCTACTAGTCATATTGGTGGTTACCCTTGACATTCATCTTGAGACTCCCCGACTCAAGCATCTTGACTGGGTTTTGCATTTTGTTGCCAAGCCTATCAAAGACCGACTTCTTCGAGTCGCTTGGTGCTTATATCTCGACAACATCACTCGATAGTTTGAGAACACGGACAATGGTTCAATGAGGGGAACTTCTTCGAGATTTAATCGCACTTCAAAGACGATAGTACAACTCATCGGCATGAATGCCGGAGCGAACCCTCGTGGTGTTCGTAGACGACTTCGTATAACGCCCTCGCACTCGATGAAAACGCTCCATCTCGAGGATGATTGTTCTTATTAGTCACCACAGCGACAGATAAGCTGCTGAGTGTGAATCTTGATGTGCTCTTGACTTTAACCAACTGCGCAAGCAGCCTACAAGAGTCTTCCTATCACTTGCGAGTGCGACCGCGACTAGGAGGACTCCAGCCCAATCGTTTTTGATCGAATTTTTCTCGACATCATGCAATGAGCCAGGTGCTCCAAAGCTTTGGGAAGCTCCAACAGTTCGACCGGAAGCGCACCGAGGTGGACTAACTTGATGCGATCGCCGAGGTGTGATTCTTTGAATCGTCATTCCGTATGCCGAGCCTTAGTCAACCGCTTTAAGGTGGCCGATTCTGATCGACGCTTTCTACCGTCCGAACCGTTGTTCCGATTTCCAAACTTGGCGATTTTCGTGGCTTTGTCCACTTCTCCTTCTTCTACATCCTGCCCCGAACTAGAGCCCGTGGTGCGTAGTAATGCACGGCGCCTTCGATAACGCTTCAAGTGTTGATCGGTTCCGCTTTGACGCTAACCCAATCATTTGTTGATCTTGGAGGAGTTGCCGTGCACCTATTGATGAGGTTCTGACCACCCCGACTTCTGATCCACTTTGTAGCGACACCGCCGATCGATTCTGTGGCCTTGGCTAACTCATGCCGAGTCGGCAGACGCCATCGGCCGGTGATCTCGCGGCGATCCGCAATCTTGATGCCGAAGGATGCCATTTGCGCAACTGACAACGGCGAGTTAAGATCCTCGCCTTTAAAATTCCGGAGTCGGGACCAACGGATCTTTCTTGCCGAGATCCTTCGATGGGGGGAGGACGATTCGACAAGGACGATAGTATGATACCCACAAAATGAACCCGGATCAACTTGATTCGTTAACTTCGCTGAGCCATTATTACCCCACGCAGAATGACGGTCCCGCCAGCCTAGCGGGCGGGGGTCATGGGCAGCGTCTCTATGGTTCCCGGCACCGAAATTTTTTCCTATCCGCCCGAGGCCTTTGACTTCTTCTTCCTGTGATCCGATCGGGCCGTTGATTTACTACGACGGGCTTAATTCGCTGTTCTCCCATCGGTCGCCAAATTTTGTTCATGTAAAGTCGATGATTGTCATTGATTTGAACTTGCTTACAAACTTCACCGCTCAAACAAATTCAAAGAGAAATATCGCTTTATTTTAAGGCTTACAATGAAAATCAAAAAGATTACAACTTTTATCCTTGAACAAACGCCGGGATCTCTGCTATATCTGGATCCGCTATGCGGGTTCTTTGCCCGCGTCGAGGACTTATTGTGTCCGCGGACCACCAAGAATCCCCGATCCGTAGAGACCCTCCTCGAACCACAGATGGGCTCGCTTTCACTAAGGAAACGGCTCGAGGGGATCACACTCATGGCGAGATCACCGAGCGGGAGATCTACTAGAGAAATCATATCCCCTAGATTAAGACGGCTTAATCTAGAGGGTATTCAGAAGTTCGACCAATTCGGGCTACCTTTTGATTGAAGATCCGACGCTGATCGACTTGTGCTTGCCGCTGTTTAACCGGTGACATTACTGTGAGATCTCAAGAACTCTTCGAAGTCCGAATTGAAAGATCCCAAAAATCCAATCGGAAGCCCGGCCCAAAAATCCCCCGTCCTCAAGTCCTCCTCGAAGATGACACCCCCTATTTATACAATGGAAGGGGTGCCCGCCACTCAGGGCTCTGGCCACTCCAGCAGCACTCCTGGCCTGTTAGCCGAGGTGGCTCTACCAAAGTGGTCGAGCCTCCTCGGCCACTTGGCCGAGGTGGTTCGCCAAAGTGGCTCGAGCCACCTTGGCCACCGGCACGAGGTTTACCGCCCGCCTATGCTGCTTCTCCGCTTTTAAGGCCGTCTCCGCCGATTCTTCGCCGATTCTTCGGTCTTCCGGCTTAGTTTTGTTCGTAATGTCGCCAGTGTTTGAGTCCGCGTCCGACAACTTTCGAGCTTGCCGCCCGCTTGCATTGACGGACTGGCACGGTTGATTCCTTTCATCGACGCTTGAGCGACCAATCCCCAGACGCCGCTTCATTGCTCAGACGCCTTGCCGACCACTTCATGTGCTCGCCGACGCTTTACGCTGCTTATGGATGCTGGCGACGCCGGTTTGTCAAATGGATCGCCGGTTGTCAACCCACCGCCACGAAGTTTCGACGGCACGATAAGCACTTTTATGCCTACAAAGATCGTGTAGCGACTCCTATAAAGCCGAAGCTATCCGAATCTTCTTCCCCACTTCGCTTCACGCCCCCATGGTTAATTGAAGATGGAATTTCATCTCATAAACGAGAATTTCATTTTCGTGACGATAACTAATCCTATAAAAGTAAAGTTACTCGAATCTTTTCGATTCTGAGTGGAGATCCCACTTTAGTTTCACCTTTCCCGATTCTCGGCGGAGATCCCACTTTAGTTTCTTCCTTCCTAGAGATAGAATATAAAATTCTTTTCCTCCAGTGGACAAGAGATAGGATATAAAATCATTCCTCTTGTTTTGGGTTCGCTCTTTTCCCTAAAAGAAGACTTGGAGATAGAATATAAAATTCTTCCTCTCCATCGCCTGAAACAGATATAAAATTCTTCCTTTCCCACGCCAATGTCGTTTAGTCTTTCCTCCGTGAAAAAGATACCGAGATTCATTCTCGGGGCATTTTATCCCCGCCTTAGGATAAAGCCTAACGCCTACCACGCTGTCACGGCCATTTTTCCGATGAAGAAGACACCAAGTATTCATCTGGGGCATTTTATCCCGGCCTGGTGATAGCCAACGCTTCTACCACGCTGTCGGCTTAGTCTTTTTCGATTGAAGAAGACACCAAGTATTCATCTTGGGGCATTTTATCCCAAGCCTGGTAGGATAAAGCTAACGCTTACCACGCTAGGCTCTGCTTAGTCTTTTTCCCATTGAAGAAGACACCAAGTATTCATCTTGGGGTATTTTATCCCTGCCTAGGATAAAGCCAACGCCTACCACGCCTACCGTTTAGTCTTTTTCCATTGAAGAAGACACCGTAGTTCACTCGGGTATTTTATCCCAAACCTGGGTAGGATAAAGCCAACGCCACCACGCGTCTTTGCTTAGTCTTTTTCCGATTGAAGAAGACATCAAGTATTATCGGGGCATTTTATCCGGCCTCAAGTAGGATAAGTCTACACTCCAATGTGTGCTGCTAGTTTCTAACTCCGTCGTAGTCTATTCCCGTGAAAAGGATGACAAAGCCTACGATTCAATGTCGTAGCATTAAGTCTAAAGAGTTTCATTCTTTTAGCACAACGCCACGCGGTGGAACGGTATAGATAATCGCGACGCCAGCCCGATTCAAACGAACTGGTGAAAGGTAAATTAAACCGCTGAGGGGCCGGGCAGCTAATAACTTAAAGTCACGCCAACACGCCGCTTCTGCTAGTCTCTTTGCCCGTAAAGAGGACAAAGTCTATGTATTCAACATCATAGCATCGCTTCCAAAAGAGTTTCATTCTTTTAGCACAACGCCACGCATGAACGGTATAGATAATCGCACGCCAGCCCGATTCAAACGCAGAGCTCCAGAAGGCTTATCAAACTGCTGATGGTCGAGGGTTTGCCAAAATCCTATAAGCATTATGGTGGATTATTTTAAGCTTAAATGAGAAATCATAATAAACAACAAATGAAGAAAAAGGAGAATGAAAATTTATTCAAGAATCGAAGCCTTTAAATTGCAGCCTAATCAAACATCAAGTTTATGGTAAAAGATTTGTTGTTCTAATTTGGACAGCTCATCTGTAAGCTTTTAGAACTCCTCCCGCATTCACTCTAAAAGATTCTCCAAATGGTCAGCCGCCTTCGCAGCCTTTTTCCTTAACTTCGCTAGCTTTTGTTCCGAGCTCCAGCTTGATAGAATGGTTCTGCCCTCGCTGGACTCCGTCGACTCTAAGATACTTAAGCTCTTCCTTCGCTTGAAGTTCCCGCCACGCCAGACTATCTCATTTCACTGATGCGCGATGCAAGAATAAATGGTTCGTGGATGCGAATTTCTAAGCGGCTTAACCTGATCTACTCGGCCCGCAGCATCCGAACCTCGAGTCCAATGTCGACCGAAGCATCGCGCCATGCTTCCAAACAAGACTCCACCGACCGACTATATACTTAAGAAGCACCCGCCGCTGTAATTCCCCGAACTTCAAGTTTGAATTTAGGCCAAGGTCACAGCAATGGCTTTGGCTAACCTGGTGACCAAAGATCCCGTATCAAAGCCGCCCTAGAGTCATGGTCGATCGAACCGATGAAGAGAAAGCCCACTATGGAGAATCTTCTCAATCATCGTTCATGAAAGAAAAGAATGACGACCTCCATACGATGATAACCGACTGATCGCCATCCACATCGCCCTCGCATCATGGAGATGAGAGGTAAACCCCGTGAGGGAAGATGAAGGTGGATATATCAAAATCGAGGTCAAAGGTCGGCGAAGATGTCATTAGTCGGATAACCCGTGACTGCCTCTATCGATAGCTTCATGGGTTATCAAGTCTATCGAGGAGGAACCGCCGCTGACGTAATTACCACGCGCAGCTTGGTCTCACGCAAGATGTTCGCCGCAGCAGCCATCATGGTACCCGATTCTCGAGGGGCATCGTAATGAGGAATCGGAGAATGAGCCTCAAGAGGAGCCCCGCCAATAAAATGAATTCCTTAGCTTCATCGATTGTAATTGTATTAGTCAAACAGACTAGTCTTACAATCAACAGAAGTCGCCGCATGCTAGGGGAATGAACCCCAAAGATGCTCAGCGTGATGTCATCGTGGAGACGCCACCTCGGGCTAATCATATAATCAATCGACATGGGTATGTCCATAAGCAAGCTATCATCATCAAAATCCCTATCGAAAAACTGCACGAGAGGATATAAGTAAAGGAAACAGAGTCAAAAACTCATGATCGATAAAATAGCTTACCTCCTACAAGAAAGTCAATCTCTAATCCCATTATCCATGTTTGCTCCTCGCAATTTCTCTAAAAGAGCCGGTAGCTATAGATACTAGGAGGGCAATGTGCTCCGAAGTCGCCCAATCTCGCCATCTAAATGGAGTGTTGTCGATAGATGTACCGGATTCGCTGAATCAGTCCCATTGGTAGCTCCACCACTTCAGGAGATACCATGTGCTCTTCTACCATGGACTCGCATATCTCGCTGAGTGAAACCGAGGCCTCATGGAAGATGCGAAATTGTGATGAGGAATGTCAAAGTTGTCAGTTGGTTTCGCGACTCTCCCCGCACAAAAATGGAGAGATGTGAGTCTTGAATCCGGCGAACTACTTTAATGCTTAAGCATTACCTTCCTCAACATCCATCACCGGCTAAGTCCATCACAAAAGCTATGGATCTATGTGTGTTTTGTGAGCTAACTTCTTCCGCTTAACGGTGTGAGTCCCCGCCTAATGTGCAAAGTCCTCCTCTTCCTCGACCGATATGCCTACAGCCACAATTGGTGTTAACAATAATTTCAAGGAGAAAAGGGAGAGGAAGTATTGGTGAACCTGTCCCAAAGTCCTCCTCACAATCGCCGCCATGATCTCCTCCGTAGGCTTCATATAGAGTTGAAGGTCTCCTCCTCTTCCTCGACAGCTTGACGAGTGTTACGCCGCTCTTCGCGGACCGAAAGCGCCTTCTAATCTTTTGAGCTTTAGAACGGGAGGCCTCTTCGCCCACTAACTCGAAATTGGCCTCACTCAATAGATTCATTAGTCGCTAACAACCACGCAAAGACAAAATGTCAGCCGAGCACGCCAAGACTCGGCTAAACCTAGCTCCAGTTGCACTCCGCCACACTCCATAGCCATGCCCGGACGCCGCCCACTAAGCCACCGTGGAGTTCAAGGTACCGATTCGATTGCAAGATAAAGTTGGTCATAATCAAACCGCGTGAATCGCTAGTAGATACGCCGATGAAGCACTCATCCTCACCCATCGTCGTAACCCACCGATGTTCATCACTACTTGAAACAACATTATCAAGAGAAGTCCGCATCGCCTCTCCTCATCGAAAGCAAAGACTCGCCGCATCGACTGCAGAACCGCGGAAACATCTGAGAAACCCAACCTTGTGAATCGCAATTGCTTTCTTATCTCCGAATCCGCCTTCCATTTACAATTTCTAACGATTGTAGCAAAGGATGGATTGGTCACGATGCTCTGTCGACATGATATCTCGAGGTGAAGGATAAACCACGCCATCAAATAAGTGTATGGAAGCTCCACCTGGCAAGAGGAATTTGTTTCAAGGTTTACCCTCCCCGAAAGTGAAGGCACCGACTATTTGCCGAGTCCACGCATGAATGTTAGCCACCATCACCGGAGAGAGAAAGTTCCTTCTTGTGAGCGAAATGAATCGCGATAAAGCACTTCTAATGGTAGTGCCTCACCAGACCGATATGGTATGACGCGACTTCTTTAACCGTGACAGAGGTAGCCGCTAGAGAGTCATCGCCAATCGGCTTCACCGCATGCCACAAGAAGGTCTTGAATTTGGTCCCCTAAAGGAAGCCACCCCCTGCTAGTAAGGGTATAAGAGTGAGCATTGATTTCTCGACAGCTCATTAACCTCGAAGGGTGAACGGTGATAATTCGCATCGCCGAGAGTTGCTTCCGTGATGCCCAACAAGTAAGTTAACCGCCAGCTCATTGAGGCTTGGTCCTTTTGGGTAATAGCCCATCGACAAAGCGATATGATAATAGCAAGTCGATCTCATAAGGTGTCATAGCTGTCGGGCATGCTCCTTCCTTCACCACTCAAGTCACGCATTCAAAGAAAAGTATTCCTCGGTATAACATCTTCCCCATGGGTAGACCGTAAACTCGGGTGCATCTCGAAGAGGTAACCCCATTCCCCGGCTTGGTCGAAAAGTATTTGAATCCGGGTCATAGAGCTCCAAATAATGCGAGGGAAGTGATTGGGTACCGACCGCCCCATACATGGTGGCACGGATCGCGCGAAAGACCACGGCCCGTAACTCCTCTCCCCATCGGCCGAGAATGTCGCCATACGAGCCCACCAAGGTTTTCTGCTCAAGAATGAAGCCAACCAAAAGGTCTGGACCGTTAGGTGCATACCTAGCCTTTGCGAAAGACGATTTCGCGAAAGTATTAGCGACAAGAAAAGCTCATCGCGGGGTGGTGCGTCTAATCCCAACACACCGGTGTAATCCGATAACACGCTTCTACTCGAGCCCGGATCGCCTGCGGTAATATACCCGCAATGGATGCCGCCACGCCTTCCGCCAACGCCATTTACATTTCCCTCGAGCCATACCGACACCTTAGCTCGCCAATGGAGCATGACGCAGGTATCCGGTAGATACAAGTGCCTCCATCATCCTTATGCAACCACCGCCGCCGCAATAAAGATTGCGTCGGGTCCTCAACGAATCACCAAACAAGTAGTCCGTCTTCTTAAGAAATGGTTGGAACTAGTGTCTCTCACAAGTGGTACATCAGTGATCAACAGTCGAAGCACGCGGGCACTCCCCTCACGTACCACCCAAATGGTCTCCGTGGCGTGCGGTACAAAGCGAGGAGTGACCAAGATGGGCATCACAGGCGGCATGATGCTGCTCGCGGACGCTTCCGTCAGCGTAAGGGAAGCGCTCGGAGGATATTCAACGAAAGCGAGTAATAAATATTCGTTAGATTCAGTTATATGAGGCGTCGAACTTCGTCTCGCGAATCTACGAGATAGAGTCATCGCCTTATAACGGTGAGGCGATTCCATTGCGTTATTGCACTCATAAGGCAATGTATATCATCGCGCAAAGAGAACGACAATATGCCCTGCCCTACGAAGTACAATACAGCACGGTACCACCCCCTCAAGATAGGTGTTGACCAAGCAAAATCCATCTTTTAAGCGACGACCCTCACGAAGGAGAATCGCGGCTCTTTTAAGTGACGACCCTCACGAAGGAGAATCGCGGCTCTTTTAAGCGACGACCCTCACGAAGGAGAATCGCGGCTCTTTTAGGTGATGACTCTCACGAAGGAGAATCGCGGCTCTTTTAAGCGACGACCCTCACGAAGGAGAATCGCGGCTCTTTTAAGCGACGACCCTCACGAAGGAGAATCGCGGCTCTTCCCAATTGCTGTTGATTTTCATATTCTCAAGTTAGTATTTTGATGATAACAATATATGTTATATATATATGTGTTGTTGTGTGTTTTATAACTTGTTGATGCATATCATTTGTATCAAATTTGGACAAGTACAAGATGAGTTCAAGGCATTATGAAGTATTGAAGATGAGAAGCAAGATAAATGTAATTTTTCTTCTTTACTTAGATCAAATGATAAATGTAATTTTTTCTTCTTTACTTAGATCAAATTGTACAAGCCTTGATCACACACACATAACACCTTTTAGAACACACTAACACATGTTTAGTGTGTTGGTTAACTATAGAAATCCCTATGTTAACTAGAGTTTTTAAAGTTAAAACATTTAATTTATAACATTTTGGTCTATAGTAGCCGACTAATTCAAATAGTAGTCTAACTAGTTATTTGATTTGATCAATATACAAGTTTCTACATTTTATTGCATTAGTCGACTAATGATAATAGTAGTCGACTAATGAATACTTGAATAATTTTCCAACCGTAAAATTACAGATTAGTCGACTAATACATATAGTAGTCGACTACTAAGAAGTAAACCGCCTATACAGAGTCCTGTAACATAGATTAGTCGACTAATATGAAATTGTAGTCGACTACGATACTCTTCTAATTTGAATTTTTGAACGCTTTTATCGGCTTTATATCCGCTTTGGTTTTAAATTGTGTCTTTTCAAGAGATATAAATAGGTAAAAACTTAAAAAGAAATACGAAATTTTATGCATTGATCTTGAATTTTGATATTAAAAGAGAGTTCAAAAGTTCAAAAGTCAAAACTGTTCTGCCATTGATTCAATTGCAAGATTCAAAAGAGTTAAACATTATTTTGAGATTAAAAGTTCTTAAGTTCCACATCATCAACACTTCAAGGCTTATAGGACTCAGACTTTGCTTCTTCAAAAGGAATTATCGTGTGTGAGAATTGTTGATCTCGTGTTTGAGATTATTGCAATTTGCATAGGCTTGCAAATTGGTCAGTTTGTGTTTGATTTTGTAAGGGTATTTCAAAATCATAGTGGAAACTCTCGCCGATTTGCTTGGGAATGGATGTACACCGAGGTGGAACCAAGATAAATCTCTGTTTGTGATTGTGAAATTTTTGAGCTTGTGCTATCTTATTGCAATTTATTATCTATTTTGCATAAAATTTTATAAAATACTATTCACCCCCCCTCTAGTGTTTCATTGAGTTAGATCAACAATCCTACATTTGGTATCAGAGAAAGGTCAAAGATGGAATCAACTTCGATCGGACTTCACAATTCAAAGAAGGTCATTCAACAAATCGTCCTCCAATGTTTGATGGACTTAACTACAACTCTTGGAAGTGAGAATGAAGATCTATCTTCAATCAATTGGATATGAACTTTGGAATGTCGTGGAGACAAAATATGAGAAGCCAACCACTCCTTTTGTAGAATGGACTACAACTCAAAGGAATAATGCAAATTTGGACTCAAAAGCAATGAATGCTTTATTTTGTGCACTTGATAGGAATGAGTTCAACAGAGTGTCAGCTACATCTACATACGATATTTGGCATACACTTGAGGTAACACATGAAGGTACAAATAAAGTAAAGGAATCTAAAATTTCGTTCTTGTACACAGTTTGAATTATTTGAATGAAAGAAAATGAGACTATTGGAGAAATGTTTACAAGATTTACCGATATCACAAATTCTCTCATTGGTCTTGGTAAAACATATACACAAGTGGAAATGGTGCGAAAGATACTTCGTTCACTCACTCCTAAATGGGAAAAGAAAATTACGAATAGAGGAAGCAAATGATCTATCAACCCTTACAGTGGAGAACCTTATTGGTAATCTAATGGCATCTGAAGTTCAAATTGAAGATAGAAAGAATGAAGATGAGACGAAAACAAGAAAGTTCTTGCATTCAACATCACATCGATAAAGAAGATTCAGATAATGAAAATGAAGAGATGAGCATGTTTGCAAGAAAATTTCGGAATTCATAAACAAGGTAAGTTTAAATCTAAATCTTTTAATTCAAATAACTCACTTGTTTGTTTCAAGTGTAATAAAGCAGGACATATGAAGAAAGATGTCCATTATTGAAGAACAAGCAAAAATTAAATTTCTTCAACAATACACCAAGTAATAAGAAAAGCAAGGCAAGAACTTGGGATGACAAATGATGACTCTTCATCGATGAAGAAAGTGAAGAAAATAAAAGTGCCAATATGTGCTTCATGGCACAAGATGAGGTAAACTATAATGAAGAACTTTTAGATGTATTTAATGAATTATATGAAACTTTTGTAAGGTTGAAAGTCTCACATAATTTTCTTAAAATGAAAATAAGAGATTATTAGAGGAAATTTCTGATTTAAATTCTTCTTATGTTAATTCACAAGAAATTAAATTAAAGGAAGAAAATGAGAATTTACTCAAAGAAAATTATTTTTAACTAATGAAAATTTGTATCTAAAATCAGAATGCAATAATTTAAAGACTCGCATTAGTATTTTAGATAAAGATATTTCTTTGATTAAATCAAAATATGATGATATATCTTGAAATGTTAGTAAGTTTAATAAAGGTAAAGAAAATTTAAAAACTTTACTTTCTTATCAAAAAGAAACTCAAAAGACAAAAGGATTGGGTTTTCAAGTTGAAAAAATATTCATAAGAAAACCACTTTTGTAAAATCATCTTCATTAGTATATAAACAAAATGTTAAAGATAATGTTTTAAATAAAAGAAAACCAAAATATTTATTTATTTGGGTTCCTAAAGTTTTAAATTATAATAAGAAAAAGTCTTATATTTCTAGCTTTATTAAAGATGTTTGTTTATCATCTAATTACATAGGAAAATCAAACTCTTCATAGGTTTGGTTTCCTAAAGACTAATTTTAAGGACCCAATATAAAATGGGTACCAAGATTATAAATGTTTATCTTTTCGGTACCAAAGAAAGATAGATGGATTTTAGATAGTGGTTGTTCAAAACATATGACGGGGAACATTCAATTATTGTCATCAATTCAAGACAAAGATGGTGGTACAGTCACCTTTGGAGACAATAACAAAGGAAAGGTGATTGGTATTGGTAATTGGTAATTCTAATAAACCTATTATTAATAATGTTTTATTAGTTGAAGGTCTTAAACATAATCTGCTTAGTATAAGTCAACTTTGTGATAAAGATTTTAAAATTGTCTTGAAAAAGATTCTTGCTTAATTTATGATATTGATTGGAAAAATATTTTATATAAAGGTAATAGAAAGAATAATATATATGTTTTATCAATAAATAATGTTTCAAATGAACATTGTCTTGTTGCATCTATTAATGATTCTATTTTATGGCATAGACGCTGGTCATGTTAATTTTAAACATATATCTAAGATTTCTAAAAATAATTACGTAAATGGTTTACCTAAGATTTCTTATAAAGATAATTTTTGTGATGCATGTCAAAAGGAAAAATGCATAAATCATCTTTTAAGTCTAAAAATGTTATTTCTACAAATAAACCATTAGAATTAATTCATATTGATCTTTTGGTCCTTCAAGAGTAGCTTCATTAAATGGAAGTAAATATGTATTAGTAATTGTTGATGATTTTTCAAGATTTACATTTGTAATGTTTCTTAAACACAAAAATGATGCTTTTAACAAATTTTCTATTTTTGTAAGAAAATTCAAAATCAAAATCTCTTTCAATAGTTACTATACGTAGTGATCATGGAGGAGAATTTGAAAATGAACTTTTATAAATTTTTGTGATAAAATGGAATTTCTCATACTTTCTCTTTTCCTAGAGCAGACTCCACAAAATGGAGTTGTAGAAAGAAAGAATAGATCTTTACAAGAATGTGCTAGAACAATGTTATGTGATAGTTATTTACCAAAATATTTTTGGGCGTAAGCGCTTCAAACTTGTTATGTTCAAAATAGAGTTTTATTAAGACCTATATTAAAGAAAACTCCTTATGAATTGTTTTTAATAAAATTCCTAAAGTTTCTTATTTTAAATCTTTTGGTTGTAAATGTTTTATATTAAATACAAAAGATAATTTGGATAAATTTGATTCTAAATCGATGAAGGTATTTTTGTTGGATATTCGATCATAGCAAAGCTTATAGAATTTATAATAAAAGAACATTAGGTATAGAAGAATCTATGCATATTTCTTTTAATGAAAGTTTTTCAAAATCATCTAATATTTTAAATGATGATGATGATTTAAATAATAATTCTCATGATACTCCAATGATAGATATTTCAAAGAATGATGATTTACAAAATGATTTACCAAAGGATTTTGTAGAAGTCAAAAATCATCCACATAATTTAATTGTTGGAAATATTTCGATAAAGTTACAACTAGATCTCATTTTAATTTAATTGTTCATGTTGCATTTATTTCGAAATAGAACCTAAAAATGTAAAAGAAGCATTACTTAATAATTTTTGGATAGATGCTATGCAAGATGAGTTAAATCAATTTATAAGAAATGATGTTTGGGATCTTATACCTAGACCACAAGATAAGTCAATTATAGGAACTAAATGGGTTTTAGAAATAAGCTAGATGAATCGGAAATGTTATTAGAAACAAAGCTAGATTAGTTGCACAAGGATATAATCAAGAAGAAGGTATTGATTATGATGAAACTTATGCTCCAAGAGCACGCTTAGAATCTATTAGAATTCTTCTTGCATTTGCATGTTTTATGAATTTTAAACTATTTCAAATGGATGTTAAAAGTGCTTTTTAAATGGTTTTATAAAAGAAGAAGTTTTTGTAGAACAACCTCCGGATTTGAACATGAAAAGTTTCCAAATCATGTTTATAAACTTAAAAGGCTTTATATGGTCTTAAACAAGCACCTCGTGCTTGATATGATAGATTAAAAATTTCCTTTTAACTTCGGTTTTGAAATTGGAAAAGTTGATTCTACATTATTTATTAAGAAAATAAATAAAGATATTTTATTACTACAAATTTATGTAGATGACATTATATTTGGTTCTACTAACAACAATCTTTGTCAAGAATTTGCTAAGATTATGCGGGATGAATTTGAATTGAGTCACATGGGTGAACTCAATTTCTTTCTTGGACTTCAAATTAAACAATTAAAGGAAGGAATATTCATCAATCAAAGCAAATCGCCAAAGAATTACTTAAGCGCTTTGGAATGGACAATACAACAAGTAAAAGTACACCAATGAGTACTACAACATCTCTTAATAAGGATGAAAATGGTAAGAATGTTGATCAAAAGCTATATCGAGGTATGATCGGATCACTTCTTTACATTCTTGCTAGTAGACCGATATTATGTTTAGTGTTTGCTTATGTGCTAGATTTCAATCTAATCTTAAAGAATCACATCTTAAAGCTTAAAAGAATTTTTAGATATCTTAAAGATACTTGATTTTGGTTTATTTTATCCAAAGAATAGCACATTTGATTTACTAACTTATAGTGATCTTGATTTTGCTTGGGATGCAAATCGATAGAAAAAGTACAAGTGGTACATGTCATTTCTTAGAACACTCACTTGTATCATGGTTTAGTAAAAACAAAATTACGTATCATTATCGACAACCGCAAGTAATATATTGTCGCTAGTTTAGCATGTGCACAAGTTCTATGGATGAAACAAACTTTATCGATTATGGTATTATTTGTCCTACATCATCTATAATGTGTAACAATTCTAGTGCAATTAATTTATCTAAAATCCTATTCAACATTCATTACAAAATATATTGATATAAGACATCATTTTTACGTGATCATGTTCTTAAGGGTGATATTACATTAGATTTTATCTCTACTAATAATCAAATAGCGGATATTTTAACAAAACCATTAAAAGAAGAAATTTATGTTAAATTAAGAAGAGAATTAGGTATATGTTCAATTCTGATTTAAATTAATTTTTAAATAAGTACATTTAAATACATATTCTTATTAGTCGACTAACTACTTCACTAGTCGACTACATGCACAATCATACATATAGTTTTTATTCTGTCAATGTCTTATTAGTCGACTATATATTAATGACTGCTATTATTAAGTTGGTAAGCACTATTTGTTTGTTTTATAACAGTTATGCCGATGGAGGTTATCAACATTTTGATTTTCATGGCAATTCTTTGCTTACTTATTTGGATGGGTGAAGTCTTGGACTATGTTCATAATTTGGATGATCTATTTGAAGTTTTAGCTCATACTAACGAAATATTCAATTGTCTATCTTATATGTTTCCGTCTTTTGTTGATAACAAAGGGAGTAAAATCGTGTTATTATGTATGCTTATATACAAGATGCTTATATGCGGGGAGTAATTTTTAATTTAATTTTATATTATTGATTGTTATCATCAAAAGGGGAGAATGTTGATTTTCATATTCTCAAGTTAGTATTTTGATGATAACAATATATATTATATATATATATGTGTTGTTGTGTGTTTTATAACTTGTTGATCAGGATATCATTTGTATCAAATTTGGACAAGTACAAGATGAGTTCAAGGCATTATGAAGTATTGAAGATGAGAAGCAAGATAAATGTAATTTTTCTCTTCTTTACTTAGATCAAATGATAAATGTAATTTTTCTCTTCTTTACTTAGATCAAATTGTACAAGCCTTGATCACACACACACACACTTTTAGAACACACTAACACATGTTTAGTGTGTTGGTTAACTATAGAAATCCCTATGTTAACCATTAGAGTTTTTAAAGTTAAAATATTTAATTTATAACATTTTTGGTCTATAGTAGTCGACCAATTCAAATAGTAGTCGACTAGTTATTTGATTTGATCAATATACAAGTTTCGACATTTTCTGATTAGTCGACTAATGATAATAGTAGTCGACTAATGAATCTTGAACAATTTTCGAAACGTAAAATTAAGATTAGTTGACTAATACATATAGTATGGAGCTACTAAGAATAGCTGTCTATCACGAGTGCATGTAAACAGTTAGTCGACTAATATGAAATTGTAGTCGACTAGAATCTGATTTTTGAATCTTGAATTTGAATTTTTGAGCGTTTTTATCGGTTTATATCCGTTTCTTTGGTTTTAAATTGTGTCTTTTCAAGAGATATAAATAGGTAAAAACTTCAGAAAAAGAAATCACAATTCTTATGCATTGATCTTGAATTTTGATATTAAAGAGAGTTCAAAAGTTCAAAAGTGAAAAGCTGTTCTTGCCATTGATTCAATTGCAAGATTCAAAAGAGTTAAATATTATTTTGAGATTAAAAGTTCTTAAGCCAACTGCGCACATCATCAACACTTCAAGGCTTATAGGACTCGTACTTTGCTTCTTCAAAGGAATTCTCGGTGTGAGAATTGTTGATCTCGAGTTTGAGATTGTTGCAATTTGCATAGGCTTGCAAATTGGTCGGGTTGTGTTTGATTTTGTAAGGATATTTCATAATCATAGTGGAAACTCTCAAGCGGGATTTGCTTGGGGACTGGATGTACACCTGGGAGGTGGAACCAGTATAAATCTCTGTGTTTGTGATTGTGAAATTTCTGAGCTTGTGCTATCTTATTGCAATTTATTATCTATTTTGCATAAAATTTTATAAAATACTATTCACCCCCCCCCCCCTCTAGTGTTTCATTGAGTTAGATCAACTATCCTACAATTGCCTCACAAAGGAGAACAAAGCGGGGATGCAATATGCTATATGCGAACTTTGAATACAATAAGATATAGAATAAGCTCATCAGAAAGTGATGGGGACACACTCTTAGGCCGGATAGCCGGCTCGCTGATCTCCCTGCCGATGACATCTTGACACGCAAAAGAAACCGACGAGTAACCAAACATAAAGGAAAATTACAATTTCAAACCAAAAATCCTAGGAGAATATAAGGGATTTCTTGGTCAAATTCTAGTTAAACCTACAAGGAGCATATCTTGTGGCGCCGAGTTTAAATTTTGCTCAGAAACCCCTCCTGATCAAACTTGGTCATAAAATGACCAAAATACCCCTGGGCCAGGTTGAAATTTCGGCCATCTAGGTCACTTTCAAGTCTAAAAATTTTAGCCACCCAAATAGCCCTCAAACCCAAAGTTTTGGGGCTATTTTTAACAAAACCCCGAATTTCAGCCTTTTTGCACAAAACCCCCTGAATTTCAGCCACGATTTGCATATAACCCCTTCAGATTTTGGCCAAAATAAAAGTTCAGGAATTCCCAGCGATCATTGGCATACCAATCCGTCAAACTACAGTCTAATTTTTACATAAAAACCCCTCAAGTTCCAAACTTCTTCATGACCAAAATCCCTCGAATTTCATGCAATTTTACCCTCAAAAACCTCGATTTGAGGCGTGAAATCAAAACCCTAATTTGTTGCATGCCTACTCTCTGATTTGTATGACAAAATAAAGATTAAATATGCAAGAGTTATGGGGGTTTACCTGAAGCAAAAGTCGAGGGATTGAATCAGAAAAAAGCGTTCGAGGGACACGAGAAGGCTTAAAAAGAATATAAATTGGAGGAATTCTGGAGAAGCAAGATCAAATTTAGGGTTTAGGATCAATGAAAGAGAACAAGAGAGCTCCGAAAGAGACAAAATAAAGAAGCGGTCCTCCGGAAAATTTTTTGTCAAACCCATAGGGAAAAAGAAACGTTGAAGCAGGTTTATTAAAACCATTGTGGTGGGTGTGGAATTCTAAACCTAATTAAAGATTGAAACCCAACCAAAGTTTGAAATCGATTCTGACCGAGTTGGAATCAATTACAACAATTTCAAGAATCAGGTCAATGAGTCGGGAATCGATTCTGGCCGATTTGGAATCAGTTATAATAGGATTTGGAATCCCGGCCACAAAGATTTTGAAATCCCACCACGACAGGATTTGGAATCCCAGTCACAACAGGATTTCGGGAATCCCAGTCCCAACAGGATTTCGGTAATCTCAGTCCCAACAGGATTTAGAATCCCAATTACAACAGGATTTCGAGAATCCCAATCCCAGCAGGAATTCGGGAATCCCAGTTACAACAGGATTTCACTTATCCTAGTCCCAGCAGGATTTCGACAGGATTCGGCCAATCCTAATCAAAGTAGGATTCGACCAAACTCGAATCCCCATCAGTTATCCCTCTCCCACACAAGGTCGTCACCCATCAAGGGTCAATTCTCATAGGGTTCGAGTTGTGCGAACCCTAATCCTACTCCAACTAGGTGTATGAGTATAAACTATTTTCTAATTTTTGTCGAGAAGTTTCTGGAGAATAATTTCATATTCTTAAGGATAACTCGACAACCCCCATTTTCCTCCCACGGGGATACTCCAATAAGGTATACGAGTATAAACTATTTCCTATTTTGGCGAGAAGTTCCTGGAAAATATCTTAAGGATAACTCGACCACCTCCGAATGGGTATATGAGGATAAACTAATTTCCAAAACTCCATTGAACGCATGAGTATAAACTGTGTTGACGCCAGCCAACGCGTCGTAATGAAAAATCGCCAGTTAAAGGTTGAACGTCAAGAGAAAATTTCTGACGCCGGTCAACGCGTCACATCTCAGGAAAATTCCTCCCGCTGTGATCAATACTGTAATGAGCGTCACAACGGGGAGTCCACCGATAAAGGGTGAACCCCCAATCTCCTCCCACTGTGGTTAGGCCTACGCTGAACGACGCAACGGAGAATGCGCCAATTCAAGGCTAACCCTCACGAAATGTGAAATTGAATGGTCAGTTCGACGACAACTCACCAACACGAGCTAAAGCAAATAGTTCATTCATCAGCCTCGGGTCAAGACTTCAACAGCGGTCAGACAATAAATGCAAAGACCGTGATACTTTCAGTCATCCTACAAAGCACTGGATAGTCCGAAAGAATTGGAGAAGTCAAGACTCGAAGCCATTTTCAGGTCCCGTTATACCGACTGAAGGTTGGGGCCTATCATATCCATAGTATTTCGGCTTTTTCTATAAAAGAGCGAGACCGAAACACTTTGGAGTGGATATCTATAGACGTTAAAAATTGCCTATAAGTCCCCGAACATAGCTCGTAACAGTGAGTTGATAATCGACGAGCCATCCGATTACGTAACGGCGAACCGTTGACGACACCGCAATTGACCGCGATGCAAACCCTCTCATCAAAGAGGCCCTACGCAGAAGCTTCGGCGCCCGGCCGGGTTAGCGGCTGGGGTCGGGGGCCGCCTTTGCGGTCCGGCGCTTGGAAATTTTTAGAAGCTCTCCTTTCTCGAACCGGTCCTGATTCGGTGTTGGCGAACCGACGCTGGCGAAGGCGCTGCCGTGATGAAATGAGCCGACGAGATGCTCCAAGTCGACGACGGTCAACACAAAGCAAGTCGACAAGGCGCGTCAAGCGACATACCGATGAAGCGTATGAAGCAAATGTGAGTCGGCGTTACGCTCAAGTCAACGAAGTGGCGAATCGTATGCGAACAAATGGGATGAACCCGACCAAGCAACGAATCGCTGCGGCAATGGTCGCTGTGTAAGCCACTAATAAATCCAAATCGCGAAAACCTCAAAGCGAGCTCGAGGAAAATAACCGGAAAGCCCGGGAAAACTCTCTACCAAAACCAGACGAGAGGTGTCTTGGGTCGAGACACCTGATGGTGTCTCGCCTAAGCCGAGACACTAGAGGTGTCTCGGCCGTGCCGAGACACCGGTGGTGTCTCGGCCAAACCGACACTGATGGTGTCTCGCTTTGGCCGACACCTAGGTTTACCGGGCTTTTGGGCCTAGTTTCGACCAGACTTTTAAAATCCTATAAATAAGAGGTAGGGGTCTCATTTGTAAGGGCGGAAAATTTTTGAGAAGGCGAAGCTCTACCAAATTGCCTTCTCATCTCGTGATCTAAACTCGAGCCATTAATCGATCTTCGACACCGATCCATTCGCTGAACTCTTAAGGGCTATTATCATCCTTTGTGAGATAATCCCGGGGCTATTATCCTCCTTCGTGAGATAATCCCTCAAAAGGTTCGAGATCGGATCTCGATCTACGTGATTCCTCGAGATTAAACTTTGTTTTGATCTCGAGAGCTTTGATTTGGTCGATCTCCTTCGCCTCGGGTTATTTCCTTCTGAGATAACCCCCGCTCACCGTAGATCTTTCTTTGGATCACGATCACGCCGGGTCCACTCTGGAAAAGAAGTCCCTCGACAGCAAAGACACCATCTAAGCGAGGTCCGATAAGCGGATCAGCGTTTGTTTTAGTGAAAGAAAGTTGTAATCTTTTTGATTTTTTGATTATCACATTTTAATTACAAAATTTATACCCTCATTACCTATTTTATATAAATAAATATCCTACTAATAACTATTTTTATCTTAATTTGCGGGTTAATGAAGAATTAATGAATAAAGGCTAAAAGAGAACTCAAATTTCCTCATTTTTCAACCTTTTATCAAGCCGAGATCAAACCGAGCAATCTACGTAGAAGATGCAAGGATCAAATATAAAAAGAAATCAAATAAAAATAATGTTCAAGATGTTAGCCACAAAGAAATGCGATATCTCTCAATCCGAAGGCGAATTTAACATATAATATATAAAATCGCCTATCTCGACGAGACGGAGCTAACTGTATTTTTAGTTTTTTCAAATTCCAATCGGTTTACTAACCGGTTGGCCAATCGGTTGGCCAACCGATTGGTCCGTAACTAACTCGATGTGTGGCTAAGATTTGATCCTTGGAGCCCAAGTTTTATCCAATGGTTCATGTGCATTGCTGTAAGCTATAAATAGGGGTTGAGGGGGAGAGGTTTGAGTGTGAAATATTTTATAAAACTCCATTTGGAGAGGAGGGTTACTCTTAATTGAGAAGACCTTCCAAAAATTGTAACTTTTGTTACACAATAAATGAAATTTTCACCCCTTCAATTTCCTTTCTCTTCTTCTAATCCAAGGACCAAAGAAGGATTAGATTAAAATCGAGTTGTTGGTTTCTATTTTATTTCTTTTTCATTTTCTTTCTTGTTCATTTAATTGCTTTGTAGCTTAGATTTACTTTCATGCAATTTAATTTCATGCAATTTACTTTCATGCAATTTACTTTCATGCAATCTATTTAATTCTTGTATTTACTTTCTAGAATAGATTTTTCTTTTCTTTAATTCACCTTGAGGCTAGAACCCTCTAGGAATTACCCTTTCTAAGTGTGGAGCTAATATTTGTGGGATCCCTAGAGATTGTTTGAAACTAGCTAACAAATCCAACTCATTCTTGTGAGATTGAGATAAGCTAAGTGGATCTACTCTAGATTCCTCATATCTTTAATTAATCCTCCATACTTTATATTCTTAATTTTCCTCTTATCCTTGTTTTTCATTTGTTTATTTTTCTTTAATTGTCTTTCTCCTCTCTTGATTTCTTTTCTTTTTTTCACAAATCACAATCACCCTCCTTCTCTCACACTCATTTTCTTTTATTTTCACTTTACCACTTCCATCTTTAAACCCCCTCACACTCATTTTCTTCCTCGTTTTTATCACCGCATTTTCTAAATCTCTCCACTCATTTTCTTCCTCGTTTTATTGCACATAATCCACAATCCACTCTCTTATCTCTCACGAACCACTTTCACCATTTTCTCACTTTCATTTTATTTGAATAACTCCTAATTGTCATGCATAATTTGAGAACCAAAACTTAAACAAAACTCTTCCTACTTCCGTTCCTCGTGGGATCGATAATCTTAAATACTATAACTTGATAAAGGTTGTATACTTGCAACTAAGGTAATCACTCAAAATTTACCCATCATTTTCATTGTAAAGCCTTATAAAAAGGCGAGTTATTTTTTGAATCCGTTTGTAATCCCATAAAGGTATAACGAATTCATCGGCAATGACAATCATCCCGACTTTCACCGCGAACACTTACCTCCTAAGCTATTTCTCATTTCATCTTGCCTCCTATATTGTTATATCCATCCTGTTATCTTCTGAACTATCACTTTAAGTATCTAATTTTTACTTTTCATTTATTACTTTGTGGGATATTTTAATAGAATTAGAGAGGAAGATGATAGTTCAGGGGAATAAAGTAAGACCAAAAATAATTATTAACAATTTACGAGATAAGATGAGACAGTAAATAGTTCATGGGGGCAAGAAGGGACAAATTTAACAGTCATCAAGAGAGTAAGGAAGAACGAGAGCCAATTTCAAAAGGATTTTTCCAATATAAATCTCTTAAAGTTTTCATATTCTTCAGTTAGTCCCTCAAATCATTGAAATTGCCAGTAGTAATTAGAGAGGATTCAATTGCTCCAACCTTTACCATCTATGCAATTTCAAGGGATAAGATACGACCATTTATGAATTTCATTATTATCTTAAAACTCACTATTGTCCTAAAATCACTGTTATATAACTATTTTTGTAATTTTAGAAATGCAAGTGACATCATCTTATCCCTTAAACTTTGGAATAGACAGTAACAATTGGAGTAATTGAAGTCTCTCTTACCATCAAATTAGAAAGTATGCAGATCAGACTTGTAGACATAGTTATTGTATCCAACTATCTACATCTATACTAATATATGATGATCTTTGTGAGGGTAGTGAAAAGTTCGGAGGAATGAAGGACATGCCCTCATTCTAATTGTAGTTGAGAGGGCAAATTTGTAATTTAAGAGAGCCTTTTGCCTTTCTTTCTTTTTTATTTCTAGAATCTTCTAAACCATAACATAAGAATAGAATTTAAACTTGCATAATTAAATATTCATCATATTATATGTGATAAGATATAAATATATAAAATGATAAAGCTTTTTTACCAACAAAATAATTATTAATACATGTCACTAAAACATAACTTTAAACAAATAACAATGATAAATTTAAAGCATACTCTTTTATTTTAAATAGTAGAATTTTTTAAGAATATATCCTTATATTTTTATATTATTGAAGAAAAAGTAAGTATTTATAATGACTATAATAGATTTTTAAAATAACTTTATAGAAAAAAGTAACTATTTATAATGACTTTAATTGATAGTTAAAATAACTTTATTATCATGTATCAAATTTTATAATAATCTTACATTATTACACTTATAAGAGATGTATTTTAAAATTTTGGGGTATTTTTAGCAAACTTAAACTTCATGGTGTAAAACTTTAGGTATTTCAATGCAACTATCCTTTTAAGAAAAATTAGAATAAATAAATTTAATGTCTATTTCACGTGTATTTGCACGTGTGATAGTGCTAGCTATTAGAAAGCGTCAGTAGCCAAGGGTGTGTTTGGCAACTCGCTAAAACTAGGCCGGGTTTGAACCTAGTCCAGTTTTAGACTATTTTGTTGATTGGTAAAAACTGATCAAAAAATAAACCAATTTACTTTACTTCATTTTTGGCAATCTGGTTACAATCGTGAACCGAAGGGAGTTAGTCCACAACTAAACTAGTTTTTTTCCCAAAACCAGTTGAAAGAAAAAGTGCGACCCAATTTTAGTGAGTTGCCAAATATACCCCAAAGGCCTGAAAATGAACTCAAACTAGAGCAAATTTATCTATCGCCTAAAACCGTTGGCTTTACAACTATAGATAGCTACAGCTCCATCCCATTTTCTGAATTTTTTTTATGGTATTTATAGTAGAGAAAGTTAAAGTATGTTGTTTAAAGACCGGTTACATTCTGTAAAGATATGGGTTGATGTATTTTAAATTTACATTCACTAACTTTAGGGTCCTTTAAAGTTAATCATGAATTTTATATGCTTGTGGGCCTCATAAATTTTTGTGTTTGAAAACAAGGTGAAATAGAAGTTAGCGACTTTTAAGAGGAAAAAGGTAGATGTTAGATTGTTCTGCTAGAACATTTTAAGTAAGGGGATGCTACGAAAGAGGCTAACTCAATCAATTAATGTTGGTTGCTGCCTTCTCCTTTATTCCTACACAATCAGAAAAAAGAATGGAGATTTTATTTTTCTCATCCATACTTCACTCCCTCAACTCCGTACCATCGCCCTCTCCTCCCCGTATCTTCCCTCTCAGATTGTACTTAGCGATTTGGTGAAATCGTGTGCGATTTGATAGGTTCTCTATTCTATTGTCGTTTGCATCAGATGGTGCCTGAGTTTTCCCCTTTTATTCTTTCTTTATTTTGCTGTTTTTTTCTTAATTTTTCACGTTTTTGTACCAATTTCGCCCACCCAAAAAATGTACATATGGGAAAATATCTTCACAATTGAGGATTACTTAATTTTAAAAAAAAAACACGTAAATCTAAAATTTAGTTATGGCAAGTCTAAGTGAGAAAAGAAAGTGATTACCATTATTTAACATAAATTTATGGAAAGCAATTTGAGAGAATTAAATTTAAATTACTCAATTATATTTGCCTTTTTATTTAATATCTTCTGTCATTTTTTCATACACAAGAGACAAGCCTTTGCTTTCAACTAAACAATTATTGAATCCTATCGGCCACCCTTTTACATTTTTCTTTATTTTAGATATTTCTTGCTAGCATTCTACACCATATTCTTGAGGATTCATGCAGTCTTCAAACTTATATTTATTCTTATATACCTTTTAAGAGATTTTTGACATAATGGACACTTCCTCCTAATTCTTCCTAAGTTGTACGTAACTGGGGGTGAGCACAGTTCGGGTCTACCCGAAATAACTGCCCGAACTTTGGCGGTTCAGTTCGGTTCTTAAACTAGTTCGGATCGGTTCAGATTGAAGAAATCCCAACCGTCTGTAAAGGTATGTTCAAATTTTAATTGGTAAATTTTGATTTAATTTCGGATTGAAGAAATAACCCGTTAGATGTGTACATCCTTTTGAATCTTTTCCTTTTATAACTTATAGTCTAATCTGTAAAGAAACTTCTCCTTTCATAATACTAATCTAATTTGTTAAACGTGTGTAATCTTTTGAATTTTTTCCTTTTATTCTGTTGAACCTTTTCCTTTTATAATGCTAATCTAGTTTGTTAAACGTGTGAATTCTTTTAATTTTTTCCATTTATAAAGCGATTAAGAGATTTCAATCCCAATATAGTCTCCACAAATTGAGGAATGTAATTGAATTGACGCTCTAATCTCCATATTTGTTGCTACTTGCATTTAATAACATAGCAGAATTATTTTTTAGCACAGTGAGTGCCAAAAGAGGGGGAAAATCTATAAAAAGAACGAGGTTCAGATGCTTTTTTACTTTGACTATTGTATCGCCTCTTTTCTACTATTAGATATCACATATCCCTCTGCTCGGACCATCTCCAGCAAAATGTGTTTACATGTCCCAAACCGAACTAACCGACCCAAACCGACCGAACCGAGTCAGTGCAGTTCGGTTCGGTTCCAGGAGCACTGCGGTGCGGTTTCAGTTTGGCTAATTTTCGCCAAACCTGAACCGACCGACCGAATGCTTAGCCCTATACATAACCACCAAAATGGTTCTTATGCTTAAGTAACTTCATTTGACTCTTTGACTCTCATGGGTTGCATTGTTAATGCAAAACATTATGCTTTTTGGATAAATTATATAGCGTTTATTTGACTCTCATGTTGTTTTTATTGCTAAATTAGAAGTAAGGTTTGTTTTAGGTATAATATGTTATTGTCTTTAAGTAGTAACGAGGGATTCACTATATATTACTAGAACTTCTCCGCGCATGTAATTTTCATCAATGCAATGAAAAATATAGCATTTGTGTTTGCATTAGTAACATTTGAATGTAAATGAGGATAATTAGACATTTGATTCACGATTCTTTGACATTAAAAGTGTTTCTTTCTTTTTTTTGGTGGGTGAAAGATTTTCATGCATGCGGGTTTCAGTGCTGAAGTAGAAGTATATTTATTTTACGTTTAATTTGCTCTGGAATTTAGGTAAAATTGGGGATTTCAATAGAATTTATGAAAAATTGTGTATGCGTTTAATTTTCAGCAATGTATTGAATTTTTAACAATTGTGTTTACATTAAGGGATTTTTACTAGAAACCACCTTTAAAATAGAGCGGTTATCTGAAACTACCTTTCAATTTTAATTTATATATACCACCTTTCAAGTATGTTTTCTTTGCAATTAACCACATCCAAGTCAAATTTTCACTAAAAATTTTAAGCTCAAGGTACATGAGTTGTATACTAATAGGACATAAACACTAAAAAAATAAGTCAGGAGCTTTGAATATGAGTTTTTAAAGTTAATTTTGAATTTTTAGTGAAAATTTTTACTAAAAGGTGGTTGATTGCAACAAAGCCCACTTTAAAGATGGTTTATGTTTAAATTAAAATATATAAAGTAGTTTCATAGTCCAATATATAACGCTTGAGTGGAAATGGGGATAGTCAGCCAATTGATCATTGATTCCTTGCATTTAAATGCAATGTTTCTTTGTTATTTCGTATAAATTTATCATGTGTGTAGTTCTCATTGCTGAAGTGGGAGTGACTTTTTAAGTATGATTGGTTTTGGTATTAGTTGGAAATTGAGGGATCACTATAATATATGAAAACAAATATATTAATATATTCATCATGTATTCGATAATTACCAATGGAGTTGAGTTGCAATTGCTTTAAATATAAATATAGCATGTTGTTCAGATAGGAATGATGATTTTGAGGGGAAAATTGGAGAGGAACAACATGAGATGTTTAGGTTCTTTCATATTATTTTGTCATTTTTTCAAAACTTTACCATGCATGTACTCTTGATGAATGCAATAAAATTTAGTATTAGCGTTGACATTTACTCAAAAAAGTTTCTCCTAGTTGAGTATAAATGATTCATACTAATCTGTTTCAAATTTTGTTAAAATTTTCTCCCAAAAGGATTATTGAGAGGAATTTGGAATTCTTTGCAAAGATGAGACCTCACGATACTATTTTGTAAATGTTAGTAATTTGGTATTCTTTCTTACTTTGTTAGGATATTAATACATTTGCTTAATATGCTTAGTTCTTTCTTCCTCTCTTTTTCTTTCTATAAGGAGTTACCTTCTTCTTGCTCCTAATCAGGTTAGACGCCTTGCTTTTCAGAAATTTATTTTTCCCCTTCATGTTGCAATGCACTGATTATGTTGCATTTTTTCTTTGTGTTGTATTTCTGTATGATTCTTCACTCCCGAATTCACAATTGTCTACTGTTATTGTTATCGAATAACTATTTTATGTTGCTATTTTGGATTGTGATTAATTGTCCATGTTTACATTTTGGTTAAAATTTTATGATTTATTTGTTCGTATCATTCAAAATAGCAAGTGGTAAAACATTATGAAAAGATCTTTAGTTAGTTCTTTGTCTCCATTATGAGGCGTCAGTAAATTTGTTCAAGATACGGTGCCGAATGATGAATTGTCAACTTACAATGATGAGTACCCTACTGTCTCATAACTTGGATCTTCTTCTAATATCATTCAAACATTGTCAAATAAAATGAAGGAGAGGATTATTTCCTTCTATCAGTTGTCAAGAAAGACTTAGTGCTCAAAGTGAATCCTGCTCATATGCTCATATTCTAAATTTTAACGTTTCTTCTAGCATCAAAAGTGAAGTTTCCAACCTTCACGTACCTATTCCTCATCGTCTAGGTTGCTTGCCTATTTTTCTCTCCTTTTTATTAAGCAAGCTTTTAACCTTATGTTCTCTCTATTCCTTTTCTTCTAAAATAATAATTGCATACATATTTGTAGGCACAGTTCTTGAGTACTTGGATTTTCATGATCGAAACTATGAATGTGCATTGTCGTGCCCGCTTTTGGTACTATGAGCGCTCGAGACAAGAAAAGTAACATTAAAACAAGAAAAAATATCTTCAGAACAAGTTGCACTTGCAAGGGATGTAGCATTCAAGACAACCATTTAGAAGAAGCGGACCACATAAGTATTCATTCTTCCACATTCATTCCATTTAAATGCAACATGCATTTTAACCCACGCTTCATTCTTTTTTATCCTATAGGGATACCTCCATCAACAAAAAGTAGAGCTTGATCCCATTGAAGTTATGTTTTGGGGTTTATTTTTGTTATGTTTAAGTTATAATCTTATTTTATTCTATGAAGAATGTCACGTACTTAACTAACTCGTCACTCGACTACCAATCTGTCTAAATTGTTTAGGAGACTTTTGGTACTTTGAATTTCTGAACCTTAACATAACAGACATTTGGAAATTTTTTCAGGAGCTATGTGCATCCAAAGTCTATGTAAATTTCTAAGGTCTTATTATGCATAACTAGCAATCAATATGGATGTATTGTGAATAGTAATGTATGAAAAACTTTTATAATATGTCACTCATTTGTTAATTACCTAAGCATATATATTATTGCTTCCTTTTGTGAATGCTCTTATCATTCTACTTTTAATATCACACATCAATCAATACTTGTGAGTTCAAATTTTCTTTACTGTTATACTTCCTTTTGATTACTGTTATAACACTTTAAATTATCCAAAAATTAATCTATACTTAGTAGCAGACAAGTATCCCACATTAGAGACGTGATATAGTTAATCCACTCCGAGAGGAACCGAACCAGCCGTTCGGACGACTCAAGTGGCCATGCCGTCATCTCGGCATTCTCGCTAGGCCGACTCGACAAGCAGCCCACTCGGCCGTTCCTTTGACGACATCTTGCAAGGCTGACTCAAAAGGCGGTACGAGTCGACCTCTTCGAATACAATAACTCCATGGGCGACCCACTTGACTGGCTGGTCGACATCTTGCGAATCCGACTCAAAAGGCGGGACTTCTCGACATGCCACATAGGATAGGAAGACGACGACGTACCTCGAGCCTCCCGCTAGCGATGAGTCATCATCGCATTGAATACGAGATCAGAGCCATCAATTCTCTAAGGTCATAGATCTTTAAGACACGTCGTACCACGTACCCCCTATCACTTCGCATTTAATGCCGAGGCGACCTCGTCCACGTAGCTGGCGACACCTGTAAAGGCAACACTGACTCAGCCGCCAACCCATGCCTGATCAAAGTGACACTCATCCACTTGCGTAGCCACACAGCGTAAAGCAAGAATTTCGGTGTCGGCTATCGGTCGGCCAAAGTTACCAAAGCTCCCCATTACTTCTATAAATAGGCAAATCGTTAACAACACAGGTATGTAATCTGAACCTACATTTTAGAACTCTCAGTTCTTATCTTTCCCCACTCAAAATTATCCACTAACTTGATTATCGGAGGAACCACCGGGGATCCAACCCCAACCTCTCACGATTTGTGACATGTGCAGGACACATCAGGGAACATCAGGATCAGACGTCTAGAGGAGTTAGAGGACCCTAATCATCTGATAACATAATTAATTGACTATGTGATCCATAGCATCAACAATTACTTACTATAGGCTTGTGTTAGGTCAACATATATGCTATCTGACAGTCATCATAAAAACTGAGATAATTTGGTTGATCAACATTTACCCATGTGCTAGACAATAATGACCAAACAATGGGTTAATAGATGCAAAATGGATTTACACCCATATCTGCAAACTTTTGTGTTAGATTTTGTTTCATATTGCTGTAATAAAGGCTTATATTTCTTGCCTTGCAAAGAATAGTAACTTGGCCCCGTTTGGCAAAGGGTTAATGAATGTTGGGGGAGAAATCGGGCCCAATCTAGAGTTGATGGGCATTAAACAGAAGCTAGGAATCAATTTTAACCCAAAAGCTATAGCTATTAGGTATTGACCCAAACTCCTATTTAAACTCATCACTCTTTTTTATCTTATCCGATGTGGGACATACTCACATATTAATCATCTTAACAACTCCCCCTTAATTTGTGAATATAGTTCAATTCAACTATAATTCAATCTTTTACGGGATTCACTAACTTTTGCACCACTTCACTCATGGGCTAACTAATTCACTAAATTTTGCACCACTTCACTTGTGGGCTAACCAGACCATGCATTCAGCACATGGCTATCAAACATCTGTAGGCTAACCAGACTATATCATTCCTACGGGCATCCGTGGGTTCTCCCGACACCTTCGGGCTTCACATCGAACTTCATTTGTTTTTTTTTAAATTACTTGGACCATGACCTTAGGCTCTGATACCATTTGTTGGGGGAGAAATCAGGCCCAATCTAGAGTTGATGGGCATTAAACAGAAGCTAGGAATCAATTTTAACCCAAAAGCTATAGCTATTAGGTATTGACCCAAACTCCTATTTAAACTCATCACTTTTTTTTACCTTATCGATGTGAGACTATACTCACATATTAATCACCTTAACAAGGAAGAGGGATTAAGGAGAAGGATTAACATAGTTTGCCCATTAGATAACCAAAGGGACTAAATTATTAACCCGTTATATAAGTTTTATTTTAGCCATTGTGATCATTTTTAGTGTTTGGGAATAACAAAAATTATGACTATTTTCTTTATATTAGAGGGGTCAACTCTTAATCCTTCCAAATAGGAGTATTAGTAAACCTCTCGTTTTGAGTGGTTAACTCATTGTAATCCCTCTAGAGGGGTTAGCTTAATCCTTCTGCATTTTTTAATAAAGGGTTAACTCACTTTAACCATTGTATAGATTTTTTGTGTTTGGCGGGTTAAGAGTGGGTTAAGTCTCCTTAACCCTTTGCCAAACAGCGCCTTGGAGAATATCATTGCTTATTTTCAGGAAATTCTAAAATATAGAAAAATACAAAACTCTTCTCCTTATTATCATAAACAACATTATATTATGGCAATAGTTTTTTATTACTTGTAGTCCGTATTCATCATTATAATCCAAGTTTTTCCTATGGAAATAAGATTCGCTGCGAAACAAAATTCAAATTTGAAAAGCTCCATAAAAGAATGACTAAATATTTACAAATAAATTACATATATATAGTGTTTTTTAGAATAATTGTTTAAACTATTAATTTTCTCATTTTTTCACACTAATGCTGCGACAATGCGTGGGTCAATTCAGCTTGTTTTACCCTAAAACGAACCCCTTCCTCAAATTGGTCAAAAAAAAGGAAGGAGCAACCTCGTCATTTGACTTTTCCTTGCCCAAAAACCCCAGGAACCTTCATCACAGCGGAGGTGATTAACACAAAATCCAAGGGTATTCATAAAATCCAACGAAAATTTCAAAATGCCCATCAACTCCCCCCAAAAGTAACCGCCCTTACCAAAATCTCACCCTCTATTAATCCCCAAACCGCCCCTTTTTCTCTCTCTCCTCACCTCGAAAATTTTCAATTTCCCTCCAACCAAAAGAAAGGTCAGCCCTCTTTCTCCTCAGATCTCTACTAGTATTCTATGGTTTTTCTAATTCCTTCCAATTCTAGTCGAATTCTTAGCTAAGCTTCAAGATCTAGGGTTTCTTTTGGGAGATTTCTAGGGTTTGGATCAACCAAGCAAAGCTAATATGGTTGAATACGCGACTCTGTGGAGGAGGACGACGGTCTCCTTCAAGGAAGCTATTGGGACAAGGATAGTGAGAGTTGGTTGGCTGCGATGGAGGAAGAGATGGAATCTCTTGGAAGAATCATACATGGGAGGTGGTCCCATTGCCGTAGGAAGAAAAGCTATTGGTTGTAAGTGGGTGTATAAAAGAAAGGAAGATCTTCAGAGCTCTATGGTGTAAGATACAAGGCGAGGCTAGTGGCTAAGGGTTTTGCACGTAAAGAGGGTGTGGATTACAATGAGATATTTTCTCCTATGGTGAAACACACTTCTATTCGGGTGCTATTGAGTATTGTTGCTCATGGTGATTTTGAGTCGATCAACTCGATGTTAAAACACCTTCTTGCACGGAGACTTGGATGAAGAGATCTACATGCATCAACCCGAGGGCTACAAGGTTGAGGAAAAGGAGAATCATGTGTGTCGCTTGAGGAAGTCACCGTGATGGATTAAAGCAATCTCCCGAAGGGTACAAGCGATTTGACTCCTTCATGTCAAGCATGGGTTTTCCGGCTTATCATGATTGTTGTGTTTACATCTGAAGCTTCACGGAGGTAATTTTATCTATCTTCTTTGTATGTGGATGACATGCTTATTGCTTCTAAGAGCGTGGTGGAGATAGATGTTCATGAGGAAATTTGAAAGTCAGAAAAATAAAGATTATCCCTTCCAATTGATTTTAAAGAAAGAATAAATACAACTCTGATGCAATCTCTCTTTGACTTATGTAAAAAGA